>CM056197.1:133424164-133894164 GCA_029692085.1 Gymnothorax javanicus
GAGTAACGTAACAGGGTTGAGCTGCATTAGAGTTTAACAATAAAGGGTAGACCTGCATTACAGGTTAACATTACAGGGCAGAGCTGTGATAGTGTTTAACATTACAGGGTGGAGCTGCATTAGTGTTTAACATTACAGGGTAGAGCTGTATTAGAGTTTAACAATACAAGGCTAAGCTGCATTAGAGTATAACATTACAGGGTAGGGCTGCATTAGAGTGTAACATTACAAGGTAGAGCTGCATTACAGTGTAACATTAGAGCGTAGAGCTGCATTAGAGTTTAACATTACAGGGAAGAGCTGCAATAGAGATTAACATTACAGGATAGAGCTGTATTAGAGTTTAACATAACAGTTTAGAGCTGCATTAGAGTTTAACATTACAGGATAGAGCTGTATTAGAGTTTAACATAACAGGGTAGAGCTGCATTAGAGTTTAACATTACAGGATAGAGCTGCATTAGAGTTTAACATTACAGGGTAGAGCTGTATTAGAGTTTAACATTACAGGTTAGAGCTGCATTAGAGTTTAACATTACAGGGTAGAGCTGCATTAGAGTTTAACATTACAGGGTAGAGCTGCATTAGAGTTTAACATTACAGTATAGAGCTGCATTAGAGTTTAACATTACAGGGTAGAGCTGCATTAGAGTTTAACATTACAGGTATTTAACATTACAGGGTAGAGCTGCATTAGAGTTTAACATTACAGGGTAGAGCTGTAATCAGAGCTAACATTACAGTTGGAGCTGAACATTACAGGGTAGAGCTGCATTAGAGTTTAACATTACAGGGTAGAGCTGCATTAGAGTTTAACATTACAGGGCAGAGCTGCATTAGAGTTTAAAAATCAAAATCCAGAGCTGCATTATAGTGGAACATTACAGGGGTAGAGCTGCATTAGGTTTAACATTACAGGGTAGAGCTGCATTAGAGTTTTAACATTACAAGGTAAGCTGCATTAAAGTTTAACATTATACAGAGCTGCATTAGAGTTTAAAATTACAGGGTAGAGCTGCATTGCATTAGAGTTAACATTACAGGGTAGAGCTGCATTAGAGTTTAACATTACAGGGTAGAGCTGCATTAGAGTTTAACATTACAGGGGTAGAGCTGCATTAGAGTTTAACATTACAGGGTAGAGCTGCATTAGAGTTTTAGAGTTTAACATTACAGGGTAGAGAGTTTGCATTACAGGGTAGAGAGTTTAACATTAACAGGGTAGAGCTGCATTAGAGTTTAACATTATCATGCATTAGAGCTAGGCAAAAGCCAGTTTAACAACATTACATTAGAGTTCTAACTTACAGATAATGAGAGGCAGAACAGAGTTTAACATTACAGGGTAGAGCTGCATTAGAGTTTAACATTACATTAGGGTAGAGCTGCATTAGAAGCTAGAGCATTAGAGTTTAGAAATCATTACAGGGTAGAGCTGCATTAGAGTTTAACATTAGAGCTGCATTAGAGTTTAACATTACAGGGTAGAGCTGCTGCAGAACAGAGCTGCATTAGATTTAATCAATTAGTAGGGTAGAGCTAGTTTAAATTACAGGGTGCTGCATTAGAGTTTAACATTACAGGTAGAGCATTACAGGGTTTATTATATACAATGCATTAGAGTTTAACATTACAGGGTAGAGCTGCATTAAAGTTTAACATTACTGTTAGAGCTGCATTAGTAGTTTAACAACAGGGTAGATGCAAGGCAAAGTTTAACATTACAGGGTAGAGCATTGTTTAACATTACAGGGAATGTTTAACAATTACAGGGTAGACCATGAAATTAGAGTTTAACATTACAGGGTAGAGCTGCATTAGAGTTTAACATTTAGTAGAGCTGCATTAAAGTTTAACATTACAGGGTAGAGCTGCATTAGGGAGACAAAGCTGCAATTTAACATTAGAGCTGCAGTTTAAAAAGAGCTGCATGGACGAGCTGATGTTTAACATTAAAGCTGGTATTAACAAGAGAGCTGGATCAAGACTAAACAAAACAGGGCAGAGCTGCATTAGAGTTTAACATTACAGGGTAGAGCTGCATTAGAGTTTAACATTACAGGTAGAGCTGCATTAGAGTTTAACATTACAGGATAGAGCTGCATTAGAGTTTAACATTACAGGGTAGAGCTGCATTAGAGTTTAACATTACAGGGTAGAGCTGCATTAGAGTTTAACATAACAGGGCAGAGCTGCATTAGAGTTTAACATTACAGGGTAGAGCTGCATTAGAGTTTAACATTACAGGATAGAGCTGCATTAGAGTTTAACATTACAGGGTAGAGCTGCATTAGAGTTTAACATTACAGGGGAGAGCTGCATTAGAGTTTAACATTAGAAAGGTAGAGCTGCATTAGAGTTTAACATTACAGGGTAGAGCTGCATTAGAGTTTAACATTACAGGGTAGAGCTAACATTATTAGAGTTAACATTACAGGTAGAGCTGCATTAGATTTAGAACATACACAGGATAGAGCTGCATTAGAGTTTAACATTACAGGGGTAGAGCTGCATTAGAGTTTAGTTTTAACATTACAGCTGGTTTAGAGCTGCATTAGAGTTTAACATTACAGGGTAGAGCTGCATTAGAGTTTAACATTACAGGGTAGAGCTGCATTAGAGTTTAACATTACAGGGTAGAGCTGCATTAGAGTTTAACATTACAGGGTAGAGCTGCATTAGAGTTTAACATTACAGGGTAGAGCTGCATTAGAGTTTAACATTACAGGGTAGAGCTGCATTAGAGTTTAACATTACAGGGTAGAGCTGCATTAGAGTTTAACATTACAGGGTAGAGCTGCATTAGAGTTTAACATTACAGGCTAGAGCTGCATTAGAGTTTAACATTACAGGGCAGAGCTGCATTAGAGTTTAACATTACAGGGTAGAGATGCATTAGAGCTTAACATAACAGGATTGGGCTGCATTAGAGTGTAACATTACAAGGTAGAGCTGAGTTAAAGTTTAACATTACCGGTTAGAGCTGTATTAGAGTTTAACATTACAGGGTAGAGCTGCATTAGAGTTTAACATTACAGGGTAGAGCTGCATTAGAGTTTAACATTACAGGGTAGAGCTGCATTAGAGTTTAACATTACAGGGTAGAGCTGCATTAGAGTTTAACATTACAGGGTAGAGCTGCATTAGAGTTTAACATTACAGGGGCAGAGCTGCATTAGAGAGTTTAACATTACAGGGGTAGAGCTGCATTAGAGTTTAACATTACAGGGTAGAGCTGCATTAGAGTTTAACATTACAGGGTAGAGCTGCATTAGAGTTTAACATTACAGGGTAGAGCTGCATTAGAGTTTAACATTACAGGGTAGAGCTGCATTAGAGTTTAACATTACAGGGGAGAGCTGCATTAGAGTTTAACATTTAACATTACATTAGAGCTGCATTAGAGTTTAACATTATTACAGGGTAGAGCTGCATTAGAGTTTTTAACATTACAGGGTAGAGCTGCATTAGAGTTAACATTACAGGGTAGAGCTGCATTAGAGTTTAACATTACAGGGTAGAGCTGCATTAGAGTTTAACATTACAGGGTAGAGCTGCATTAGAGTTTAACATTACAGGGTAGAGCTGCATTAGAGTTTAACATTACAGGGTAGAGCTGCATTAGAGTTTAACATTACAGGGTAGAGGGTAGAGTTTAACATTACAGGTTAGAGCTGCATTAGAGTTTAACATTACAGGGTAGAGCTGCATTAGAGTTTAACATTACAGGGTAGAGCTGCATTAGAGTTTAACATTACAGGGTAGAGCTGCATTAGAGTTTAACATTACAGGGTAGAGCTGCAGGGTAGAGCTGCATTAGAGTTTAACATTACAGGGTAGAGCTTTAACATTACATAACAGGGAGCTGCATTAGAGTTTAACATTACAGGGTAGAGATGCATTAGAGTTTAACATTACAGGGTAGAGCTGCATTAGAGTTTAACATTACAGGGTAGAGCTGCATTAGAGTTTAACATTACAGGGTAGAGCTGCATTAGAGTTTAACATTACAGGGTAGAGCTGCATTAGAGTTTAACATTACAGGGTAGAGCTTTAACATTACATTAGAGTTTAACATTACAGGGTGCTGAGTTTTAACATTACAAGGTAGAGCTGCATTACAGAGCTGCTGCATTTGGAGTTACATTACAGGGTAGAGCGGCATTAGAGCTTAACATTACAGGGTAGAGCTGCATTAGAGTTTAACATCACAGGGTGGTGCTGCATTAGAGTTTAACATTACAGGGTAGAGATGTATTAAACCTTACAGGTTAGAGCTGCATTAGAGTTTAACATTACAGGGTAGAGCTGCATTAGAGTTTAACATTACAGGGTAGAGCTGCATTAGAGTTTAACATTACAGGGTAGAGCTGCATTAGAGTTTAACATTACAGGTAGAGCTGCATTAGAGTTTAACATTACAGGGTAGAGCTGCATTAGAGTTTAACATTACAGGGTAGAGCTGCATTCGAGTTTAGCATTACAGGGTAGAGCTGCATTAGAGTTTAACATTACAGGGTAGAGCTGCATTAGAGTTTAACATTACAGGGTTGAGCTGCATTAGAGTTTAACATTACAGGGTAGAGCTGCATTAGAGTGTAACATTACCGGGTAGAGCTGTATTAGAGTTTAACATAACAGGGTAGAGCTGCATTAGTGTTTACCATTACAGGGTAGAGCTGCATTAGAGTTTAACATTACAGGGTAGAGCTGCATTAGTGTTTAACATTACAGGGTAGAGCTGCATTAGAGTTTAACATTACAGGTTAGAGCTGCATTAGAGTTTAACATTACAGGGTAGAGCTGCATTAGAGTTTAACATTACAGGGTAGAGCTGCATTAGAGTTTAACATAACAGGGTAGAGCTGCATTAGAGTTTAACATTACAGGGAAGAACTGCATTACAGTGTAACATTACAGCGGTAGAGCTGCATTAGAGTTTAACATTACAGGGAAGTGCTGTATTAGAGTTTAACATTACCATGTAGAGCTGCATTAGAGTTTAACATAACTGGGTAGAGCTGGTTTAGAGTTTAACATTACAGGGTAGAGCTGTATTAGAGTTTAACATTACAGGGTAGAGCTGCATTAGAGTTTAACATTACAGGGTAGAGCTGCATTAGAGTTTAACATTACAAGGTAGAGCTGCATTAGAGTTTAACATTACAGAGAAGAGCTGCCTTAAAGTTTAACATTACAGGGTAGAGCTACATAATAGTGTAACATTACAGGTTAGAGCTGCATCAGAGTTTAACATTACAGGGTAGAGCTGCATTAGAGTTTAACATTACAGGCTAGAGCTGCATTAGAGTTTAACATTACAGGTTAGAGCTGCATTAGTGTAACATTACAGGGTTGAGCTGCATTAGAGTTTAACATTACAGGGTTGAGCTGCATTAGAGTTAAACATTACAGGGTTGAGCTGCATTAGAGTTTAGCATTACAGGCTTGAGCTGCATTAGAGTTTAACATTACAGGGTAGAGCTGCATGAGAGTTTAACATGACCTCTTCTCTCAGTGTTACTATACCTGTTCTCTCCAGAGAGCTCTTCCCGTCTCTCACATACTTCTTCAGCCAATCAACACACTCCTGGGTCAGGTACTGCCTCCACTGCTCAAGCTGAGCTGGTTTATTATTCCACCTCTGTGCAGTGATAAATGCCTGCTGCACAGGTGCAACGTAGCGCTGGTTCTTCATGTCATAAATAATGAAGTCCTCCCCGTCGTATCCTTCCTGCCTGAACCCTCCTGTGGCTCCACTCTCATCATCCCACTCACAGCCGTACATGGCCTGGGCAGTGTGCACTCCTGCCGAGAGAAAAGATACACTGTTACTGCACACATCAGACACACACACACACACACACACACACTGTTGTGTCACATATCACACACATACGCAAACTGTCAACGCACACATAATAAACACAAAATACTCACACACACTGACTGCAAACATCAAGCACACACACACTGTCACTGCACATGCCCCACTCACACGTAAAAAATACACACTGTAGAAGCTCCCGGATAGCTCACTCGGTTAAAGCATCGCATTGCGAAGCAGAAGTGACTATCACTGCGCGGGTTCGAGCCCCGGTCATACCATCCGGCAGTGGTCGGCAGCTTTTTCAGAAGTAGCACGCAATTGGCCAATGCTACAGGGATGCAAATTGGGAAGGGTCTGCCGGGAAGGGTAATATAATTTGCTTTGTTCGTTCCTTAGGCGCCTCCTGTTGGCCAGACGGGCGCTCGTCAGGAAGACTCCAAGTCTGTTCATGTTTGGGTATCCTCCGCCCTCTTTCTGAACTTGCGACGATTCAACCAATGAGTGTATAAGAAGCGGTGGCTGACAGGCGCGTGCTTCGGAGGAGAGCCGCGAACTGTCTTCACTCTCCTGAGTTGACAACAGGGAGTCACATATGAGCAAGTCCTGTACACAGTTCACCAATTGGACATTCCAGATTCGGGTGGGATTGGAGATGCCAAATTTTTAAAAAGATTAAAAAAAAAAAAAATTATTTAAAAAAAAAAATATGCACTGTTATTGTGCATGACTACAGAGAGTTGCACTGGAATATGTATATGGAGAGAGAGTGTGAGAGGGACAGAGAGAGGGAGAGAGAGACAGAAAGAGAGAGGAGGGAGGAGTGACATGGAGAGAGTGTGAGAGGGACAGAGAGAGGGAGAGAGAGACAGAAAGAGAGAGAGGAGGGAGGAGTGATATGGAGAGAGTGTGAGAGGGACAGAGAGAGGGACAGAGAGACAGAAAGAGGTAGAGGAGGGAGGGGTGATATGGAGAGAGTAAGAGGGACAGAGAGAGGGAGAGAGAAAGAGGTAGAGGGGACAGAGAGAGGGAGAGAGAGACAGAAAGAGAGAGAGGAGGGCGGGGTGATATGGAGAGAGTGTGTGAGAGGGACAGAGAGAGGGAGAGAGAGACAGAAAGAGAGAGATGAGGGAGGGGTGATATAGAGAGAGTAAGAGGGACAGAGAGAGGGAGAGAGAGACAGAAAGAGAGAGAGGAGGGAGGGGTGATATGGAGAGAGTGTGTGAGAGGAACAGAGAGAGGGATGGAGCTCCTGTAAGAGTGTATCTCCTCAGTAACAGCTCTACTGCACGTGCTCAGTGCAGAACATGTATGCAGGTGTGTGTTACAGCACGTTTCTGTACTCACTGGCTGTACAGGGAGGACCAGAGAAGTTTTTTAACCAACAGACTGGGGGCATTTTTGGGAATGAGAATATTTTATACAGTCCTCACAACTATAAGAGCAAATATCCCCATAAAACCTACAGACCCATATATACTTCTGTCAAATACAGCTACTGTATTCAATCCTGTGAAACTTCAGGTCTGTTTTACACTCTAGCGGCGATATCAAGGCTTCCAAAGATCCCAAATGTGTCCTGTTGAATGACAGGTAAATGTGTATAAATGAATGAACAGGAGTTATATATTTCCCATTTGATGTAATGCTGTGGCCATTAAAAACATGGTGTGTCGGGTTTGAATATTTCACTCAATGTAAGAGTGATGTAGCTTCAGTGAAGCGCTGCAACCAGCGTATATAGAATATGTGTGAGACACTGTCCAGCAATGTGGGAACATGCTTTTTCTGACTTTGAACCCACTTAAGGGAAAACTTACATGAAAAGTCAGAGATCAGGGGGTTATGGTTAGAATTTGAGAAAGGTAAAAGGAATAGACAACGGAATTTCAAAATACAGTTTGGAAGATAGATCATGTCATAAACTAACGATTCATGCGAATGTTTGAACATATAGAGCTCATACAACTAAGCTATCCATCTACAAAAGTCGGTCCTGAAGCAAAATTGGCAATTTCATAGATTGCGCCATTGAAAATATTTCAACCAATCAGAAGAATCCTCGCGGAGCTGCTCTGACGTCACATGGGCGCAGCACATTGAAGCTATACATGGCTAGTGAGAGTGAGACTGCGCAAGCATTGGGACAGTTGTTAAATTACTCACCGTTGTCACCATTTTTCTGTGCCAAAGAACATTGTTAGTCACAAACTGACCCTACCATTTGTTAAAATATTCAAGAAGGCTGTTTGAAGGCCGAGAGAGGGAGAACAATATGCCTGCAAGTGCAGCGGTTGGGTGTACATGCAGGACTGGTTCAGGTCAGCAGCATGGCCGCACGTTCTATGCTGCCGTGCAAAGGCAAAACACCGTAACATCACATTTGGTCGAAAATGAGTTATTGTCATTTTGGGGGTATTGAAGACCTCCTTTATCATGTGGATGAATATTTTGAGTCAATTTGATTGTTTTTATGAAAAAATCAAGGTCTGTGTCAACAGTAACTCTGAAAATCCCACCAGAAACCATGACAGAACGCCGTAACTGCAGTTACTGTGCTTAGCCTTTGTTTCGGGACGCTGACGTTGAGTTCAGGTACTCTGGCTTTGTTTCGCCGCGCATCAAAGCTTTGTTACTGTACAGCCCTGAAGTTACGGTCAGTGATAGTCGGTGCAGGCTCGCCTACATCTCACTCACACACCTCCCTGTCAGCCAGCCTGTCTGTCATCAGGCCCATAAACAATTAAATGCACATCCTACCTTTTCTTGTAAACCGATAAAATCCATACCAGCCACCTCATCTGGAATTTTGTCCACGATAATCCACAAGCATTAGAGTAAATATTCCTTAGATGCTGCAGGCGAGCAGACCAACTCTTTATGATCAAAAGGAGACCGCAAGCTAGGCTACCCAACGTCCACTGTTGGTTGCAAAGCAAACCGTTAAAAACATTCCGGCTATGAAACCTTTTTTTAGTCGATTGTGTAATGTCTAGCATGAAAATCCAATTCCATCATTATACATATCTGCTATGTCAGGCACATCATCAGCGATGTTTCCGCAATAATCCACTGTTAGAGCAGTTCCTTGGATGCTGGCGAGCAGATCACTTCTTTATGATCAACAAGTCCGCAAGCGAGTCCTACCTAACGTCCAAAGTTTGTTGCAAAGCAAATCGAACACACGTTCCGCCTGTAAAACCCTTTCTTTGGTTGATTGTGTCTGAGATAAGCTGCTTTCACATCGGACGCGAATTAAATTTTTCCACAATAATCCACTGTTAGAGCAGTTCCTTGGATGCAGGCGAGCAGACCACTTCTTTATGATCATCAAGTCCGCAAGGGAGTCCTACCTAATGTCCATAGTTTGTTGCAAAGCAAATCGAACACACATTCTGCCTGTAAAACCCTTTCTTTGGTTTATTGTGTCTGAGTTAAACTGCTTTCACATCGGACGCGAAACGAATTTTTCGCACGACAGATTACATTCAACGTCAATGCAAAGACGCGAATACAGGCGAAACGCATGTATTCGCATCTTTGCATTGACTTTGAATTTAAAATAATTTCCTGTATTTATTTATACTGGATAATGCAAAGTAACTTATCTGCTGGTATCTGTTTCTGGTGCCGCACACCAAACTGGAGCTATTCTCTATCATGAAGATATGATGTAATGTCACCACAGCTCTATATAGCAAAAATTAAATGTATCTAATTCATTCTTAATCATTCAAAACAAATGTCATTGATGGTTACGCTTGAGGTAAGTGCTCTTCTAATGGTCTTGTGAACAGAAAACAGCAACCAAATATTGAATTTATGCAAGTTCACCAAATGCGCCAACAGAAGAGTAATGAAGAGTGGAGATTCTCCCTTGCGCCCATGTGACGTCACGCATCGCCCTTCCAGGAGGCAAAATGGCAGCTCAGTAGTGGCCTTCGGACTGCCACACGAAAACGCTCACAATTTTTTCATAAATGGTCAAGTATGCCTGAAATTTTTTTCATGGGCTCTCAATATTATAAGCTATCAACCTATGCATGTTCTTATATTCCGTTGTCTATTCCCTTAAGGTTTGGATAAGGGTTTGGGTTAGAAATGCACTGAATGTGTTGAAGATTAAGAAAAGACCGTAGAAACACATTAAGAATGAATGGCAGCCATTGTCTGTGAGTGAGTGTGTGTGTCAGGGTATGTAAGACAAGTTTCTCTAAGGGGTAATGTTTGCCCCCGCTGGATAAAATCTGGGGGCATTTCAGAAGAACTGGGGCAAACAGAAAACACCTCAGCTCTGTCAGGAGCAGGGAGGTGAGGAAAGCAGCAGGAAAGAGGCTGTGAGGCGCTCGCTGTTCTACAACAACTCTGCTCTAATGGCTACATCACTTCAGACTGTATTTTTATGACAACCACTCACCTTTAGAAATAACTAAGAACATAATAAAAAAAATATTTTTTAGAGAAAAGGCCAAATGAGACATTATTCCCTTTGCCCACCTTAGCTGTAGGTAATGTTTAAACATGAGCGGAAACGTTTAAAGTTGATTGGCACTGTGGCAAACCTGGAGCTCACACAGTCACATGGGGTGAGTAAGACACGCCCCTTCAATCTATGGGAGGTCATCCTGTTATCCTGTCAGAGCATAGAAGCCACTGCAATAACTCTTTTAAAACATTTCCTTGTATCATGAAATGTGTTTATGGAAGTTTGTAGACTGAATTTAGTACTGAAGAGTGTGTAGGAAATGGATGTTCAGAAACAATGTCTGTTTGCCCAACAGATGGTAAATCCTCTGTGTGTACTGTGTCAATATTGTCTTGTGTGTGTGTGTGTGTGATTGTGCATCACATTGAAAAAGAGACTTTGGCGTAAAGGATTTGATTGATTATTGTGGCGCCAGCTGCCTTTCACCAGTCCTACCCAGAGCTGACCTGCTCCTACCACCCACATACCCTGCGGCCCCTCAGCACCAGGGGCAATCTGGTGTAACAGGTCACAGTGCAGCAGGGCTAACAGGGGCAATAAACCAATCAAAACAGCAGATACATCCCAGTCCTGCGGATCACCTGCAGCTCATGAGCTGGGATTGAGGTTGACCTGCATAAGCTCCAGGGCTCTATAACACTGGTGGTGAAGTAAGCGCAGGCTGCATAAACTCATCTCTCTCTGATCTGAACCCGCAGACTCCCACCCAACTGCTGAGTGAATCTCCCTGCAGTAAATCTGTGTATTTAACCTTTTCTGACACACTGTGTATCTGTGTAACAAACACCCTCACAGGTGCCAACACTACCTGCTTTGTCTGCGCCCGGTCTCAGAAGCATCTCACCACTGCATAAGTTTGTGTGTGTGTGTGTGTGTGTGTGTGTGCAGATGTGGGTGTGTGTCTGCATGCTTATGTGGGTATGTACATATATGCTTGTACATGTGATGGTGTACGTATGTGAGCGGGTTTGCATGTGAGTTCACTCACCCGGAGTCTGGTTGAATCGCTGCATCGCAGTTGCAATATTGGCTTTGAAGACCTGCTGTGTACCAATCTCTCTCTGACTCTCTCTCTCCCAGTAATCTGCTTCCACACTCTCCTCTATCCACTCAGTCTTTGGGATCATCTTCCTGATGTTACTGTCATAGTACACAAACGGCTCCTCATCCACCAAACCCACGATGGTGAATTCAGGGAACTCAATCCCCAGTGTAACAGCAGTGTAGAAGTACTTCAGAGAGTGAAGAGCTGTGGACACAAACACATCTATCAGAACTACAGGAATTTAATGCAATAATGAGCAGTACACTGATATTGTTTGTAAATTATATAACTCCCATATTCTCATACAGAAGTAGTGGAGGAACCACAGCAGTAGTAAAATTGAACACCCCAGTGCTAAAAGTACTTAAGTCACAAAATGTTCATTTTGAGGAAATTGAGAAAATCGACTCGGGTAACTATAAAAGTTTTTTCCCATCCTTATCACAGTGTGTGAAAATGTGACTAAAGTACTTTTAGCACTAGGCTCTTCAGTTGTAATGTGCCTTTAAAGAAACCCAAGGACACAATATAACAGACTAAAATGGAATAAGTGAAGTGATTGGAGGATTATGGGTGATGGGGAGCAGGATGGGTGCAGTGAGATCACACTCCTCACACACACCTGAGGAATAATCACTCCCAGAGTAAAATCACCTGAGCCGCACCTTAACATCCCCACCTCACCTGATAGGAGCTCCGGCCCTCCGACAGTAATATAATTATGATATGCAGGGAATAAAGTGATTACACCCACACTGCTATCTCCAGTGTGAGGGATAAACAGCACTGCTATCTCCAGTGTGAGGGTTAAACAGCACTACTATCTCCAGTGTGAGGAGTAAACAGCACTGCTACCTCCAGTGTGCCATCTCCAGTGGAGTGTGAGGTAAACAGCACTGCTATCTCTAGTGTGAGGAATAAACAGCACTGCCATCTCCAGTGTGAGGGATAAACACAGCACTGTGAGGAATAAACAGCATCTCCAGTGTGTGAGGAGTAAACAGCACTGCCATCTCCAGTGTGAGGGATAAACAGCACTGCTATCTCCAGTGTGAGGGATAAACAGCACTGCCATCTCCAGTGTGAGGGATGTGCCATCTCCAGTGTGAGAATAAACAGCACTGCCATCTCCAGTGTGATAAACATCATCTCCAGTGTGAGGGATAAACAGCACTGCCATCTCCAGTGTGAGGGATAAACAGCACTGCTATCTCTAAACAGTGTCCCCAGTGTGAGGAGTAAACAGCACTGCTATCTCCAAACCCAGAGTAAACAGCACTGCCATCTCCAGTGTGAGTGTGAGGAATAAACAGCACTGCCATCTCCAGTGTGAGGGATAAACAGCACTGCCATCTCCATCTCCAGTGTGAGGAGTAAACAGCACTGCCATCTCCAGTGTCTCCAGGGTGGGATAAACAGCACTGCCATCTCTCCAGGGTAAACAGCAGGATCTCTAGTGTGAGGAGTAAACAGCACTGCCATCTCCAGTGTGAGGATATAAACAGCTCCAGTGTGAGGAGTAAACAGCACTCTCAGTGTGAGGGAGCACTGCTATGAGTGTGAGTAAACAGCACTGCCATCTCCAGTGTGAGGAGTAAACAGCACTGCCATCTCAGTGTGAGGGATAAACAGCACTGCTATCTCCAGTGATGTGAGGATAAACAGCACTGCTATCTCAGTGTTCCACTGCCATCTCCAGTGTGGGATAAACAGCACTGCTATCTCCAGTGTGAGGGATAAACAGCACTGCTATCTCTAGTGTGAGGATAAACAAACATCTCTAGTGTGAGGACTGCATCATCTCCAGTGTGAGGGATAACCAGCATTGCCATCTCCAGTGTGAGGGATAAACAGCACTGCTCTGCCAAGGCAAACAGCCCCATTCCTCTCTGTTCAAACCACTAACCTCAGCTGTGCTTCTGTACCTCAGGTCCCAGTTAATCTTGCTGGGCTTCCCAAACTGGGAGCTGTTATGGGCCAGAGTTCCACCCATCACCTTAACTCTCGTGAAGCCGGCAGAAGATTTCAGGACCATACTTTCCTATGAAGTTTTTATTTAAATCTAATTCATCTTTGTTAAAAATTTGGTGAAATTCTGCAACCACATTCCTTTTGAGAACTTCAGCTCACTGGCATTTCCCGTAAAGTTTGTGAATAAAACTGTCTTATAGCCTTTGTGGTGGTACCAGTAGTCCTGTGCTAAGTGACATCCCACATACACCACAATATACACATGCAGTGCAGCTCACTGGCGCAGTGGATTGTGCCGTTACCACACAGCAAGAAGGTTGTGGGTTTGAATCTGGTCGGAGGCCTTTCTGTGGAGGTTAAATTCACTCCCAATGTTCGCACAGGTTTCATCCCACAGTCCAAAGACATGCAAGCTCAGCTAATCAAAGACTCTGAATTCCCCTATAGAGTGAGGAGTGGGTCAGTGATGTGTAGCTGTCCAGGCTGTGCTCATGACTCTCCCCCTTTGCATGCTGGGATATGCTCAGGCCCCCCAGTGACCCTGATCAATAGTAAGAGGGTCAGATAGTACAGTGGTTCTCAAACTCAGTCCTGGGGGACCACTGTGTAAAGCTGGTCTTCATTGCAACCGCAACCGCAATCCCAGAATTGTACTAAGCTGTTAATTTGTCTTAATTAGTTGGAATTTTTTTTTGTTACCCTCTAACTTCACATTAATGCAATGCCCCTGCCATGGGAAATGAAAGGCCCATGTCCACATTGTCTTTATAATGCTACAATACAAGTAACTGCACAAGGTCTAATATATTTACTGAGCTCCCAATCTTTGCTACATAGTCAGACAAGCTTTGAGTTCTTAATTTTTTTCTACAATATAAACACAAAACAGGTGCAAGTCATTGTCAGTTGCTTTGCCTTTTAACTCCTCATTATCAAATAAATGGTTCAATTTAGCGATCATGCATTAATAATTATACTAATCAAGAGCCTACTGATATTTTGAAAGTTATTGGTACATCTGTTTAAATTTCTCTTTAATTATTCTGCAGTTTCCCATATAGCAGGATGTAAATATGAAACTTTAATTTTTCATGGCATGCATGGATATTTTTGACAATATTGTTTAAAAGGGTGATGAAGAAAAATTAACAACTCATTAAAATTCTGGGGTTACATTTGTGGTTGGAATGAAAACCTGTTTGAGAACCACTGAGACAGTAGATGAATAGAGTTCAGAGATGTTATTAAATGAGCCTCTCATGGATTACAGGGATTGAAACTGATCTTCTAAACACCACAGTTGCCATTAGCTACATCATGAACCATGCTTACGCCTCCTTCTCACATGAGATATGTTCACATGCTCAGCTAATTATGGAGGTGAACCGCAACGACAGACAAATCTGATCCAAACAAAAAAAACAAAATTGAAGACCAAGATTTGTATTGCGAACGGAGCGATGGATTCAGCCGAATGCTGCCACTATCCTCACTACCGCTTTGAGATGGAAGAGGACACAATAACCTGATTGGCTCAGACCAACCACAATTTTCTCTCAACCAATAAAGCGGGAGGCATCATTAGTCTCCAGGCGGATGTGAGGTGAGAGGGTTAGGCCCAGAAACTGAAAGTAAGGATCTTTGTTTTTTGTAGCTTGGCTGTCCTGGGAAATGTGATATTAGGATGATCTTTTGACAGTGCAAACTACAGCTCAGTGGCCCTCTGACTGGAATTTAGCTCTAATCTTTACTGATTTTACTTTTGAGGAGGCACTGAAATTCCACTTAGTTAATTATTAATTTTGGACCAGGGCAGTGCTCTTCTCAGGCCCCAGATATCCTCGATGCATCTGTCTGACGTGAGTCTAAAACTGCAGTCATGAGCTAGACTTCGCTTTCACTCAATAAAACACAGAAATCCCCAGTCTAAACACTATGGCGCATCGACACCAATTCATAACAACATTCACAAGCAATACAGGAACCCCATTTCCACACACAGTACACCAGCTCAGATACAGTCAGAACAGATATGATGGTGGGATGGCACATACGAGCAGGATAGTGCACATTTCCACCCTGTCAACAAACATGAGCGGGGGAACTGCCTTACACTTATCAGACAAATGCTGCCCCCTTGTGTCGGAACACTGCAAAAGCCACAGAAAGTTGACAAAATCTTGCAACGCTGAGTACAACAATACTACCTTTTTTCAGCTCATGATACAGCCCAGATACACTGATTAGGCCTAATATACAAGTAAAAGTATCCACAGATCTATAAAGACACTGAAAAGGAGCCTGTATAGCAGACTAGCTGATGTTAATATCATTGGAAAAGGCTGTCAACACAATAAACAGCACTAAAAAAATGACAGTAAGGCAGCATAAATGCCACTGAAGCTCAGCGAGGCTGGCTCCAGTCATGGGGTAAATGCGTTGGTTGGTACATGAGTGGCTCAGTCAGGCAGGGAGGCAGGAGTTGAGCTGAAGCGCAAGAGCCAAAATGGAGGAGCTCAGCCATCAGGGCCCTTGCTCCAGAGGAGAAAGGTGGTGACAATTCTTGAGGCCACTAATATTTACACTCAAGGCAAAGAAAGAACAAAGCCCAAAATGCAAAAAATTAAAACTTCTGATGATCCTAACAACAAATCATTATTCAGAAAATAAGCCAGGGAAACAAATACACAACTGAGACCATTTTCTCATGAACTTTTTCTGAAGTGAACTGTTTGAGAAAGAGCTAGAAACCGCTTCGATGTGAAGCTGAACTGTTTCACTGGGAAAAGTCAATAAATACTTAAGAGAATACAACAGAAAGGCTTGATCTGACAAGTTTTTGAGTAAAGAGGAGTAATTGGACGTTATTTTCCAACTGTGATTTCTGAAGAAAAAAAAAACATCAGTTTGCAAGTTTTTCCACAAGGCTTAAACATTTAAGGATTTCAGGAAATTCCCAATTCTCGCTAATTTCCTGAACAAAGCTTTAGTGTTAAAACCTTTAAAAGCCTCGTATTTCACCATACTGGGATTGGTCCATTACTTTCCCACAAGTATTTCGTGTCAGAGGGTTTGTTTACCCACCTAAACCACTGTGCCACATTATTGTCAGAAATAATATGAAATAATAACACGAATTGTGTGTATAGTCCTGCACTTTAAATAACGGCATAAGGTGTAAGCTCTGCCTAACTTATATTTATAAATAGGCTACAATTAGAGATTTCCATAAAAGACTACGCCAGATTTTCAGAGGAAAAGTAATCCTTCCAACACGTCATCAGCCAATAATTTTATCAGCTTTAAAAAAAAAAACTGATCAAAATATGATCACCAAAAACATTTATGTTTCCACGAAACAGACGCGTTCAGCATCTATCAGGGCGCTGAACTGAAAACTGACCGCGACTCCAGGCGCAGGTCCTGCGTGAGCCCTGAGACGCTTCACTTAAAACCTGCGAATGACTGTCAAAACGACAATTTAATTTTGTAAAAAAAAAAAGGGGGGGAAATCTCAATAAATGTCGATTTCCACTTGATGACTACCATACTACATTACGGTAAGGCAGCATTTAATACTTTTAACAGTGAACGGAATCAACATTTCGAACAATAAACGAGTAAATCCATTCTTAAGGAAAAAAAAAAAAATTTTAAACTCCTTCCCCTCAGAGTCTTACCTGCAGAAGCAGTGGGGATACCGTACAGTATCAGCATCAGAGACACGAATTCCTTCATTTTGCCGAAAAAAAAGCGGCGGGAGGAAGGTCCCTCAGAGAGCCCAGAGCTGATACTGAATGCTTCATAAGTGTTGCCCACTCCTCAGTAAGGAAAGTAGCTATTGGCTGTCCGAAAAGTCCCTAGAAGTCGCTTGACACCCTGACGGGACATTTTGTTGATCGGGGGGTTCAGACGCAGATTTTTTTGCTCACGGGGCGCGGGGGGGGGACGCGGTTTATTTTGTTGACCGTGGGGGAAGGGGGAGAGACGCGGTTTATTTTGTGGACGGGGGGGACGCGGTTCGTTTCATTCATATCGTCGCGCATCTTCCAGTCTTTGAGTGGTTATGTAAAAGTAAATAGCAAGAAATATTTTATAAAAGGAGTTGCCTACGGTGATTATCATGAAGAATGATGAATTTTAAATAGGTTTCCTACACAGAATTTTGATAAGTACATCTAAAAGGATTTGCCACGGGGTAAAAAGTTCACTGGATTATCATGAAGAATGATGAATTTTAAATAGGTTTTACACAGAATTTTTTCCTACATCTAAAGGGAGTTGCCTACGGTGCAAGAAATATTTTATAAAAGGAGTTGCCTACGGTGATTATCATGAAGAATGATGAATTTTAAATAGGTTTTTACAAGAATTTACATGATTTGTTGTTCACTGGTTCACTGGATTTTGGGTTTGAACTTGTTGAGTGTCTCATTTACATTTTTCTTGCCCCCCGTGCCATGTTGAAAAGGCAAAACATTCTGACAAAACCTGCAATGCCGTCAGGCCATTGACAAAACCTGCAAAAATGGAAATCGCCAGACACCTCTTGTCTTCTACAGCTGCTAAGTCAAAACTTTCTTTTTGTTTTACCTTGTGCCTGGTATTTTTTCGGAAACAGACATGGATTGAAAGATTGTGACAGGCACCAACCATTCATCTTAACTCCCTCTCGTTGGAAAAAAAATAAGTCTGGAAAAGGCAAAACTTCACCCTGAAATCTAACTTCCTGCCCAGAATCGTGGTGTCTGGCGATTTCCATTTTTGCAGGTTTTGTCAATGGCACGGCATGTGACTCCGCTGGGCCAGTAAATGTCAGAATGTTAAAACAAGCCCTCGGAGGCACGAATGGGGCTACATTTTCCTTGTGTCGCCTGTACTTAGCATTGGCTGAGCACTGGCCCTTCAGAAGCACTGCTCCAGAGCACAGTCACCACCTGGGAGAGGGACTGCTCTGTGGTCTGTGGCCCAACTGTTTCCTCTCTCTTCCCAAACACAATGCTGCTAAATAGTTTGTCCTAACTTTATTTATTTAAATTTGGGGGTGTGCTGTCCACTCACCAATGAAACCTGAGAGAGAAGGAAGCATGAGGGTATGTTGGTAGTGGGATTGGATATTGATGCTTGATGTTTGAACACTGAGAGTGTGGTTGGAGCAAATGAGTTTGGTACTATAAAACCATTGGGGTGCAGAGATTAGGAGAATTGTCCTGATATCTAAAGGAATGATGGAGATATGATATAAAATCACTCTCATTAACACATACACGCACATGCAGGTAAAGAATGCAAGACTCAATGCGGAAAATGTCTTCATAATAACAACTCAATAAAAAATAGTGTTTAAGGAAAGTACCTGCCGCGTACACACAGATGCAGACGCGCATGTGATCATCAATGCTGGAAGCGACTCAGACTCCTCCCTTACCAACCCTAATGCCTTTGAGCAGCCATTTTGTGTCAATCCCTGAGAGGTGAGATGGCCGACACACTGACACACGTACTTAAGTCACAAGTTCTTCTGCCTCCACTTTGTGTTCACGCACTGCTGAGTTCTGTTGTTCTGCTATTCTAGAGGGAATTATCCATTCATTCATTATTTCATAATTTTCAAAGTATTAAATTATTACTTTCATTCGTGTCCTAAAACTCTACTTCAGCTCAATGTAACTAACCTATTTAGCAACCACAAAAATATTTCTCTCTGAAGCTACAGGGCGGTAGCTCCTGCTGTTGGCCTGTGCTAAACACCAGCAATTCACTTCCCTCAACGATTAAATTGCTCTGAGCTCACAGGAGTGAGCTTTGTTTCTGGGCGGGGTCAGTCATGGTGAAGTAACCAGGCGGATAGGTAGTTCTGGCTGGAAAGTCCCCAAGAAAAACCAGACAGGCAAACAAACGCCGAGATTAATTTGTGGTGTTGCACCGCCCTCAACTGGTTTACTCTGCACCTCACTCCAGATTCTCGGAAATGACGAATTTCTGATAGACGATCATGCCCGCATATTGGCATTATAAAACAGAGATTGCAGGAACTCTATGCAGTGACTCATTGCATTTTATTTATTTTAAATTCTTGTACCACTGCATATCTTTGGTGTTTGAAAACCATCAACAGTGCTGATGATGTTTACATACTCCAGCACCATCTTGTACTTTCTGGAATAAAAACATTAATTGAAAAAACCTTCCAAATTCAGTAGAACTTTTGCTGTTGTTAAAAACGATCATTGGCATTTGTTGCGAATGACCCGACGCTCGCTACACTGCGATACACAAGACACCCCCGTCAGCATAGCAGCGCCCCACCCCCCCCCATGCCCAAACCCGCTCACCCTCATCACCATTATTACTTTAGCAATCAGATACTTCTCCTCACACAGTGGCTTTCAAACCTCTCCAACAGCACCATTTCTCCTGCATGTTTTAGATTTCTCCCTGCTCTAGCACAGCTGATTCAAATAATCAGCTCAATCTCCATTAGCTTATGGGGATTGATAACCACCTGATCATGAAATTCCTGATTGTTTTGCACTTGTGGGGACATTAGGCCTCCACAAGAGAATTGAGCTATTTTAGGGTTAGGGGTTAAGGTTAGGGTGGGAGTAAGGTTTAGGGTGAGGTTAAGGTGAAGGTTAAGGTTGGGTATGTATTGTTAAGGTCAGGGAGAGGCGTTAGGGAATGAATGGAAGTCTATGGAATGTCCCTGCAAAACATGAAAAACGTGTGTGTGTGTGTGTGTGTGTGTGTGTGTGTGTGTATATATATATATATATATATATATATACATACACATATATATTCAAACCCCAATTCCAATAAAGTTGGGACATTGTGTAAAACCTGAATAAAAACAGAATACAATGATTTGCAAATCCTTTTCGACCTATATTCAATTGAGTACACTACAAAGACAAGCTATTTAATGTTAAAACTGATGAACTTTATTAGTTTTTTGGAAGTATTTACTCATTTTGAATTTGATGCCTGCAATTCATTCCAAAAAAGCTGGGACAGGGGCATGTTTACCACTATGTTACATCACCTTTCCTTTTAACAACACTCAATAAGCGTTTGGGAACTGAGGACACTAATTGTAGAAGCTTTGTTGGTGGAATTCTTTCCTATTCTTGCTTGATGAATGACTTCAGTTGTTCAACAGTCCGGGGTCTTCGTTGTCGTATTTTGTGTTTCATAATGCGCCACACATTTTCAATGGGAGACAGGTCTGGACTGCAGGCAGACCAGTCTATTACCCACACTCTTTTACTAAGAAGTCACGCTGTTGTAACACCTGCAGAATGTGGCCTGGCATTGTCTTGCTGAAATAAGCAGGGACATCCCTGAAAAAGACGTCGCTTGGATAGCAGCATATGTCGCTCCAAAACCTGTATGTACCTTTCAGCATTAATGGTGCCTTCACAGATGTGCAAGTTACCCATGCCATGGGCAATAACACATCCCCATGATGACAATCTAGATGGTCCTTTTTCTCTTTAGCCTGGAGGACACAACGTCCATGATTTCCAAAAACAATTTGAAATGTGGACTCGTCAGACCACAGCACACTTTTCCACTTTGCGTCAGTCCATCTCAGATGAGCTTGGGCCCAGAGAAGCCAGCAGCCTTTCAGGGTGTTATTGATATATGGCTTTCGCTTCGCATGGTAGAGTTTTAACTTGCACTTTTAGATGTAGCGATGAACTGTGTTAACAGACAATGGTTTTCTGAAGTCTTCCTGAGCCCACATGGTAATATCCTTTATAGAATGATGTCGGTTTTTAATGCAGTGCCACCTGAGGGACCAACGGTCCTCGGCATTCAATGTTGGTTTTCGGCCTTGCCGCTTATATGAAGAGATTTCTCCGGATACTCTGAATCTTTCGATGATATTATGGACTGTAGATGATGAAATCCCCAAATTCCTTGAAAATGCACGTTGAGAAACGTTGTTCTTAAACTGTTGGATTATTTACTCACACATTTGTTCACAAAGTAATGAACCTCGCCCCATCCTTGCTTGTGATCGACTGAGCCTTTTCGGGATGCTCCTTTTATACCACATCATGACACTCACCTGTTTGCAATTAACCTGTTCACCTGTGGAATGTTCCAAACAGGTGTTTTTGAGCATTCCTCAACTTTCCCAGTCTTTTTTAGCCTCTGTCCCAGCTTTTTTGGAACTTGTTACAGACATCAAATTCAAAATGAGTAAATATTTCCAAAAACAATAAAGTTAATCAGTTTGAACATTAAATATCCTGTCTTTGTAGTCTACTCAATTGAATACAGGTCGAAAAGGATTTGCAAATAATTGTATTCTGTTTTATTCACGTTTTACACAACGTCCCAACTTCATTGGAATTGGGATTTGTATATATATATATATATATATATATATATACAACCCCAATTCCGAAATAGTTGGGACAAAGTGTAAATTGTGAATAATTTCAAAATGCAATGACTTTCAGATCACATGAGCCAATATTTTATTTACAATAGAACAAAGATAACATTTCAAATGTTGAAACTGAGACATTTTTCATTTTTATCCAGAAAATGAGCTTATTTCAAATTTTCTGGCGGCAACAGGTCTCAAAAAAGTTGAGACACAGGCAAAAAAAAGGGCTGAAAAAAGCAATTAATATATTAGAGAATCAGCTGAAAGAACATTCAGCAAGTAATTAAATTAACTGGCATCAGGTTTGTAACATGATTGGCTATTAAAGGGATGTCTTAGAGAGGCTGAGTCTCTCAGAAATAAAGATGGCCAGAGGCTCTCCAACCTATGAAGGCTTGCGTAAAAAAATTGCGGAATACTTTAAAAACAATGTTCCTCAAAGTCAAATTGCAAAGGCTTTGAAGGTCTCATCATTGACCGAAAAATCTCTGTGCGTAAGGGACAAGACCGAAGACCTTTACTGGATGCCCGTGATCTTCGGGCCCTCAGACGCCACTGCATCACTCACCGGCATGATTTTGTCATTGATATTACTAAATGGGCCCAGGAATACTTTAAGAAACCACTGTCAGTAAACACAGTCCACCGTGCCATCCAAAGATGCCGCCTAGAACTCTATCATGCAAAAAGGAAGCCATTGTTGACCACGATCCAGAAGCGCTGCCGTGTTCTGTGAGCCAAGGCTCATTTAAAATGGACTGTAGCAAAGTGGCAAAGTGTTCTGTGGTCAGACGAGTCTAAGTTTGCCATTCTTGTTGGAAATCATGGGTGTCGTGTCCTCCGGGCTAAAGAGGAGAAAGACCACCCCTCCTGCTATCAGCGCTCAGTTCAAAAGTCAGCATCTCTGATGGTATGGGGATGCATTAGTGCATATGGTGTGGGACACTTGCATGTTTTAAAAAGCACCATGAATGCTGAAAGGTATATAAAGGTTTTAGACCAACATATGCTCCCCTCCAGATGACATCTATTCTAGGGAAGGCCTTGTGTATTTCAGCAGGACAATGCAAAACCACATACTGCAGCTATTACAACAGCATGCTTTGTAGTAGAAGAGTCCGTGTGCTGAGCTGGCCTGCCTGCAGTCCTGATCTTTCACCGATTGAGAACATTTGGTGCATAATTAAACGAAAAGTCTGTCAAAGGAGACCCAAAACTCTCCAGTAGCTGGAAGCCTGTATTAAACAAGAGTGGGATCAAATTCTAATGGCTAAACTCAAGAAATTTGGCTCCTCAATGCCCAGATGCCTCCACTCTGTGTTAAAAAGAAGAGGGGATGCTACACCATGATAAACAGGCCCCAGTCCCAACTTTTTTGAGACCTGTAGCAGCCATCAGATTTGAAATGAGCTCATTTTGGGGATAAAATTGTAAAATTTCTCAGTTTCAACATTTACTATGTTATCTCTGTTCTATTGTGAATTAAATACTGGCTGGTGTGATTTGAAAGTCATTGCTTTTTGATTTTATTCACAATTTACACTTTGGGCAGAAATGAGGCAAATGAAATTTAATGTAGCAAAATGTAAAGTTGTACATGTAGGTAATAAAAACATGAGACAGGATTACTTCATGGGAGGTTTAAAACTGGAATGTGCTCCACATGTAAAAGATTTGGGAGTGATTATTGACCAAACCCTTCCAGGTTCAAGCCCTTGGGTCGTAGCAGTTAGCAAGGCCAGCTGGATGCCGGGATATATAGCCAAAAGTATTGAGTATAAATCCAAGGAGGTCTTACTTCTCAGTACAACACATTCGTCAGACCACATTTAGAGTATTGTGTACAGTTCTGGGGACCATACTTTAAGAAAGAAACAGAGGCTCTAGAAAAAGTTCAGAGAAGAGCCGCTAAGCTAATTCCAGGTATAAAAATGAAAGCTATGAGAAGAGGGTGAAGATCCTTAATCTCTTTAGTCTTAGGAAAAGGAGACTCAGGGGTGATCTGATTGAGGTCTTTAAATATGTTAAAGGGATTAACAAAGTGATTTTTGTAGGATTACTTAGGCTAAGTTTTTTTTGTAGAACTCGGGGTCACAAATGGAAGTTGGCCAAGGGTAAATTTAGCACTGATATTAGGAAATATTTTTTCACCCAGAGAGTAATCTCACTGTGGAATAGCTTGTCTGACCATATTGTTAAGGCAGAAACCTTGGGAATTTTCAAGAACAGTATGTTAACATACTGATTTTTATTGAACTTTTCAAATGTTTTAAACTTAATGCTTGTAATATTTTCTTCTTCTTTGTCATAAAAATGTTTTTTGATGGCCAGTTGTTCGAGTGGGTCATTCTCCGGGTGGGTTTGGTTTCTCTTAAGCGCTTTGTGGTGGTAGCACTGTGGGTCGGCCAGCTTCAAATGGACCCAGATTTTGAGGGCTCTTTTTACAATTGTTAGCCGGAGGGGGAAGTGGCCTAACTCCACCCTGCATGCATTATTAGGGGCGTTTCTGTGGACGTGTAATATCGTTTTACTAAATTCAAGGTGGAACTTTTTTATTTCAATTTGATCCCAATGTTTATATATTTATTTTTTGGTGTAACAGAGGGCCCCATATTTCACTCCCATATAGCAGGATGGGTTGGATGAAGTAATCGAATATTTTAGGCCAGATCTTGATTGGGGGGTTGAATCAGGAGATAGTTTTTTTTAATTGCACAGAATGCCCTGCGTGTTTCATCCATTAATGCATTTATTGCCCGGTGGAATCTCCCTGAAGCCCTGATCAGCAGCCCCAGGTAAGGGAAGCTGGTGGTGTGCTCTGGGATGTCGGCTCCGAGGGTGAAGTGGTACTTCATGAAGACCATGATTTTGTTTTTTTTCGGTTTACGGTCAGTTCCCAGATCAGACAGAATTGCGCTAAGCATGATAGATTGTGCTGTAACCCCTGTTCTGTGGGCGACAGCAGAACCAGATTGTACCAGTTGTGCTGCTGCACAGTTCAGATGCACGGAGGACAGGAAGATGAGGACTGGACTCAGGTGCCAGGATGGACTTGGTTGTATTTATTATGTCTACTGCACAACAGCAGGCACAAACGTTCCAATACAAAACAAAATGGTAGCGGGGTTCCTTTAACGCTATAAGTAATTCAGACTCTAGGCTTGAGCTGCAGTAACAATGTATTATAAACAGGAAAACAAAAGGAAACAAAGTTCCTTAATAATAAAGTGCTGAAATAAACAAACAGCACGAAGCTTAAAGAATTTAGAGTTTTGATACGCGAATACAGAGAAAAAATCTAAACAAGACTAACAATGCCGCACAGGCATGGATTTAAGAGAATTCACAATGAGACTAAGTGAAACTGGGTCTTAAAAACACACTGCTACCACCCAGTGGCAATGAGAAACAGGTGCGAGAGATAATTTAATAATGAGTGAAGTGCAGTCCAGGTCTTAGTAGACCGGTGAGCTGGACGGCTGGAGGCGTGGCCTAACACAGATCATCCGCAGAGAGTGAGAATTGAATTTCTTTATCGTGAAGAGTGAGTCCAGGAGCTGCGGACTGTTCCAACTGTAAAGCCAGTTTGTTGATATAAATGTTGAAGAGGGTTGGACTCAGACTGCAGCCCTGTCTCCTCCACGCCCCTGAGTGAAGAGTTTGGTTCTTTTAGCTCCAATTCTGATACTGCACTGATTCTCTGAGTACATTGATTTTATGATGTCGTAGACTTTACCCCCTACACCACTCTGTAAGATTTTAAGAAAGAGTGCATCGTGCCAAATTGAATCAAAAGCTTTTTACGAAATTGACAAAACATGCAAACATTTTTACTTTTTTGATGGACATGCTTGTTTATGAGTGTGTGTAGGGTGTAAATATGGTCAGAGGTGCAATAATTTGGTAAAAAGCCAATCTGACTTTGACTCAAGACATCGTGCTCCTTAAGGAAGGCCAGTATGCAGGCATTAATTATACTGCAGAAAACCTTCCCCAGATTACTGTTCACACAGATGCCTCGGTAATTATTTGGGTCGACTTTGTCTCCACTTTTGAATATGGGGGTGATTAGGCCTTGGTTCCAGATTTCAGGGAAACACCCAGTATTTAGTGCCAAATTGAATAGTTTGAGGATGGCCTTTTGTAGTGTTGGGCTGCCGTATTTTAGCATCTCTGTGCAGATACCATCAGGCCCACATGCTTTTCTGGTCCTCGGGACCTTCAGTGAGCTTTTTAGCTCCTGCAGGGTAATTAAGGTGTCTCATGGGTTTTGATTGTCTTTAATAGTTTCCTCTAAATTTTGTAGTTGTTTATATATTTGGGTCTGATTAGAATTGAATGCTTCCTTTTCCAGTTTTTGATTGAGGTCTTTGAAGTGTTTTTTTCCAGATATTGTCAGTATTGTCAATTTTGTTGTGGTTTTTGGTTAACGACTTTTGTTTTGGCTGACATCTAATTTTTTATTTTGTTACATTAAATTACATTTATTTAGCAGACGCTTTTATCCAAAGCGACTTACAGCAAGTGCATACATTTAGGTCACTGACACTGTAGCCCAACAAACTGGACAAGGTACAATTCACATCAAGCATTAGTCACTTGAAGTAGTAAACATGTAGAGCAAAGACTACACAGAAGGCAATAGCACACAGAGAAAAGAAAAAGAAAGCAAATGGAAAGAGAGCAGGAAGGTTTTTTTTAATATAGCAGGAGACTGGGGGGGAGGGTACAGGTCAGATATTGTTTAAACAAGTGAGTCTTAAGGTTACTACGAAAGAGAAGCAGGGATGGAGCAGTTTGTAGGGAGGTGGGAAGGTCATTCCACCACTGGGGAGCAAGATGGGAGAAGCTGAGTGATCTGGTAGAACGACTAGCTTTCCGACCTGGGGTGGGGGGGGGGTCGTCCTGCTGCGGCAGAGCGAAGTGGCCGAGCTGGTGTGTATGGGATGATCATCTCTTGCAGATAGGAAGGGGCTGTCTTGTTTGCTGCGGCATAGGCCAGAGTTAGGACTTTGAACCTGACTCTGGTCACAACTGGCAACCAGTGCGGGGATCTCAGCAGGAGATCAGCAGTTTATTAGTTTTAGGTTTGATTTTATGGCCAGATTGGTGAGTATATAGTTTAAGTGTTTTGTAGCCTGGTTCAGGCCCTCCCTGCTGCATGGGTACTCTGTTTGCTGGAAGGAATTCAGCATGTTCTCTATCTCAGCACTGCTTTAGAGCTGCCTGGTATTCAGCAGGGCTGGTCTGGCCCCACCTGTATGGAGGCTCTGAGTTAAAGAGCTTTTCTGCAGGTCAGTGGTCTTTAAGGCCTTACTCGGTTTTCCTCAGATGAAGTATAATCTGGCTGTGGTCTGAGAGGGGTGATTGCAGCATGACAATAAATGCATTAATATATTCTGGTTCCATGTCTGTAATGGCATAGTCCACCACACTGCTACCCAGCACTGAGCTGTGCATGTATCTCCCCAGAGGGTCTCCTCTACTCCTCCCATTAACAATGCACAGATCCAGGCCTTTACAGCACTGAGCTGTATCTCCCGACTTCTCTATCTCCCCAATGTACAGACCCAGGCCTTTACAGCACTGAGCTCGTGTATCTCCCCAGAGACTCCTCCTTTCATTAACAATACAGACCCAGGCCTTTACAGACAGACCCCCCAGGCCTTTCATTTTACACAGCCTTTACAGGTGCAGCACCTGCTCGCCATTTTTTATTCCCCACTCTGTCATTGCGCTGCCTTTGTGTGGTGACTTGTGTGTGGTACAAAGGGGCTCATTGTCAGATTTGGTAGTCCTCTCTGTGCTGATATAGTCAATCTCTCTACCTGTTCTGGCATTGAGATCTCCCATGATCAGTACAGAGCCTAATGATTGAATAAGCACCTTTTTCTTCCTCTCGCGGTCAGTGTACTGCCACTGCACGGCCTAAAGAGGGCGCCCAAGGGTCTAAACAATCTGACGACACTTTCATTTTGAGTGAAATTATCAGTGTCGATTCAAGTCTAATAATAGTTCAGACTACAGAAGATTTAGGATAAAGGTATTCTGCTCAATGAAACATAAAAGGTGGTAATAAATATCCAACTGATGAAAGAGTTAAACAAGGGCAATCGTGTTGGTGCTTGGTTGAGCTGTATTGTCAATATTATTTATTAAATACAAATAAGTCACTTCAAAACTAGTTTCTCTTCCTCATTTAATTAGGTTTTTTTTATTATAAACACATCATGCATGAAAGATGAAAGATATCTGCTAGAAATATTCAATGTCAATCAATTTCATAAAGCTATTCTGTCCGATCAAGATCCTTCATGCTGACAATCAAAAGAAAACAGTCTTCATTTTACTGAGATAATGCTTATTTGAACTCAGGAAATACCCAATCATTCTCAAAACTAGTTCTGAGTAAAATTAGTAGTAACTTTCTTTCCCACCACTGAATTAATAAAATCAAATATGCACACCTTATGAGTAATAATATGAAAATATTACCAACTCAAAAAAGTTTAGAATAAAAAAAGCTTGAACTCTATTCTTTTGATGAAACCAACCTGTCATGTAAAAAAAAGCATATTTTTGAGTGCTTCACCCACAGTTAAATGCAAGCTCACAGTGAAATGTTTTTGCATTTAACGCAAGTTTAACACAGACTTGCACTGCCTTGTGTACAGTTCAACTAGGATAACGCTGACAACAAAGCATTTAAACAGCATTAAAACATAACTGTGATTTTCTTCCTGAGAAAAGCCAAGATTGCTACTTTACTGAAGCATGTTCTTAGAGGGGTACAAACCAATGGCAGCTATCGATTATAATAATAAAAATAATAGATGTGTTTGAGTTTGCAAATGTATGTTTGCTTGTGTGTGTGTGTGTGTGTGTGTGTGCATGTGTGTGTGTGTGTGTGTGTGTGCGTGTGCGTGTGTGTGTGTGTGTGTGTGTGTGTGTGTGTGTGTGTGTGTGTGTGTGTGTGTTTGTGGGATCCTTGTGCTGCAGCTCTCCTCCCGCTCCACCCCTGTAAAGACAGCAGGACAGGGAGATTAAACTCTGCTCTGGATCCAGTACAGAGATACAGTACAGGGAGATTAAACTCTGCTCTGGATCAAGCACAGAGATACAGTACAGGGGGATTAAACTCTGCTCGGGATCCAGGAGAGATATACAGTACAGGGAGATTAAACTCTGCTCTGGATCCAGTACAGAGATACAGTACAGGGAGATTAAACTCTGCTCTGGATCCAGTACAGAGATACAGTACAGGGAGATTAAACTCTGCTCTGGATCCAGTACAGAGATACAGTACAGGGAGATTAAACTCTGCTCTGGATTCAGTACAGAGATACAGTACAGGGAGAATAAACTCCGCTCTGGGTCCATTACAGAGATAAAGTACAGGAGAATTAAACAAAAATAAGTAGGTCTTCCAGGCACTCAGAAAAAATAGTTGGGTCCAAACGAAGCCTAAGATAAAAAGCCTTTATTAAAACATGGCTGAAAACAAATTTAAAAACGACATGCCTACACGGTCTTCATCAAACAAAGATCACAGTAAAGGACATATATAGATGGTACCAACCAATAAACAATCAGACTAGTGTCACCTGGTAAAGTGATAAAAGCAAAAGTACAAAAATGACACTCTGTTAACAAAAATAATCAAACAATAAAATAGAGAGGTGACAGAGATAATACAATTAAATGGAGAATTGACAGATATACTATGAGTAGGTTGTAAAAATAACAATGAAAAAGAAGACACATAAGGCAATATTGAAAAATAAATGGCAAGAGGTATCAATATTAAACGGGTGCTGGAGAATATCAATATAAATACAGAAAGGAAGTGAATAATCAAGAATAAGTAGAAAAATCATTAAGACCAGGTTAATGAGGCAATACCGAAAAATAAATGACAAGAGATATCAGGGAGATTAAACTCTGCTCTGGATCCAGCAGTACAGAGATACAGTGCAGGGACTAAAGATTAAACTCAGTACAGGGAGATTAAACTCTGCTCTAGATCCAGTACAGAGATACAGTACAGGAAGATTAAACTCTACTCTACATCCAGTACAGAGATACAGTGCAGGGAGATTAAACTCTGCTCTGGATACTCTACAGAGATACAGCCCAGCAGGGTGGAACTACAACTCCAGGAAAGGCCCCTGAGGTAATAACGTAGATACATGAGGTGTAAAGGAACTGCATTTGTGCTTATAGACTCCAAAATATAAAATGTCAGAGGAAATTTACTGTGTGCCTTCCAGACTGCATTTTATTTCTTGTGGATAATTGTGAAGCCCATAATTATTTCTGCTCAGCGTCTTTCAACAGCAGCACAAGATGTGATGTCAAAATGTGAGCACTCCCTTGCCTTGATCAACATCTCAAAGATCACTTCTCCCTGGTCGCCTTGTCTGGTCTTTTATTTGGCTTCTCAACAAATTACTCAGCTTCACACCGATATAAGATGCAATTGCAGTGTGCAGATATAGCAGCTGCCGACATAAATGCCAGATTGAGACGTGATTCAGCAGACTAAATAATTAAGAGAAGTTGGCAAAGAATCCTAAAATATATCAGCACTTTGTTCTGCACCCCTGCTCTACAGGGCAGGACTACTGTTCAGCACTTACTGTGCATTAGGCAGCCTTCTCAGCTCTGCCGGTCAAAGCTGTGGTGGAATCCACAGAAATGATAGATGGTCGGCTTGAGCTCTCCGAATCACTGTCTGAGACTGCGACAAGAAGCCCAATAAAACATTCAGTTCAGCAGGTCACAGAGTAGCTCATGTCTTACAGTCAGGCTTATATCACACACTTGGCTCATATCGCACACTCATGCCAACATCACACACTCAGGCTCATATCACACAATCAGACTCATCACACAATCAGTGTCATATCACACACTCAAGCTCATATCACACACTCATGGCAAGATCACACACTCAAGCCATCTTACACAAACACTCTGGCACACATCACACACTCAGGCTCTAATCACTCATTCGGGACTATATCGCATACCCAAGATCAGATGGCGAATTTGGGCTCATATCACACACTCAGGCTCATATTGCACATTTGGGCTCATATCGCACATTCAGGCTCGTATCGCACATTCAGGCTCATATCACACACTCAGGCTCATATCGCACATTTGGGCTCATGTTGCACATTGAGGCTCATATCAGGCACCCAGGTTTACAGATTCAGGTACATAATGAACATTCGGGCTCATAGCACACACTCAGGCTCACATCATATGCTCAGATACATATTGACCAGGCAGATTTCACACATGCTTTATATCAACCAACATCAAACAAACGCAATAGTAGTCATTCAATTCCTCAAGAAACCTCTTAATTTTTTATTACAGTAAAATTGATTTCAACTATTAAGAATCTACTCAAATACAAGTTTAAACAAACACAAGGGACAACAATGTAACACTGTAAACAAACAAAAACAAACTATAATCACACTCCTAGGACAACACTGCAGATCTGTAAAACAGTGCGATTGTGGTAAGAGCTCTGGTCACCTGAACCTGATTTAATTACATTCACAGTATTGAGTGAAGCATGAGAGTAAATATACTCACTGCTGGTCTTCCCGTAACCTGGAATGAAGACATACGGAGTTAGAAACATTCACACAACACGTCTGACGTAGAAACATAGAACTGTTTAAAACTCTGAAATCTTTTAGTTTGCCAGATTTCTCGTGTCAAAGTGCTGACTCCATTCAGATTTAAGGCCACACAGTGCAGTTTCAGTATCTCTTGTGTGTCTGTTATTCAGTTTCAATATGTCTGTATCTCCATGTGCAAGTGCGTCTATTGCTCAGTGTCATTGTGTCAGTACATTGTTGCATCTGTGTCTGTTAAACAATCTAAATTAGTCAGTATCTTTGTGTATCAGTGTGTCAGACTCATTATGTCAGTATCTGTGTGTCACTGGGTCTGTTACTCAGTCTCAGTGTGTCAGTATCTTTGTGTATCAGCAGATCAGTTACTCAGTCTCTGTGTCTCAGTATCTCTGTGGGTCAGAGCGTCTGTGACTCCATCTCACTGTGTCAGTATCTGCGTGTCAGTGGGTCTGTTACTCAGTATAAGTGTGTCAGTAGCTCTGAGCATCAGTGTCTGTCACTCTATCTCAGTGTATCAGTATCTCTGCATCAGAGCATCAGTGACTCAGTCTCAATATGTCAGCATCTTGATGTGTCAGTGTGTTTGTTACTCTCAAAGTGTGAGTATCTGTGTGTCAGTGTGTTTGTTACTCAGTCTCAGTATCTCAGTATCTCTGTGGGTCAGAGTGTCTGTGACTCCATCTCAGTGTGTCAGTATCTGTGTGTCAGTGGGTTTGTTACTCAGTCTAAGTGTGTCAGTAGCTCTGTGCATCAGTGTCTGTCACTCTGTCTCAGTGTGTCAGTATCTCTGTGCATCAGAGTGTCAGTGACTCAGTCTCAGTGTGTCAGCATCTTGGTGTGTCAGTGTGTTTGTTAGTCTCAATGTGTCAGTATCTGTGTGTCAGTGGGTCTGTTACTCAGTCTCAATGTGTCATTATCTGTGCATCAATGAATCTGTTACTCAGCTTGGGTGAGTCAGTAGCTCTGAGTGTCAGTGTTTGTTACTCAGTTATAATGTGTTTTTATCTTTTTTTGTCAGTGACTCTCACCTGAGTGTTTCTTCTGAGAAGCCAAGACTCCGATGGCAGCGAGCAGGAGGAGGAAGAGGATGAGAGCTCCCACCACACAGCTGATGATGATGATGCCTGAGGAGGAGCTGCTGCCGTCAGGACTGATAATCCTCTCTGCAGTCAGGGAGAATCACAGTCAGCACACACACACACACACACACACACACACACACACACACACACACACACACACACACACACACACACACACACACACACACACACACACACACACACACACACACACACACACTGCACACACACACACACACACACACACACACACACACACACACACACACACACACACACACACACACACACACACACACACACACACACACACACACACACACACACACACACACACACACACACACACACACACACACACACACACACACACACACAAACACACACACACACACACACACACACACACACACACACACACACACACACACACACACACACACACACACACACACACACACACACACACACACACACACACACACACACACACACACACACACACACAAACACACACACAAACACAATTGTCAATAAACAAATTACTTCTAGTCCTTGAAAGCCAGATATTCTGCAGAGTGATGAAGAGTGAGTGAGCAGTAAATCTCTGAGTTTGTCCTGTTTGGGGCACTAGCTGGTGTTGGATAAGGGAAGCTTTCCTGGCAATTAGCAGGCCCAAGGATGCGTGGGAAGTGTGGTGTGTGGATGTGTTATTGCCTGTGCTCAGGGGAGCTGGCTTTTCTCAGTTTCTTTCCTCGTACCAATAATTTCTCGATCCACCTTTGGATATCAGCCCCATGATTGCATATAATTTTATCTCTCCCTTTCTCTGTCTCTCTCTCAATTTAATTCAATTCAACTGAGCTTTATTGGCATGACGTAGATGATGCATACATATTGCCAATGCCAAAGCATGAACATTTCCTGTGAACACAGGAACGTAATATATACATGTATATATCATTTGCTTTGAAAAATTACAAAAATGGCATATGAAAGAAAAAGAAATGAAAAAAATAAAGATGAGATATAATTAAATAAAAAAAAGATGGATTTTGTGCGGGTGGAGTACCTTAGGTGTGGTGATTGTCACCCTTGTCCCTCAGGCTGTGACAAACTGCCACATATTGAGCAGCAATTGCTGCTGTCTCTCCTTCTCCAAGCACAATGAGAATATTTATATTGTTGGGTAATTATTGGATATTTGGGATTTTGAGGTGGAGTTTTTCAAAATATATGCATCTGATTTCCTTGAATTTTTCACTCTGAGGGAGGAAGTGCATCTCTGTCTAAACCTCACCTGTCAGACAGTGACCACATATTCTCTGTCTCAACCTCACCTGTCATACAGTGACCACATATTCTTTGTCTCAACCTCACCTGTCATACAGTGACCACATATTCTCTGTCTCAACCTCACCTGTCATACAGTGACCACATATTCTTTGTCTCAACCTCACCTGTCATACAGTGACCACATATTCTCTGTCTCAACCTCACCTGTCATACAGTGACCACATATTCTTTGTCTCAACCTCACCTGTCAAACAGGGACCACATATTCTCTGTCTCAACCTCACCCGGGATACAGTGACCACATATTCTCTGTCTCAACCTCACCTGTCATACAGTGACCACATATTCTCTGTCTCAACCTAACCTATCATAAAATGACCACATATTCTCTGTCTCAACCTCACCTGTCATACAGTGACCACATATTCTCTGTCTCAACCTCACCTGTCATACAGTGACCACATATTCTCTGTCTGAACCTCACCTGTCATACAGTGACCCCATATTCTCTCCACTTTGGGTTTCCATGGTTTCTTATGTCTGCCTGTTTCTATGGCCAGACTGTGGTCACTGAGCCTGTACTTGGTCAGGATCTGTCTCTGCTTTATATCTCTGACGGTGAAGAGATATTCTGCCAGTTTATATTCTCTTTTCAGGCCCGATAGCATTCAAGATTGTGCTGTGATTTTGTTTCAGTGTCCCAATGTTCCAGATAAGAGTGTTTGATGTGTTTCATGATATGATTCACTCTAATTTGAGGTTGGAAAGCATTGCTGGTCTGAAATTGGTTTGTTAGTTGACCAACTGAACTTTGGTTGGTTAATTTCAGGACCAGCTGACAGAGGGGATTGGTGTTAGGGCTGAGCTCTTGGGTTTTGAGAGCTTCAAACTAGATAGAGTTATGTGGACTTGAGTGGAGGTGTAGCCAGAATTTTAGCAATCTTTTTTGGACCAGTATGATTAGTGGGAATCGGCCTAATTCTGCCCTGCTTGCATTTGTTGGGGTTTTTCTCTGAATTTTTAAAATATTTCAACAAAATTCTAACTTACTCTTGATATCCATGTTCCTCTTGATGTTCTCCTCTGTAACAGGCAGAATGATGTCCTGTTCCAGGCTCTTGTGCTGTACAGTACAGGTGTATCTGTCCCTCTTCCAGTCCTCAGGCTTCACTCTCAGGTGAGATCTGGTCTGGAAAGTTCCATCCCCATTGGGGACCGTCTCCCCCAGCTCTACATCCACATCCAGATCCTGTCCGTTTTTCTGCCAGGTTACCATGACGCCACGGGGGCGGAACCCGGTCACATGACAGGTAACAGGAGAGGAGGGGTCCTTCTGCAGCAGAGAGACCTGAGGAGGAACTGAGAGAGAGAGAGAGAGAGAGGGGGGGAGAGGAGAGAGAGAGTGAGTGTTAGTCAGTCAGGGAGAGGGAATAAACGTTGATTTCAGTTTAACTTAAAAAACTATCAGGTCAACCTCATTTACAAAAACCCAGTCAATACATCTCAGCTTTTTGTCTTGGTTGTGTCAAAAGAAACAAAATTCCTTGCATTACATGACCAGAAAATGAAAAATGAACATGAAAAATGAAAATACAACATCAGAATCACCAACCTGGCAGAGAATCCCCCCTTCCCCATGTGCAAACACACACACACAGAAAAAAACACACACACAAACAAACACAAACACACACACCCTCACACAAAAACAAAGAAACACAAAAACAGAATTAGACACAAACTTACACACACACACACACACACACACACGCACAAACACATCCTCATGCGGACACGCACATGACATAAGATCACTGAGCCTGTTACACTGTCAATTAAAAGGAAAAAAAGAACATTTTCAGAATCTGACTGAGCCTCCACTGTCCCATCCTCTCACCTCCCTCTGCCCTGTTACAGCACTGATATCTGCTCTCCTCCTGCCACTGTCCCATCCTCTCACCTCCCTCTGCCCTGTTACAACTCTGATATCTGCCCTCCTCCTGCCACTGTCCCATCTTCTCCTTCCCTCTGCCCTGTTACAACTGATATCCCATTCCTGCCACTGTCCCATCCTCTCACCTCCCTCTGCCCTGTTAACTCTGATATCTGCTGCCCTGTTCCTGCCACTGTCCCATCCTCTCACCTCCCCTCTGCCCTGTTACAGCTCTGATATCTGCTCTCCTCCTGCCACTGTCCCATCCTCTCACCTCCCTCTGCCCTGTTACAGCTCTGATATCTGCCCTCCTCCTGCCACTGTCCCATCCTCTCACCTCCCTCTGCCCTGTTACAACTCTGATATCTGCCCTCCTCCTGCCACTGTCCCATCCTCTCACCTCCCTCTGTCCTGTTACAGCTCTGATATCTGCCCTCCTCCTGCCACTGTCCCATCCTCTCACCTCCCTCTGTCCTGTTACAACTCTGATATCTGCCCTCCTCCTGCCACTGTCCCATCCTCTCACCTCCCTCTGCCCTGTTACAGCTCTGATATCCTCTACCTCCCTCTGCCCTGTTACAACTCTGATATCTCCTCCTGCCACTGTCCCATCCTCTCACCTCCCTCTGCCCTGTTACAGCTCTGATATCTGCTCTCTCCTGCCACTGTCCCATCCTCTCACCTCCCTCTGCCCTGTTACACTCTGATATCTGCACTCCTCCTGCCACTGTCCCATCCTCTCACCTCCCTCTGTCCTGTTACAACTCTGATATCTGCTCTATTCCTGCCACTGTCCCATCCTCTCACCTCCCTCTGCCCTGTTACAGCTCTGATATCTGCTCTCATTCCTGCCACTGTCCCATCCTCTCACCTCCCTCTGCCCTGTTACAGCTCTGATATCTGCTCTCCTCCTGCCACTGTCCCATCCTCTCACCTCCCCTCTGTCCTGTTACAGCTCTGATATCTGCCTCCTCCTGCCACTGTCCCATCCTTCCTCACCTCCTCTGCCCTGTTACAACTCTGATATCTGCCCTCCTGCCACTGTCCCATCCTCTCACCTCCCTCTGCCCTGTTACAACTCTGATATCTGCTCTCCTCCTGCCACTGTCCCATCCTCTCACCTCCCTCTGTCCTGTTACAGATCTGATATCTGCCCTCCTCCTGTCACTGTCCCATCCTCTCACCTCCCTCTGCCCTGTTACAACTCTGATATCTGCCCTCCTCCTGCCACTGTCCCACCCTCTCACCTCCCTCTGCCCTGTTACAGCTCTGATATCTGCTCTCCTCCTGCCACTGTCCCATCCTCTCACTTCCCTCTGTCCTGTTACAACTCTGATGTCTGCTCCTCCTGCCACTGTCCCATCCTCTCACTTCCCTCTGCCCTGTTACAGCTCTGATATCTGCTCTCATTCTGCCACTGTCCCATCCTCTCACCTCCCTCTGCCCCAGCTCTGATATCTCCTCCTCCTGCCACTGTCCCATCCCTCTATATTCCCTCTGTCCTGTTACTCTGATCCTGCCACTGTCCCAAGGACCTCCTCCTCCTACAGCTCTGATATCACTGTCCCATCCCTCTCACCTCCCTCTGCCCTGTTACAGCTCTGATATCTGCCTCCTCCTGCCACTGTCCCATCCCCATCCTCCAAACAGTCCCATCCTCACCTCCCTGCCACTGTCCCATCCTCTCACCTCCCTCTGCCCTGTTACAGCTCTGATTTCTGCCCTCCTCCTGCCACTGTCCCATCCTCTCAAACCTCCCTCTGCCACAAACAGCTCTGATATCTGCCCTCCTCCTGCCACTGTCCCATCCTCTCACCTCCCTCTAAACCTGTTACAGCTCTGATATCTGCCCTGCACCTGCCACTGACCCATCCTCTCACCTCCCCCTGCCCTGTTACAGCTTGATATCTGCTATCCTCCTGCCACTGTCCCATCCTCTTGCTTCCATCTGCCCTGTTACAGCACTGATATCTGCCCTCCTCCGAGCACAGTATCATCCTCTCGCCTCCTTCTGCCCTGTTACTGCTCTGATATCTGCCCTCCTCCTGCCACTGTCCCATCCTCTCACCTCCCTCTGCCCTGTTACAACCTATCTGCCCTCCTCCTGCCACTGTCCCATCCTCTCACCTCCCTCTGTCCTGTTACAGCTGATATCTGCCCTCCTCCTGCCACTGTCCCATCCTCTCACCTCCCTCTGTCCTGTTACAGCTCTGATATCTCCTCTCCTCCTGCCACTGTCCCATCCTCTCACCTCCCTCTGCCCTGTTACAGCTCTGATATCTGCCCTCCTCCTGCCACTGTCCCATCCTCTCACCTCCCTCTGCCCTGTTACAGCTCTGATATCCCCCCTCCTCCTGCCACTGTCCCATCCTCTCACCACCCTCTGCCCTGTTACAGCTCTGATATCTGCCCTCCTCCTGCCACTGTCCCATCCTCTCACCTCCCTCTGCCCTGTTACCTCTGATATCTGCCCTCCTCCTGCCACTGTCCCATCCTCTCACCTCCCTCTGCCCTGTTACAGCTCTGATATCTGCCCTCCTCCTGCCACTGTCCCATCCTCACCTCCCCCTGCCCTGTTACAGCTCTGATATCTGATATCTGCCCTCCTCCTGCCACTGTCCCATCCTCTCCTGCCACCTCCGTCTGTCCTGTTACAGCTCTGATATCTGCCCTCCTCCTGCCACTGTCCCATCCTCTGTCCCATCCCTCCCTCTGCCCTGTTACAGCTCTGATATCTGCCCTCCTCCTGCCACTGTCCCCATCCTCTCACCTCCCTCTGCCCTGTTACAGCTCTGATATCTGCCCTCCTCCTGCCACTGTCCCATCCTCTCACCTCCCTCTGCCCTGTTACAGCTCTGATATCTGCCCTCCTCCTCCTGCCACTGTCCCATCCTCTCACCTCCCTCTGCCCTGTTACAGCACTGATATCCCTCCTCCTCACTGTCCCATCCTCCCTCCCTCTGCCCTGTTACAGCTCTGATATCTGCCCTCCTCCTGCCACTGTCCCATCCTCTCACCTCCCTCTGCCCTGTTACTGCTCTGATATCTGCCCTCCTCCTGCCACTGTCCCATCCTCTCACCTCCCTCTGCCCTGTTACAGCTCTGATATCTGCCCTCCTCCTGCCACTGTCCCATCCTCTCACCTCCCTCTGCCCTGTTACAGCTCTGATATCTGCTCTCCTCCTGCCACTGTCCCATCCTCTCACCTCCCCTCTGCCCTGTTACAGCTCTGATATCTGCCCTCTCCTCCTGCCTGTCTGTCCCATCCTCTCACCTCCCTCTGCCCTGTTACAGCTCTGATATCTGCCCTCCTCCCACTGTCCCATCCTCACTCCCCCTCCCCTGTTACAGCTCTGATATCTGCCCTCCTCCTGCCACTGTCCCATCCTCTCACCTCCCCCTCTGCCCTGTTACAGCTCTGATATCTGCCCTCCTCCTGCCACTGTCCCATCCTCTCACCTCCCTCTGCCCTGTTACAGCTCTGATATCTGCCCTCCTCCTGCCACTGTCCCATCCTCTCACCTCCCTCTGCCCCTGTTCCCACACCCCATGTTCCCTCTGCCCATCTGATATCTGCCCTCCTCCTGCCACTGTCCCATCCTCTACCTCCCTCTGCCCTGTTACAGCTCTGATATCTGCCCTCCTCCTGCCACTGTCCCATCCTCTCACCTCCCTCTGCCCTGTTACAGCTCTGATATCTGCTCCCTCCTGCCACTGTCCCATCCTCTCACCTCCCTCTGCCCTGTTACAGCTCTGATATCTGCTCTCCTCCTGCCACTGTCCCATCCCTCACCTCCCTCTGCCCTGTTACAGCTCTGATATCTGCTCTCATCCTCTCTGCCTGACTGTCCCACTGTCCCTCTCACCTCCCTCTGCCCTGTTACAGCTCTGATATCTCCTCTCCTCCTGCCACTGTCCCATCCTCTCTCCTCCCTCCTGCCTGTTGCACCTCTGATATCTGCCCTCCTCCTGCCACTGTCCCATCCTCTCTCCCCCCTCTGCCCTGTTACAGCTCTGATATCTGCCCTCCTCCTGCCACTGTCCCATCCTCTCACCTCCCTCTGCCCTGTTACAGCTCTGATATCTGCCCTCCTCCTGCCACTGTCCCATCCTCTCACCTCCCTCTGTCCTGTTACAGCTCTGATATCTGCCCTCCTCCTGCCACTGTCCCATCCTCTCACCACCTCCCTCTGCCCTGTTACAGCTCTGATAGCTGTCCCTCCCTCTGCCACTGTCCCATCCTCTGTCCCATCCTCTCACCTCCCTCTGCCCTGTTACAGCTCTGATATCTGCCCTCCTCCTGCCACTGTCCCATCCTCTCACCTCCCTCTGCCCTGTTACAGCTCTGATATCTGCTCTCCTCCTGCCACTGTCCCTCCTCTCACCTCCCCTGCCCTGTTACAGCTGATATCTCCTCCTCCTGCCACTGTCCCATCCTCTCACTCCCATCTGCCCTGTTACACAGATATCTGCCCTGATATCTGCCTTCTGCCCCTCCTGCCACTGTCCCATCCCTCACCTCCCTCTGCCCTGTTACAGCTCTGATATCTGCCCTCCTCCTGCCACTGTCCCATCCTCTCACCTCCCTCTGCCCTGTTACAGCTCTGATATCTGCCCTCCTCCTGCCACTGTCCCATCCTCTCACCTCCCTCTGTCCTGTTACCGCTCTGATATCTCCTCTCCTCCTGCCACTGTCCCATCCTCTCACCTCCCTCTACCCTGTTACAGCACTGATATCTGATATCTCACCTCCCCTCCTGCCATCTGTCCCACTGTCCCATCTCTCACCTCCCTCTGCCCTGTTACCTCTGATATCTGCCCTCCTCCTGCCACTGTCCCATCCTCTCACCTCCCTCTGCCCTGTTACAGCTCTGATATCCCCCCTCCTCCTGCCACTGTCCCATCCTCTCACCTCCCTCTGCCCTGTTACAGCTCTGATATCTGCCCTCCTCCTGCCACTGTCCCATCCTCTCACCTCCCTCTGCCCTGTTCCGCTCTGATATCTGCCCTCCTCCTGCCTGTCCCATCCCCTGCCCTCCTCCTCCTGCCACTGTCCCATCCTCTCACCTCCCTCTGCCCTGTTACAGCTCTGATATCTGCCCTCTCCTCCTGCCACTGTCCCATCCTCTCACCTCCCTCTGCCCTGTTACAGCTCTGATATCTGCCCTCCTCCTGCCACTGTCCCATCCTCTCACCTCCCTCTGCCCTGTTCCCATCCTCTCACCTCCCTCTGCCCTGTTACACTCTGATATCTGCCCTCCTCTGACTGTCCCATCTCACCTCCCTCTGCCCTGTTACAGCTCTGATATCTGCCCTCCTCCTGCCACACCTCCTCCTGCCACTGTCCCATCCTCTCACTCTCCCCTCTGCCCTGTTACAGCTCTGATATCTGCCCTCCTCCTGCCACTGTCCCATCCTCTCACCCCCCTGCCCTGTTACAGCTCTGATATCTGCCCTCCTCCTGCCACTGTCCCATCCTCTCACCTCCCTCCCTGTTACAGCTCTGATAGGCTCCTCCTGCCACTGTCCCATCCTCTCACCTCCCTCTGCCCTGTTACAGCTCTGATATCTGCCCTCCTCCTGCCACTGTCCCATCCTCTCACCTCCCTCTGCCCTGTTACAGCTCTGATATCTGCCCTCCTCCTGCCACTGTCCCATCTCCTCCCTCCCTCTGCCCTGTTACAGCTCTGATATCTGCCCTCCTCCTGCCACTGTCCCATCCTCTCACCTCCCTCTGCCCTGTTACAGCTCTGATATCTGCCTCCTCCCTGCCACTGTCCCATCCTCTCACCTCCCTCTGCCCTGTTACAGCTGTCCCATCCTCTCACCTCCCTCTGCCCTGTTGCTCTGATATCTGCCCTCCTCCTGCCACTGTCCCATCCTCTCTCCTCCCTCTGCCCTGTTACAGCTCTGATATCTGCCCTCCTCCTGCCACTGTCCCATCCTCTCACCTCCCTCTGCCCTGTTACAGCTCTGATATCTGCTCTCCTCCTGCCACTGTCCCATCCTCTCACCACCCTCTGTCCTGTTACAACTCTGATTTCTGCCCTCCTCCTGCCACTGTCCCATCCTCTTACCTCCCTCTGCCTTGTTACAGCTCTGATATCTGCCCTCCTCCTGCCATTGTCCCATCCTCTCACCTCCCTTTGTCCTGAAACAGCTCTGATATCTGACCTCCTCCAGCTGAGGATTATGTGGACATATCTACCATTTTATTCCTAATGTCACCGCATTCATTGCACAACATATGTTCCTGTACTCATACATATTACCTAGCACCTGCCCTGCAGATAAATCTGAAAGTAAAATCCCAACTTCAGTTATCACTGGGAGCAGTGTATTCTGCTGAAACGACAACACAAGCTCAACGGCCTGATTTTTACACACAAGCGGAACCATTTTTTACTCTTTTCCCCTTATACTTCCTTTGGCTATAATGGCCACAACTGACGACCCAGGCTTATCATTGAAGACAACATTTGACGCCTTGGGGAAACCCCCGTTTTTAATCACAATAGGAGGCCAAGGAAAAGGTACATTGATTATACATACAGTGCTGTGCAAAAATGTCTTAAGCAGGCTCCCTGCTTTAAATTTGATTTAGATGTTTACTTTTTGCTTTCCACATTACAGTTGCTGAAGACAAGAGGTAAATTTGAAATTCCAAATGCTATTTTCAATAAGGTTTGTAAATAAATGCTTGTACTTCATTAAAAAACAGTCGATAGAGATAAAGTTGTCTGGACACAGTCCTGATGTTGACATCATCATGGCTGTCTGCAGTTACTTGAAGGGATACACGCAAGTGAGACAGACAGTCTGCACAAGAACAGTGGCAAGTTTTCCACTCTGCTTAGAACAAGCAAACGCCAATCATCTCATAAAACTGTAGCGCAACAGGACAGTGTCCCAAATTTTTTGGCAAAGTATATTCACACCAAATATTGATTTGCTTTAGTTTTTAACAGTTTATAGCTCTGTATAGTACATTTCCCAGTGATTAGAACCTTTTTATTTCATCATTTTTGCAAGCATATTTCCCTGACAAAATGGGGAAAAGAGTAAATGGACCAACAAACTACCAAACTACCGCAGACTTCACTCCATACTGCTGTTTGGAATGAATGTCAGGACCCTGAAATCTGCATGTTCTGTCCTTGGGGAAACGGTTGACATGGAAAACACAAAGCTCACGTTACCTCACGCTGTTCCAGCCAATCAGTGAGCAGAACAGTGCTCTTTCTTAAAAAACAAAAAAAACCCTCAAACATTCAGTCATCTTCAAAGCAACTGTGATATTCCTGTCCAACCTGTTCTCCTGCAAATGCTAAAACATCCTTTATGGTAGAGTTCTTTGCGAGGGACAAACCAGAACTCACGACAGATAAAACGGGATGATGACCAAACATAAGGGAAGGTGAGCGATCCTAACACCACAAACCCACCAAAAACAAACACAACAACAGGACTTCAGTCATTTAATACATCTAAACAGTGGTAAATGCCTAGCTTATCATATGAAAGCACTAAATAAAAATTGCTGTAAACCAAAGATCAGTCATGACCTGTTTTCAGTCATTTTCCCTCATTAACAACTTTCTGATCATCAGAATAATCATCTGGCAGGTCAACACACAGCTTCTCTCTGAATGCATTATTTGGGAGATTTAAAAAAAATAAATGTGATTGAGGAATATGTTTTATTTATATAGTAGCTGGCGCTTCACAAAATAAACAATAAACAACATTGTTACTTTCAACACTGGCTTATGGAATTTCCTGCAATGCAGGCTACTTGTGCTTGATTGTTTAAATCTGAACAATTATTACCAACACATATCCACAATTTTGAATAACTTAGGGTACATTGTGTAAAATTTTGCTCGAGTTTTATTTCACATCTTACCATAGTGTGGAGAACTGGCTACAGCTCAGAGTGTTGAGTGTTTTCGGAGTTAACTAATCATTAATAAAGGAAAATGATCGAAAACAGGTAAGGATTAAATCATCGTTTAAAAGCGATATTTTTGTGCTTCCCCTATTTTCAGCTCCGCAACTGCAATTGCATCTAAATAAATGCATTTAATTTTTTTCATCATATTACTCCTGGGTCTAAATAAAGGAGACAAAGGGAAAAAAGCCCTTCAAAATATTCAGCTCACCAAGATCCCCATAAACTCTTAAATTCCCCCAATTCCCAGAATGCATAGAGAGAGAAAAAAATGAGGCGTGGGGGAAAGTGAAAGAGAGAGACTGTATCGAGGAGGAAGGGGGGCGGGGACAGTGAGGTGTGTGAAAGCCACTCAAACCCATGTCCTTTTCACATAAACCATATTTCCAGCTGACGCTTTCGATATAGTGCCCTTAGAACCGGTAAGTAGCCTGTGCAGACCGGTGTCAATACCATAGATGTGGTTTGCATTTCCACTACATCCAGTGCACGTAAATGTGGGCGTGGTTATTACTGGTTGTATTTAGCAAGATTTGGTGATTTAATGTTTAATCTTTGCCAAGCAAGAGTATTGATTCTCTCTTGAGCAATCAATAGACTGCAGTGTTTCTGGCGCCATCCTTCAGTAGGGGATTAGTGTGCAGGGTACCGCCACAGAAGGGCGAAAAAAAAACAGGATGGGTTGGAACAATTCTTGTGGTACCATTCACAACGTTTGACGGAAATGCAAAGATAACCATTCTATCGTGCACTGTCCTGAACTGAAGAGCACTACTTGGTGGAAAAGAGGCTATTGTGACGTTATATGCAGTTTAATATATGGCTGATACTATGTGTTTTTCCTGAGTAGTGTGCTGTAGTGCTGCTACTGTACCTGTCCTCTCCAGAGCACTCTTCCCGTATCTTGCGTACTTCTTCAGCGTATAAACGCAGGTCCGCTTCAGGTACCGTGTCTGTACCTCAAGCTCACCTGAGCCATTATTATACGCCTGTGCAGTAATAACTGCCTGCTCAACAGATGCAATGAAACGCTTCTCTTTCATGTCCAGAGTCAGGAAGTCCTCCCCGTCGTATCCGAACTGATTAAACCCTCCTGTAGCTCCACTCTCATCATCCCACTCACAGCCGTACATCCACTGGAGAGTGTGCACTCCTGGAGAGAGAAAACACACACTGTTACTGTACATACACACACACACACACACACACACACACACACACACCCTACCATAGGGCATGTTCCACAGACACACACATACACAGTTTCATCTCACACCCTACTGGACACAATCACTAACAGCACACTCACTCACACAGCTCTGATTCCACTCTGATACAGATTTAAGCTCTGTCCCAACTAATATTATTTATGTGTGTGTATTTGTGTTTCTTTACATATGAGTTAAACCCTTTCACCATGACTTTTCACTTAAGTTTTCCCTTAAGTGGGTTAAAAGTCAGAACAAGCATTTTGTTCATACTGTAGGACAATGCCACATTCATATTCTGTATCTGCTGGTTACAGCCCTTCGCTGAAGCTACATCAGATTTATTATGTGAAAAATATTCAAACTCAGGATGACGATTTTTATTGTTGCAACATTACATCAGATGGAAAATATCTACATCTTTTACATTGTTTTGCAAGCATTTCCCTGAAATTCAGCAGGACATATTTGGGATCATTGGAAACATTGGGATCTTCGCTAGAATTTAGAATCGGCCTGAAGCTCCACAGGTTTGAATACAGCAGCTGTATTTGACAGACCGATGTATGGGTCTGTAGTATCGATGGTATTCACTCACCCTGAGTCTGGTTGAACCGCTCCATCAGCACTTCAATATTGGCTTTGAAGGTCTCCTGGGTTCCGATCTGTTTCTGAGTCTCTCTCTCCCAGTAACTGGCTCCCTCGCACCCCTTTATCCACTCTGTCCTGGGGACCATCCTCCTGATCCTGCTGTCATAGTGCACAAACGGCTCCTCATCCATCATGCCCACTGCAGTGTATTCTGGGAACTCAAGACCCGGCGTGACAGCGGTGCAGAGGTACTGCAAGGAGTGAGAGGCTGCAAAGACAAACACATATTCAAGTGAGTTATTTCTTTAAAGATGCGCAAAACTGGATTTGGGACATTTAAGCCATCACACACTACCGTCAAACGTTTTTGCTCACCCTAAGATCTTGTCAAGTCTTTATCTTACATGTATGTTTTCAACAAAGAAATCACTGGAACCCAATACTTGTTCAATACAAATCATACATTAACAAGAAAAATCCACAAGGAATCCAGCACAGGTGATTAAAATGATCAGCTCGCTATCAACCCCCTGAAGCTGCTTGATCCTGAGTTTGAATCTCCTGAGCTGGAGCAGGGAGAGATCTAACACACACAGGACAGGTGATACTCCAGGAGAGGTCGGAGAAGCAGTGGATTAGACGATCGTTATAGATCTGCTTAAATATTGGCAAAATGACTGATCTTGGGTTTTCTTAATCTGTTTTGTTAGACACATAGTTCATATATTGGGCATCAGTTTTCTAGTTGCTAACAGGCTGTCCTCAGACAGCCACTGTGCTGCTACAAACTCCAGCATAAATCCAGCATAATACGCGTTCTTTACTGTGGAAATAGAATGGAGTACCCAGTGGAAACCCATATAATCTGGACTTAGACTCAAACACAGAACCTCCCACTTGAGAGGAATTGTCAACTGAATGCTCACAGATTCATAACAGCGGCACAAACATCACAGTAACCAATCACAATGCATGATGGAAACCAGCCAGGAACACACAGGTACAGTCAGAACAGAATGGTCGGGACAAGGAGGACTGGGAACATTCAGAATTAACACACGCAACTCAAACACAAACGCATGCACACACCCACAGTCCACAGGCATGCTGACAGCACACACTCAACAGGCCATGTTTACAGTGACACACCATAAAAACTGATTGCGTCTTTTGCCACTTGTCATGTGTCGATTCAGCTTAAAAGTACCTTGGCAAAAAAGACTCCAAATGAATTTGGAATTTGGAACACAAAGAAGTATGAGAAAGCACAACCATTTTTATCATACATAATCAAAATCAGAAAAGCTGGAGCTGTCACCAAGTAAAACATACAAGAAATGGGCAGGGAGGCGCAATTAAAACTCCAGTTACCACAAAAATGTGTCTGCATACCGACCCAAACAAAAGCACTAATTTGCAAAGCAGGTGAAGAAGAGCACTGCAAAAACAAATTGTAAGTTAGTGTTTAACGTGTTCCACCAGTTGGACGACAGTTCATACTGACTGTAAACTCAATCATCAGAATCTTCCACTGTCTTACAATAATGAACCTTCAACATCTACAGACATGAATCCTTCACCTTATTTCTTCTGTTTTCTCTTGGATTCCTGTCCAAAAACATTCTGTAAGTTTATTTGAGTAAGAATTCCAGAGAGGTTTTGAAGATGTGCAGTGATTCATCTCACTTAAAACCCCTTTGCGCAGATATAGACGCATCCGTAAATTCAAAAATTTAATCCCAAAATAATTCTGTAATTGAATTTCCAAAAGTCTTGCTTCACTGGAATAATTTTCCAGAGTCTCTGTGACACAAGTAGTAAGTAATAAAGCCTAAATAGGCTCATGCATTACAGAAAAAAAATGGACATTATTTGTATTATGCACAAAGGGGTTAAATACCAACTAGTTCTGTGTCGTACCCAAAGCAAAAAGTTTCCTTCCAGTCCGTCTCCAAAACAGATGAGTTTGCACATCAAAGTAAAAGAATTGCTTCAACATGTGACTGACATAAGAAATGTTCTTGTACTCAGACAAGAAAGTGGTTTCAAAATGGACTGGTAGACAATTCAACATTAATCAATAGCACATATTTCTCACAGAAAAAGGCTAAACAATGACAGAACTGTCCCGTTTAATTTTTTAATCATGTTGCAATGCCTTTTCTCCTTAGATTTAAACAGAATACACAAGCACATCTCTCCAAAATCAATACTGTTTTACCTCTGCAGATATAGGCTACACTGAAAGATAATAGAAAAGAGAGAATTTTACCGGACGAGGCAGAGTGGATGCTGCATAGCGTCAGCGCTAGGATTCCCAGATTTCTCATTCTGTCAAAAAGCCCACTTGTCGTGTCCCCAAAAAGCCCAGTTGTAGGCGATGACGCAAGCTTGCAACTCACAACTCACTGAAATGCTCGTTTCACAAATGATACCTCACTCCGACTGATACTCAAGACCATGTATCAACATATAATATATGTATATATGCATTATGTCATGTGACTCACCTGCTTGGCTTGGCTCATGAATAGATATCACACGCTACATTACAAAGGTTGGGATATAATGGTAAGCTGTTCAGTTCTTGAAGTTGATGTGCTGGTAGCAGGGGAAACGGGAAAGTGTAGGTTATGAGCAAAGGCACTGGATTCATTTCAAAAGTCGGGTGGCCAAAGTTATTGACAAAATTAAAATTTATGATACCAGTACAATGCCTGGCAAAAATTATAGGCTGCGTCCGAATAGTCTTTTTTGCCTCGGAGAGTTCCTTACTCCTAAAAAATGATCTGGAGATAATTATGTGGCAGCCATGATAAGTGCATTCGAATACTTTAAATGTTAAGGAAAGGTGTCTCAGTGTTCCCTAATTTACCTCCTTTAGCATAGGATACACAGAACCATCCTTTTCGAAAAGAAAGGAGATAACGCTATCCCACAATTCTGCGCATCAGCAATATTCAAAACGACGACCATTCATCTGGCCAGGCGCGTAAAGAAACGTATATGATGGGCAGGGACTCATGATCACGTCACCTAGTGCGAGTCAAGGATGTATTATAAGAACTGGACACAGAACCAGGGCTGAGACGCACGCCGTCAAGGGCTTAGCGGTCAAGCTGATATTGCAAGTCACGTGATGCCACGGGGGGCAAAAAGAAAATTTTCCATAGGGAAAAATTGAAAAAGACACTCAGATAAATCCGTGAATACATTTTTTGACTACCATCAATATATAATCTGTTGATTTTTCTCTTTCAAATCATTGGTGCCTTTTTTCCCGGCAGTGACAAAAAATTTCATTTTTATTCAGACGACGTGAAGGCCAAAGGGACCTTGTCTCTAAGCACGTTCTCATAAGCAGTGCAGCAGCTACGGTTCTCTGCTTGTAGCATTGGTCAGGAGATTCCATGCAGTCGGCTTACGTTATTACCAAGTCGGTAGGGGAGACTGGGTCTAGTTGTTACACTTTTTCTTTTAACGGCTGTAGAATTGACATTATCAGGTTTTTGTTATCAATATGCACTGTAAAGATAGACAGTTTATTCGACTACATGACTGATCTGCAGCAACCCCTATATTCTGCGCATGCGTAATGCTGGTGAGGAAAAAATAGACCCCTGTCACCTGTAACAAACTACCTCATATATGGGGTTGTTTGTTTCAGGAGGGGTAGTTTGTTGCAGGTTGTGGGGCATTTTGTTACACTAAGAATTCGCTTAAGTGAGACGTGTTTCCCACTTAAGTAGGCAATTTAAGGGGGATGCCTTACTACTATTATCCCACAAAGCCACCGTAAGGAACCTCTTGAGTCATTCTCTAAAGGTATTGCCACGTTTCGTTATTCGTTTGTAATTTCAAGGCATCTTTCTGAAATACAAAAAGGTAGAAAGTCATTCAGTGAGGTAATTTGATCTTGCCAAAGTTGTTACAGGTTTTGGGGCAAGTTCTTACTGTAACAACTTGGGTGTATCAACTAGTCCATCAGCAACCCTTTGCCATTGTCCCGACATTTTGAAATGTTCCAGTGCAATCTTTACATGGGCGTGTCATGACACAGTGGCTAATGTCTTCCTGTCTCATAATCCAGAAAATCTTGGGTATGTATCAATTACACTTGATGTGAATCGAAATCTCCCAAACACCAAGAAAGTTACTTTTTCGAGCATTTTTCTGAAACACTAACCTGCGACTTTCGAGGCACGTCCTTCTGTCACGTAAATACGCGGGTCACCTTCGCGGCGCAGCAGGAAAAATTAGAGCGCCGTCTGTGTTTTATTATCGGAACTATTTAGAATGTAACAACATGAACGTGTAACAACTAGACCCGGTCTCCCCTAAAGTGTGCAGGTGAAACGACACCAGTGTTTTCATTAATTGTATTTGATGAATGGCTTTGTTATGTAGCGATTCGACTGCTTCACCCATCTTGGCAAGAGTACCACTCAGAGCCACCAGCAAAATCAAACAAAATCACAACTTTTTCAGCTTACCTTAATGTTTAGATACCAAGTGAAATATTTGGGTGTATAAAAACGTCGAGCGCACAAATAGTTAAGAGAATTTACACTTTAATTTCTAGTGCGGCTATACATGCTAATAGCATGTGAAGGTGGCTGCCATGACGCTGATGACAACACTGGGGCATGCGCAGCATATGCATAATTCGTGATATTACATACGCATGTGCAAGAGGCGAGGGCGAGCGGTCCGTTTCCGTGCGCTAGTGTGTTCAGCAGCTAGCTATTTGTGTCATTGTGTGGTGTTGTTGTTGACATCTGGACCTCTGCTTGCGTAATAATTTGCGTACTTCAGCTTGCCTAGCGCCGAACAACATAATGTTTGGGACTTACATTGAGGTTGGCTTTATGATATTATTCTAGTGATTAGTGCTGGTGAGATGAAGCTTCATGAAGCGTTGAAGCTTTTAAGCCAGATGTGTTGAAGTGTGGTTCATTTCTTGAGGTTTCAAATGCATTCTAGAGACCCCTACTGGTCAATAAAAACACTGATATTGAATTGTGCTTTGTAGGAAATGATAGGCAAGCGTAAGCCTACAGCGTGAAAGTGGCAGAATCAATAAATGCAGAATAAAACAAAGTATTTTGACTACATGTTATTTCATAATATCCTAATGAAACTAAAAGAAATATATATATTTATATCAGTGGCGGCTGGTGAACTGGCGATAGGGGAGGCTCAAAACAATACCTTAAAAAGAATGATTGGTCACGACCTGTTTTCAATCATTCATTTAAATTACCATTGCAGAAACTCCGAAAACACTCAACATTATCAGGTGTGGCCAGTTTTCATTTATAACGTATACCGATTACGACTCCGGACTTCTCATGCTTTTCTTTACTCAGCGGTTGGAAGCAATGCATGTGTTTCGCGATCGTTTAAATGAAATATGATCATTTGAAACGTCTTTATGCAATTCCATTGCTTCCAATGATCTTATTTCATTTAAACAGTTTAAACGATCATGAAACACATGCATTGCTTTCAACCCCTGAGTAGAGAAAAGCCTGAGAAGTCCGGAGTCATAACGCAGGTGAAACTGATAAACCTCCATGCACAAGGACTTCAGTTCCGTGCGAGAATCTCTTACACATGCGCTACTTGAATAATAGCTGACTACAGCAGGGGAACGTAAATATACCACTAAAACTCAGGCGGAATGCGTGAGAGTTGACAGGTGTGCGTTATTAATGAAAACTGACCACACCTGGTAATGTTGAGAGTTTTCGGAGCTTTTGTAATGGTAATTTAAATGAATGATTGAAAACAGGTCATAACCAATCATTATTTTCAAGGGATGGGTTTGAGCCTCCCCTGTTGCCAGTTCATGAGCTGCCACTGATATTATGTGTGTGTGTGTGTGTGTGTGTGTGTGTGTGTGTGTGTACAGTGCTGTGAAAAAGTATTTGGCCCCTTCCTGATTTCTTGTTTGCACATTTGTCACACTTAAATGTTTCAGATCAAACAAATTTTAATATTAGACAAAGATAACCCCAGTAAATACAAAATGTAGTTTTTAAATGATGATTTAGTTTATTAAGTGAAAAAAGTGATCAAAACCTACCTGGCCCGATGTGAAAAAGTAATTGCCCCCCGTAAAATCAAGAATTAACTGTGATTGACCACATTTTTTTAGTTCAATTTCACTAGCCACCCCCAGGGCTGATTACTGCCTGTCCTGTTGAATCATTGAATCAAAAAATCACTTAAATAGAACCTGTCTGACAAAGTGAAGTAGGCTAAAACATCGCGAAAAGCAACTCATCATGCCGCGATCTAAAGAAATTCATCAACAGATGAGAAACAAAGTCATTGACATCTATCAGTCTTGAGAGGGTTACAACGCCATTCCTAAGGCTTTGGGACTCCAGCGAACTACGGTGAGAGCCATTGTCCACAAATGGAGAAAACTTGGAACAGTGGCGAACCTTCCTAGGAGTGGCCGGCCTACCCAAATTACTCCAAGAGCGCATTGATGACTCATCCAGGAGGTCACAAAAGAACCCAGAACAACATCTAAAGAACTGCAGGCCTTACTTGCCTCAGTTAAAGTCAGTGTTTATGATTCAACAACAAGAATAAGACTGGGCAAAAATGGCATCCATGGGAGAGTTCCAAGGCGAAAACCACTGCCGACCAAATGGAACACAAAAGCTCATCTCACATTTGCCAAAAAACATTTGATGATCCCCAAGACTTTTGGGAAAATATTTTGTGGACTGACGAGACAAAAGTTTAACTTTTTGGAAGGTGTGCGTCCCGTTACATCTGCCATAAAACTAACACAGCATTTCATAAAAAGAACATCATACAAACAGTCAAACATGGTGGTGGTAGTGTGAAGGTCTCGGGCTGCTTGGTTGCTTCAGAACCTGGACAACTTGCCGTAATTGATTGAACCATGAATTCTGCTCTCTACCAGAAAATCCTGAAGGAGAATGTCTGACCATCAGTTTGTGACCTCAAGTTCAAGTGCACTTGGGTTATGCAGCAAGACAATGATCCGAAACACACCAGCAAGTCCACCTCTGAATGGCTAAAAAAAACAAAATGAAGGTTTTGGAGTGGCCTAGTCAAAGTCCGGACTTAAATCCAATTGAGATGCTGTGGCATGACCTAAAAAAGACCATTCATGCTTGAAAACCGTCCAATTTGGCTGAATGAAAACAATTCTGCAAAGAAGAGTGGCCAAATTCCTCCACAGCAATTTCTTTTGGAATTTTTCCTTTTTTTGATAGTTATACAGTGTAAAGAGACAGGAAAGTTTTTTGGGAGAAGAATGGGGGATGACATGCAGCAAATGACCTGAGCCGGAATCGAACCCAGGTCGCACGAGAAGGACACAGCCCTTTACGGCACGTGCGCCCAGACCGATGAGCCACCGGGGCGCCCCTCCACAGTGATTTCTAAGACTCATTGCCAGTTGTCACAAAGGCTTGATAGCAGTTGTTGTCGCCGAGGGTGGCACAACCAGTTATTAGGTTTTGGGGCAATTACTTTTTCACATAGGGCAAGGTAGGTTTGGATAGCTTTTTCCCTTAATGAATGAAATCATCATTTAAAAACTGCATTTTGTATTTACTCGGGTTATCTTCGTCCAATATTAAAATTTGTTTGATCATCTGAAACATTTAAGTGTGACAAATATGCAAAAAAAAAAAAAAACTGAATCAGTAACCGGGCAAATACTTTTTCACAGCACTGTGTATATATATAAATTATAAATTTAGAGTTTAATTTCTAGTGCCGATAAACGTGGTAATAGCACAGAACAGCAGCAGATGTGTTACTGATGACACACCGGGTTGCAAGGCGCAGCATTTTATATATATATATATATATAGTCGCGCCCAAAATTATTCATACCCCAACCAATTTTTGTTTTTTTCAAGATATTTTTTGACAAATCAAATTTATTCTTGCACAAATGACACAGTACTTTCACATAAGGCTGTAAGAATTACAGTATACAATTTTTTGAGAAATACAATACTTTTTGGTATTTTATTTGACAGATTTACAAAAAATGCCATGTCCAGAATTATTCATACCCTTTTCTCAGTAATTGATGGCAAAGCCTTTATTCACGATTACAGCCTCCAAACACTTCCTGTGGTTGATCACAAGGTTTCTACACATTTCCACAGGGATTTTGGCCCACTCCTCTTTGGCGAACTTCTCCAGGTCCTTAAGGTTTAATGGTTTCCTTGCTATGACCTTGGTCTTCAGTTCCCTCCACAGATTCTTGATAGGATTGAGGTCGGTGCTCTGGCTTGGCCACTCCAAAACATTCACTTTGTTGTCCACTAACCATTTCTTGACGGATTTGGCCGTGTGTTTAAGATCATTATCCTGTTGGAAGATCCATTCCTGCCCAAGACCAAGTTTTTCGGCGGATTGCTTGATGTTTTCACTGAGGATCTGGATATACTGGTCCTGTTTCATAATGCCATTCACTTTAACAAGGTTTCCGGGCCCATTTGCTGAAAAGCAACCCCAGAGCATTATACTCCCGCCACCGTGTTTGACCGTTGGGACAGTTTTTCTCGGGTTTAACACTTCACCTTTCTTACACCACTTAGACTTCTCCAACCCAGACACACAAGAGCTTGTCTAGCCTTTGCAAAAGCTCACCTGGATGAAGATACAAGCTTCTGGCTGTCAATGTTATGAACGGATGAAACAAAGATGGAGCTGTTTAGGCACAGAGATGGGGCTTTTGTTTGGCGTAAGAAAGGTGAAGTGTTCAACCTGAAAAACACAGTCCCAACGGTCAAACACGGTGGCGGGAGTATCATGCTCTGGGGTTGCTTTTCAGCAAATGGGCCTGGAAACCTTGTTAAAGTGAATGGCATTATGAAACAGGACCAGTATGTCCAGATCCTCAGTGAAAACATTAAGCAATCCGGCGAATAACTTGGTCTTGGGCAGGAATGGATCTTCCTACAGGACAATGATCCTAAACTCACAGCCAAATCTGTCAAGACATGGTTAGTGGACAACAAAGTGAACGTTTTGGAGTGGCCAAGCCAGAGCACCAACCTCAATCCTATTGAGAATCTGTGGAGGGAACTGAAGACCAAGGTCATGGCAGGGAAACCCTTAAACTTCAAGGACCTGGAGAAGTTTGCCAAAGAGGAGTGGGCCAAAATCCCTGTGGAAACGTGCAGAAACCTTGTGATCAACCACAGGAAGCGTTTGGAGGCTGTAATCGTGAATAAAGGCTTTGCCATCAATAACTGAGAAATGGGTATGAATAATTCTGGACTTGGCACTTTTTGTATTGTATTTCTTGAAAAATTGTTTACTGTAATTCTTACAGCCTTATGTAAACTTACTGTGTCATTTGTGCAAGAATAAATTTGATTTGTCAAAAAATATCTCGAAAAAAAACAAAGATTGGTAGGGGTATGAATAATTTTGGGCGCGATTGTATATATATATATATATATATATATATATATGCGCCTTTTAAAATCATTCTGGAAAATAAGAAGCCGAAAAAGTGGGGGTTGGATACGGAATTCTTTCCAGGGGAAGGGCTCTAGCGTATGTTCACTTAAACAATAGGAGGATAAAACAGATGTGCCCTAAGGCCAATATTTTATAGATCGTAAAAACTGCTATTAGGCAGAAAACACTGAAATTGTATCCATTCTGTGGACATACGTTCAATGAAAAACATTTTCATGAATGGATTTAAGGAATGGTGTGCTGCGATGGATATAGCTGTCCCTCGCCCAGAGTCAGGAATGGGCTCCAAATCCCCTGCAACCCGAGTTCTATCTCCTGGGAACCAAATCTTCTTTCTATCTTCAAATTCTTTCTTTTTGTTATTTTCTACCTATTTAGGGTCAATTAAACATTTTACAATTTAGACTTTTTGAAATTCATTTTTATTTTTAATTTTACAGCATGTCCACTGTAGTGGACCACAGCACCATTTTGGTATGAAAAGAAAATTTTACTTAGAAGATAAAAAATTGGACAAATTATGGCTGTAGAGTTAACATAAAGCAAGAATACAATCACTTTGATTTAAAAAAAAATACGAAATTATTTATCATTCTGGATTGTTTCACTTCCTTGTTGGTAATATATGCTTGTGCCCATATTATTTTATGGTCCCCTTGAGTCTCCTTTAATAATAATAATAATAATAATAATGATAAATTTTATTTAAAGGCGCCTTTCTTGGCACTCAAGGTCACCGTACAGATAAAAAACAACAAGCACAGAAAATATACAAAATACATAATATGGAAAAAAAAAAAAACAGAATAAAATCACTGGGGTTATTTTAAATCACGTAGAGTAAGCAATTTGAAATAGGTGGGTTTTAAGTCCAGATTTGAAGTGGGGGAAAGATGTGGTGTTCCTGAGGTCTGGTGGTAATGAGTTCCAGAGCCAGGGAGCAGAGCGGCTGAATGCTCTGCTCCCCATGGTGGTGAGACGGGCGGAGGGGACAGACAGGTGAATAGAAGAGGAAGATCTGAGGAAGCGAGAGGGAGTGGAAACGTGAAGAAGTTCAGACAGTTATGGAGGGGCAAGATTATGAATGGCTTCAAAGGTTAGCAGGAGGATTTTGAACTGGATGCGGAACTTAACCGGGAGCTAATGAAGCTGCTGGAGGACAGGAGTGATGTGGTGGATAGAGGGGGTTCTAGGGATGATACGGGCAGCTGAATTCTGGACCAATTGGAGTTTATGAAGAGATTTTTGAGGGAGACCGAAGAGAAGCGAGTTGCATTAATCCAGGCGGGAGGTGACAAGGCTGTGGACTAGGATAGCAGTGATATGCGGGTGAGGGAAGGGCGGAGACGATTAATATTATGTAGGTGGAAGTATGCAGATCGGGTGATGTTATTGATGTGAGACTGGAAGGATAGAGTGCTGTCGAGGATGACACCCAGACTCTTGACCTGAGAGGAGGGGGAGATGGAGAGTTGTCGACTATGAGAGAAAAGCTGTTAGTTTTGGATAGTGTAGATTTGGTGCCGATGAGGAGAACCTCAGTTTTGTCACTGTTTAATTTAAGAAAGTTGAATGAGAACCAGGTTTTTATTTCTGTGATGCAGTCAGAGAGGGAGGGGGGTGGGAAGTGGAAGTGGGCTTACTGGTGAGGTAGAGCTGGGTATCATCCGCGTACCAGTGGAAATGGATTTTGTGCTTATGGAAAATATTTCCAAGGGGAAGGAGGTAAATGATGAACAGGAGGGGCCCCAGGACAGAGCCCTGGGGCACGCCTGTAGTGACAGAGGAAGGATTGGATGTGAAAGATTTGAGTTTGATGGACTGAGTGCAACCTGAGAGGTAAGATCTGAACCAGTCTAATGGAGTGTGGGTGATGCCAATGGAGGGTAATCTATTAAGGAGGGTGATGTGACATATGGTATCAAAGGCCGCACTCAGATCAAGGAGGATGAGGATGGTGAGTAGGCCAGAGTCAGCTGCCATGAGGAGGTCATTGGTGATCTTTGTAAGGGCAGTTTCTGTGCTATGGAAGGGGCGGAAACCGGACTGGAACTGTTCATACAGGTTATTGTGAGATAAAGGAGAGTGAAGCTGGGTGGCAATTTTGGAAATGAAGGGTAAATTTGAAATAGGATGGAAGTTATTGAGGTTGGTGGGATCGGCACCAGGTTTTTTCAATATTGGAGTAATGACAGCGGTTTTGAAGGATATAGGAACAGTTCCAGTAGAGAGAGAGGAGTGGATGATGGCAGAGATGATGGAGACCAGAGATGGGAGACAGGCTTTGACCAGAACTGTAGGGGGGGGGGTCATGCTGACAGGTGGATGACTTGGATTTTATGATGAGGTCAGAAATTTCTGAGAGAGTGGGGAGCTGGAAGGTGGAAAATAAGTGAGACGTAGGGTGAAGTTCCGATGACAAACTAGGTGAAGAGGTAGGACCGAGGTGCTGGTGGATTTTCTGAATTTTGTTAACAAAGAATGACATGAGGGAGTAACAGAAGGCAGTTGAGTAAAGGTGTGATGGTAAAGAGTCCAGGGGGCGGATGATATTGTTGAGTCAAGAGAACAGTGATTTAGTATTGCCTTCATTTGAACTGATTAAGCCAGATGACCAGTCCAGTTCTTCTGTAGAGCCTCTGAAGTTGCTGACCTTTGGCTTTCATGAGGCGAAGGTCGGGAGTGAACCAGGGGGCTGAGATGGAGAAGGAGACAGACCTGGTTTTTAAAGGAGCAAGAGAATTGAGAATATTATGAAGTCCAGTGTTGTAGTATGAAACCAGTTCATCAGGGGCGGATGGGACGTGAGTGTCCAGGAGGCGGTCAATACTGGAAGTGAGAGTGTCCGTGTCAATGTTTTTGAGGTTACGGAATGTAATGAGACGTGGACGCTTAGTGGTGGAGAGGGTGAGTGTAATATTGACTGAGAGGAGGAAATGATCAGTAATTGGGAGTTCGTCAGCAGTGCAGTCAAGAGGGGTGAAGCCAGAGCAACAAATTAAGTCCAGAATATGTCCTTTCGTGTGTGTGGGAACATTAGTGTACTGCTGAACACGAAAACTTTCTTAAAGGATGAGAAGTCTCTGGTGAGAAGGTGATTGGTGTTATCCATATGTATGTTGAAATCTCCCTGCAGAACTATGTTAGGTGAGAGAGTGGATAGCAAAGTCATTTAAAAAGTCACTATTTGGGGGGGTCGGTAAACAGATGCAAAAGGTCCAGACAGTTCACATACAATGGATTCAAAGGAACTGAAGGCTGGGGCAGACAGTGACGAGACTCTCCCAGTCTCGCGATATATCATTGCGAGACCGCCTCCCCTCCCGGAGCCAAGGGGTTTACACATATGAACAAAGCCAGGTGGGGTGGATTCGTTGAGCTGGGAAAAGTCATTGGGCTGTTGCCATGTCTCAGTTAAACAAATAAAATCAAACTTACGGTCGATGAGGAGATCCTGGATGAGATTACCCTTGCTCGTAAGTGAGCGGATGTTTAGCAGACCGAAGTTGACTGTGGTGGTGTTGCAGTTGATGGTGGTGTTAGCCGACCGAGCAAGGCTGGCTAAAACACGGTGGTCAACAGCCCGACCAGTGTAGTGGGGGGGGGGATGTCGAGAGCTGGACCAGATGGACTTTATTGCTGTAGAGTTGTCGGTGTGAAAGCTCCGGCGGGACCCATGGTGGATGTATCTCCAGCGAGGCGTGAAGGTGATATCCGGGCTGAGGTGCAGCACTGGTGGTGAAAGCTCCGACAGATGATAGCGTAGCCGGAGGAGTTCGTCAGCCGAGTACTGGAGCAAACCCGTCGCGGGTAGATGGGCAGATGAAAAAAGGAGCCAAACATACATGGACCAGAAGTAGATCCTGTCAACCCACATTGTAGCCGAGAATTCTGGCAGTGCAGACGTCCAGGTAAGCACACTGTGACAGGTGCTAGTACAAGATAAAATAAAAGCCTACTTGCAGGAGTAGTTCGTCAGATGAATCTGTTGCAGGTTGGTTAGGTTGCAGGACCATAAAACAAGTTAAAAAACAATTTAGAACATGTAAAAGTTCCAAAGTTTACTGGTGAACAACGGCAGCAAGTCACGCCAGTGTTCATTCAAAACCGAGGACTTTACTGTAATCGTGAACAGTAGAACTAACATAGAACATTTATTTTTATTGTGATTCAATTATTTGTCAAACCTAAACAAATCTTGTGTGGTTCTTCAGTCTGCATTGTCCTTAATTTTCCCTTTGCATGTGTTTATTTTAGTGGTTTAATCCCGGAAGCATTTTCTGTTTTTGGTAATGTAGAGGAACATCTTGCATTTAGTACACCTCATGTGCGTCTTGCTTTTGCAGCCCTTATTCCTACATCTTTCTGCATGCTCGATATCCACCATCTTTGGCTGGTTTGGCTCCTAGTCTCATACTCTCCCTCACGGTCTTCACTGCTGTCATCAAGGTCTGGACTTTCCAACAGCTCCTCAGCCAGGTTCAATTTGAAGTCCATGTACTGTTGGGTGTTTTTAGCTGGTCGGTGAAGCACTTTGCTGTCAGACTTGTATTGAATCCAGGAATTTGTGACGGCAACATCAAAGAAGTGCGAAATCACACATGACGTCCATTTCTTGGTCCTGTTAGACATGCGATAAAAGCTTAGCATGCAGTCACATAGGTCTACGGTCTACTCCACCCATGTTGTCATTGTACTCTCTGATCACTGCTGGTCTTCTCACCTGGACCTGGGCTTTTTCTTTGTTGGACCATCTGGGACAGATATCCTCGGGATCTTTCCCGTGTACAGTGGAAACAATCAGCACTGGCTTATTATCGAACCATTTGGTGATTACCAGCTCAGGACTCTTTCTCACCACCGACTCTGATGCTCCTCTCCCCTCTCTTCGTAACTACTTGTCTCCTGGCAGCTGGCATGGCTTTGGGACTCGGCTCTTCATGATGGTTCCAGCTGCTGGAAGGCCCTTTGCCAGCAGTGCATCCATGAGACTGGTTGTTGTGAAATATCAGTCAAAGAATAGGTGACTTCCTGTGGGAACAGATTCAGCCATGCATGGGACAGCTGTTGCTCCAACACCCAATCTTTGGCCCTTGAATGTATTTGTCATGGTTCTGGATGTTTGTGTGTTTTGGACTTTTCTTTGTGGCTCTCGTCCTGGGACGAGATCGAATTCCTTTGCAATCGGATTCTTTACCCAGCTGGCTGATTGAACTGGGGCGGCGCTTCCCCGAACTCTATATAAGCCAGAAGTCTGCCACGCCTCCTTTGCTAGAGTGTCTGTTTGTAGTTAAGCACTATAGCCGAAGATATCTGTAGTCAGGATTTGTGTGACTTTCTATCTTCTCATTATTTTTGGAGTTTCTATCTCTCTAGGGATATTCCCTTTTCTTTTCCTCTCCAATTTTTCTATCGCACTATTTGAGGTGCTTTGTTTTCTCGGTTCCCGAGATATTTCTCCTTTTTTCTTTCTCGCTTTGCTTCCATGTTGTTGGATGGCTGGACGTCCTTTTGAAAGCACGAGAACTTCTCCTGTCGTGTGGTCTGTATCATTCTCTGTGTTTGTATGAAGTCTGTGCTGCTCTGTTTCCCTCTTGTCGCTGCACATGGCCTCTCAATTCTACCGGCCATTACAGAACACTCTAGCCAGACATGGGGTCACCAGCAGCGGCTACACTAGAGAGGATTGTTGCTGATCAGCAGTCTGTCCTTGCTGGGTATGGCCAGGGTCTTTCTAGCTTGGACAGTCAGCAGGCGGAGCTGACAGAGAGAATTCAACTACTGGAGAACGCTATGCAGAAACAGGAAAGCCTTCTAATAAGTCTCTCTGAGAGTATTAAAGCATTGTCTGCTCAGATTACACAAAGTGTTTCACAAGCACAATCAGTACACCTTCCCCGAGAGCCTAAACTCCAGTTACCCCCAAGATATGGAGGCGAGGCAGGAAAATGTAAAGATTTCATTGCTCAATGTGAAATTTTTTTAAAGCGCAACTCTCACGGTTCTCGAATGAGGAATCACGGGTTTCATTTATTTTATCACTGTTGACCAGCACAGCCCTCACTTGGGTGGGGCCACTCATTCAAGCTAGATCACCAGTAGTAAATTCAGTGGAAACTCTCGTGAGAGAAATGATTAATGGTTTTGATCAGGATGTTTGTGGTCAGGATGCAGCTACGCGTCTAATGCATTTGAAGCAAGGCTCTGAGAGCATCACTGATTTCTCTATCTTGTTTCGCTCCTTAGCCACAGAGACAGGGTGGCCAGAAGCACCTCTTATGACAGTTTTTGTTCACGCCTTGGCTGAGGATGTTAAGGACGATCTGGCTACATTAGAGACTTGCGTTTCTTTAGATTCGTTGGTTCGTACCGCGGTGCAAGTTGATAATCGCATTCGTGAACAAAACAAGGAGAAACATACTGCATTGGCTCTTGATAGCAATGGGGTTGGTGTTCCTTTCGGCACGCATGCAGCCCCAACTCCGCCCACTGAAATTTCCACTTCTAGTGAGCCCATGCAGGTCGATGGCTCATATGAGAGCCGGACTCTTAAGGCTGTTCACAAACAAATAATTTGTCATCATTGTAACGAACCAGGACATATCCATCCACGTTGCCCCAAGCTTAAAGGGAGACGGGAAGCCCCTCTGGCGGTGGGGGGGGGGGGGTTACTGTTTGGATTCGGGGGCTGTTGATTGTTTTATGGATGCGGAGTGGGCTAGAAAACATTCCATTCCCATCCGCTCTCTCTCACATTCGCAATCGATCAAAGCTTTGGATGGTCGACCATTGGGAGATGGGCTTATAACCGCGGTCTCTGATTTTTTGACTATGTTTATCCCTTTTGGCGGTCATTCAAAGTAACTTCGTTTTTTCTTAATCGATTCCCCAGTTTGTCCCGTAGTTTTAGGTCATTCGTGGTTGCATAAGCATAGGCTACAGATCTTTTGGGGCAGTCAAAATAACCTAATCGTCCAGTGGGGCTCTGACTGTAGGTCTCACTGTAGTGAGATTGTGGCAAGTCGCCCCGAATTTCAACCCATGGGGGAGGCGTCGGGTTCTGAACAAGATTGGTGTGTAGGAGCCGCGCTGAACCTTGGTTTACCTCCCAACGTTCCAGATGATTATATTGATCTCGCGGAGGATTTTGGCAAATAACGAGCTTTGTCTTTGCCTCCCCATCGTGATTATGATTGTGAGATCAAACTACTCCCTGACAAGGTGGCAGCGGTTAGAAATTGGCCTACCCCTCAGAAAGTTAAGGAGGTTCAACGATTTTTGGGCTTTGCTCATTTTTATAGGAGGTTTATTTGCAATTTTAGCGCTGTGGCTGCCCCCATCATTGCACTTTCGAAGAGGAATTCCTCCTCATCATTTGCTTGGTCTCCAGCAGAGGAGGCTGCTTTTCAGGAGTTGAAGAAATGGTTTAGCTCTGAACCTATTGTCGTTTTGCCCAACCCTCCCTCCCATTTGTGGTGGAGGTTGATGCTTCGGAGATCAGGGTGGGTGCTATTTTGTCCCAGCGCCCCCTTCGGGACAATAAGTTGCACCCATGCACCTACTTCTCCCGGTCGTTTCACTGGCTGAACGGAATTACAGTATTGGTGACCGGGAGTTGTTAGCTGTTAAGTTGGCGTTAGAAGAGTGGCACCATTGGTTGGAGGGGGCTGAACATCCGTTTGTGGTTTGGACGGATCACAGGCATCTCCAGTGTGTCCAGCAGACTAGGCGACGTGATTCCCGGCAGGTGCGGTAGGCATTGCTTTTCAATCGTTTTGACTTAACGTTAACTTATCGCCCCGGCTCCAAAAACATCAAGCCTGGCGCCTTGTCATGGATTTATGACCGCTCGGGCCGTGATCCCATTTCTGAGCCGGTAATTCCGGAGGCTCGGATTGTGGCTCCTGTGCAGTGGGATACTGAGTCTGTTGTGCGGGAGGCCTTGCGGCCCGACCCTGGTTCTGGTGGGGAGCCGTCTGGCTGTTTGTTTGTCCCACCCATATTTCAGAGTTCCATGCACGGGGTTCTTTGGGAACATCTGGGGCCATCCGGGGGGGGGTCCTGTCATGGTTCTGGATGTTTGTGTGTTTTGGGCTTTTCTTTGTGGCTCTCTTCCCGGGACGAGATCAAATTCCTTTTCAACTGGATTCTTTACCCAGCTAGCTGATTGAACTGGGGCGGCGCTTCCCCGGACTCTATATAAGCCGGAAGTCCGCCACGCCTCCTTTGCTAGAGTGTCTGCTTGTAGCTAAGCACTATAGCCGAAGATATCTGTTGTCAGGATTTGTGTGATCTTCTATCTTCTCGTTATTTTTGGAGTTTCTATCTCTCTAGGGATATTCCCTTTTCTTTTCCTCTCTAATTTTTCTATCGCACTATTTGAGGTGCTCTGTTTTCTCGGTTCCCAATATACTTCTCCTTTTTTCTTTCTCACTTTGCTTCCGTGTTGTCGGATGGTTGGGCGTCCTTTTGGAAGCGCAAGAACTTTTCCTGTCTTGTGGTCTGTATCGTTCTCTGTGTTTGTATTGAGTACGTGTTGCTCCTGTATCTGACCAAACTCTGACAACTCTAAATACTTGAGTTGGATTATTTCGCTTAAGAGATAAATTTATCTTTCAAATAGGAAAGGCAAAGATTAAAACAAGGCAGTGACGTGCGGTGGAGGTTAGTTTGGTGAGGCAGAAACCTCCCTTTGCTTGATTAGCAATCAGACGATTAACTAGTTTAGTAAGACTATTCGCAGAATGACGGGCCGGGCCATGGCGTTATTACTCAGTATAGGCTGTCATTTCATGAAGCGATCAAACATGACTTGTCTTGGCCTGCTGAAAACTGCCAAAATCCACCATGCTGGGTACCATTTCAAGATATCATATGTGTAAATGCTCCAGAGATTCAAACATGCTCGGCATTATAAACTTGTTGTTGATGTTAAAAGAATTCAGAGGCTTCTCCCCAAGTTCATTGCCTGTTAATCAGCAAGCCTGTATCATTGACCTGAATTGTAGAATTGTATCTGCTTATATTGCAACAGTAGAGAATGACATCTTGCCTCCTTGATATGGATCTGATCAGATGATGTAAATACATTATAGCTGTTAAATTTATGCGTCCAGTGTGTGAAGGGTTAATAAATGTAATTTTTTCTATTCATACATGCAAATATATGTGTTTATTGTTTGAATCTGATATTTAATGTATATTTTATAAAGTTGGTCTGTTTTAACTGCCTTAAACATGAATAGACAGTTAAAATAACAGTTGACCTACTTTCTGGACTTAGGATTTTTCCAAAATATCCAAAAAATAGTGCCGCATACACAAAGGCTTAGTTGATAGTGAAGGAGTTTGATAATCAAAGTTTTATTGGCTCAAAACTTTGATAAACGGTGACTGTTGATGGCGAAAAAGCTCATTCCAGTCATCATGCCCACTTGGCCAACTCGGGGCCCCAAAGGGTAATTTTGTCCCGAGGCCATATTTGGGACCCTCCTGTACCCCCATCAAGGCTCTGAGTACCCTGAAATTCTCTAAATACACAGTAGTGTACCCAAATATGATGATAAATTAGTTGAAACCCCATCAGGACAAAAACTTTCCAAGATATAGAAAAGTGCCCCAAAAAAAATGTATTATGGTCATTAAAAATCCACTTTTAAGAGGTTAATATCTCTAAAAATAGTGAACCTATGCTAGTTTTTAAGTGCAGATTCTGATAGACAGGGCCAGAATACATAGATAAAGCAATTTACAGGCCTGTAGCTAGCTTAAAAACAAAAGATATGGGTGTCCAAAATGCTTGCAAATTAAGTGTGCAATTCCCGGACCCCAAAAGTGGGCGTGGCACCCAAACTTTGAATATAATTAAAAACCCGCTTTGAGCTAGGAAGCTCAAACTTCGGAACTTCATTTGACATCATAAGGCACTAATAGAATAAAAATCAGGCAAATTGAAGAGGTGTTTGGGGGGTTTTGGGGATTTGTGTGAATTGACATGGAATGACCCTTGAATCCAGTAAGAATAGAGGAGGTTGCAAGCCAACAAGCTCGAAACGTTTTTCTACAAATACATGTTGCTTTTGAACTGCGTGGACAACGAGATTGAACTGTCATCTTATAGAGCAGTAAGTCAATTGTTTGTTGACATTTTTTGCGATGTAGTGGATATTTTTTATTTAACAGGGAAACAAAATTATTCACTACGTCCCAAAAAAAAAAAAGTCAAACAGTATATATTTAAGCCTTCACCGAAGCGCTATGTTTGCCCACTGGGTACAGAGCTATTGCATGGGTTTCGCTGTGGTTTTGCAGTGGACATAATTTCCGGAGAACATAAGTCGTGAACACTTCTGGGCGCGGACCGTCGTCATAGATACCTCAGGTGTCAGCGCGTTCACGAGCCCCACACTGTGCACGTGTGAGCGAAAATCACAAAGCGCATGTCCGCGTGACTCCGGAAATAAGGCCCCATGTCGGGCGCGCTGCCCCACTGATCAATTTTCATTGAAATGAATGGGCAGCCATTTTCAGTTCAGTATCCAGTTCTTATAATACATCCATGATGTAAGTGCATTCGGATACTCCTATTAGCGCGGTTGTCTTCCTGAGCCATTATGAATTCCCTTTTACACCTTTCCTTTACTTTATGACGTTCTCCACAGAGGGTAAAGAAAAGTGGTTAGGAATTAGTGGACAGGACGTAATTTTTTGACTCACAAGGAGCAATGGGTCAATTCAATGAAGAAGGAACCCAAAGAACTCCCAAAGCACTCAAATAATTGTAAAAGATTTTATTGGTGCAAAAAGACCAACGTTTCGACGCTACTGCGTCTTCTTCAGAGTCAAACAGGTATTGCTATAATCACCGAGAATATATAACATCCTCCATAGAAAAGTCGGTTTCTGATTTGATAATCGGTAAGGAGGGAGTTGAAATACTTCAGCCAATACCCATATGCCAGCAATTCAGGGTGTTAAAATATATCATCGTGTTAATTAAATACTTTTGCAAGCCATCAAATACAATAAACAAACAACCAGGCATTCATATTCAGAAATCTTTTGTTTAAAGAAAACACGACAGATTGAATTCATCATTCAAGCCATTTGGTTCAAGGGTGTTTAGTGTGTATATTCAAAATGCCTCTCTCCTCAAAAGTTTATTAATCAGATCTCCTCCTCTTTGTGAGGAGACTTTCTCGATACCCCAAAACTTCAAAGTTGCACAAGAACCATGATTTGCTTTTTTCGTAATGCCTAGCAATTGCGTATTCCAAATTATTTTTGCGTATGGCAGCTTTGTGCTCCGCAATTCTAAGCTTTAAAGCTCGTTTCGTCTGACCCATTTTAAACCATGCCACAGGGCATTTCAGAATGTATATTACGTGGGTAGTGCTACAATTAATGAAAGTATTGATATTGTATTTTTTAACCTGTGCGTGGATGTGAAAAAATACTTTGTCGGATGAATTACTGCAGTGGGTGCAATGACCACATCTATAAAAACCTGAGGGGGGGGGCAACCACGTAGTTTTTGGGGAGTACTCAAAACTGTGTGTACAAGCCTGTCTTTAAATGAGCGGACCTTCTACACGAAATCAAAGGGGGTTCCGAGCAAATTTCTTTTAAGGCTGGGTCACATTGTAGAACATGCCAATGCTTCTTAACAGTGCTTTTGATTTCTCCAGCTGTCGGAGAAAATTCGGTGGAGAAGCAAAGGCGTGGTGCGGAAGAGCGCTGCGAATGGTCTAGGAGGCGGGGTCTATCTGTGCGCATCGCCCTTTGATAGGCGGAACGAATGTCGCTCTCCGAATATCCTCTCGCTCGAAAGCGCTCAGTCATCTCCAAGGCCTTACGTTTAAATTCATCCATAGTGCTACAATTTCGTTTTAGTCGCAGAAATCTTTCTACTGGGATGTTCTTTATTAGGTGTTTGGGATGATGGCTATCTGCTCTAAGCAGGGTGTTTATGCTGAGGGGTTTACGATAGATAGTCGTATCCAGACCTCCGTGTTCATTTCTGTAAATGATTAGATCTAACAAGTTAATTTCGTGTTTGGATTGTTCTATCGTGAAGCGTAAGAATGGTGTGCTTGAGTTGATGTACTCCACAAACTGGTTTAATTCCTCGTTAGTGCCCGTCCACACAAATAAAACATCATCTATGTACCTTTTCCAAGTAAGGATTTTGGAGCTGAATGAATTGTTAGTAACATTTTGAATGAACTTCTCTTCCCACCATCCCATTACCAAACACGCATAAAACGGTGCAAAAGCACTCCCCATGCTTACACCTCTTCTCTGCAGATAATAAGAACCAGCATACTGAAAGTAGTTCTTGGAGAGAATTATTTCTGCAAGGGTTAACAGAAAATTGTTAGGAGGTAGCACCTGATCGGGGCGCGTTTGAAAAAAATGCAACAAAGTATCCATGCCTACATCATGAGGGATGCACGTATACAAACTTTGAACATCACGTTACAAGCGTAAAATCTTGGTCACAGTTAAAAGACTCAACTAGTTTTAATACGTCTGTTGTGTCTTTTAAGTAGGAGGAAGTTCAGACTCGTATTTTTGAGAAAGAAGTCCAAATATTGCGACAAAGGTTCCGTTAAACACACAATGCTCGATACAATCGGTCAGAGGTGGATTAGTGGGAGATTTATGGATTTTAGGAAGCCCATAAAAGACGGGGACAAATAGGATATTAACTTACTGTCCAAAAAATCAAGCCTGCCTTGTCATGGATTTATGTCCGTGATCCCATTTCTGAGCCGGTAATTCCGGAGGCTCGGATTGTGGCTCCTGTGCAGTGGGATACTGAGTCTGTTTTGGAGGCCTTGCCCACCCTGGTTCTACAGCCGTCTGGCTGTTTGTTTGTCCCACCCATATTTCAGAGTTCCATGCACGGGGTTCTTTGGGAACATCTGGGGCCATCCTGGGGGTCCTGTCAGTTCTGGATGTTTGTGTGTTTTTGGGCTTTTCTTTGTGGCTCTCTTCCGGGGACGAGATCAAATTCCTTTTCAACTGGATTCTTTACCCAGCTAGCTGATTGAACTGAATGGCGCTTCCCGGACTCTATATAAGCGGAAGTCCGCCACGCCTCCTTTGCTAGAGTGTCTGCTTGTAGCTAACACTATAGCGAAGATATCTGTTGTCAGGATTTGTGTGATCTTCTATCTTCTCGTTATTTTTGGAGTTTCTATCTCTCTAGGGATATTCCCTTTTCTTTTCCTCTCTAATTTTTCTATCGCACTATTTGAGGTGCTCTGTTTTCTCGGTTCCCAATATACTTCTCCTTTTTTCTTTCTCACTTTGCTTCGTGTTGTCGGATGGTTGGGCGTCCTTTTGGAGCATAAGAACTTTTCCTGTCTTGTGGTCTGTATCGTTCTCTGTGTTTGTATTGAGTACGTGTTGCTCCTGTATCTGACCAAACTCTGACAACTCTAAATACTTGAGTTGGATTATTTAAGCTTAAGAGATAAATTTATCTTTCAAATAGGAAAGGCAAAGATTAAAACAAAAGGCAGTGACGTGCGGTGGAGGTTAGTTTGGTGAGGCAGAAACCTCCCCTTTTTTTGATTAGCAATCAGACGATTAACTAGTTTAGTAAGACTATTGGCAGAATGACGGGCCAGTTTAAGTTTCATGGCGTTATTACTCAGTATAGGCTGTCATTTTCATGAAGCGATCAAACATGACTCTGTCTTGGCCTGCTGAAAACTGCCAAAATCCACCATGCTGGGTACCATTTCAAGATATCATATGTCGTGTAAATGCTCCAGAGATTCAAAAGGTGTAGTGCTCGGCATTATAAACTTGTTGCAGTTGATGTTAAAAAGAATTCAGAGGCTTCTCCCCAAGTTCATTGCCTGTTAATCAGCAAGCCTGTATCATTGACCTGAATTGTAGAATTGTATCTGCTTATATTGCAACAGTAGAGAATGACATCTTGCCTCCTTGATATGGATCTGATCAGATGATGTAAATACATTATAGCTGTTAAATTTATCACGTCCAGTGTGTGAAGGGTTAATAAATGTAATTTTTCTATTCATACATGCAAATATATGTGTTTATTGTTTGAATCTGATATTTAATGTATATTTTATAAAGTTGGTCTGTTTTAACTGCCTTAAACATGAATAGACAGTTAAAATAACAGTTGACCTACTTTCTGGACTTAGGATTTTTCCGAAAATATCCAAAAATAGTGCCGTACACAAAGGCTTAGTTGATAGTGAAGGAGTTTGATAATCAAAGTTTTATTGGCTCAAAACTTTGATAAACGGTGACTGTTGATGGCGTAAAAAGCTCATTCCAGTCATCATGTGCCCACTTGGCCAACTCGGGGCCTGAGGTAGCGGGTACCAAAGGGTAATTTTGTCCCGAGGCCATATTTGGGACCCTCCTGTACCCCCATCAAGGCTCTGAGTACCCTGAAATTCTCTAAATACACAGTAGTGTACCCAAATATGATGATAAATTAGTTGAAACCCCATCAGGACAAAAACTTTCCAAGATATAGAAAAGTGCCCCAAAAAATGTATTGCGTCATTAAAAATCCACTTTTAAGAGGTTAATATCTCTAAAAATAGTGAACCTATGCTAGTTTTAAGTGCAGATTCTGATAGACAGGGCCAGAATACATAGATAAAGCAATTTACAGGCCTGTAGCTAGCTTAAAACAAAAGATATGGGTGTCCAAAAATGCTTGCAAATTAAGTGTGCAATTCCCGGACCCCAAAAGTGGGCGTGGCACCCAAACTTTGAAGGGCCATAATTCAAAAACCGTTTGAGCTAGGAAGCTCAAACTTCGGATTACTTCATTTGACATCATAAGGCACTAATAGAATAAAAATCAGGCAAATTGAAGAGGTGTCACTGGGGAGGTTTTGGGGATTTGTGTGAATTGACATGGAATGACCCTTGAATCCAGTAAGAATAGAGGAGGTTGCAAGCCAACAAGCTCGAAACGTTTTTCTACAAATACATGTTGCTTTGAACTGCGTGGACAACGAGATTGAACTGTCATCTTATAGAGCAGTAAGTCAATTGTTTTGCTGACATTTTTTGCGATGTAGTGGATATTTTTATTTAACAGGGAAACAAAATTATTCACTACGTCCCAAAAAAAAAGTCAAACAGTATATATTTAAGCCTTCACCGAGCGCTATGTTTGCCCACTGGGTACAGAGCTATTGCATGGGTTTCGCTGTGGTTTTGCAGTGGACATAATTTCCGGAGAACATAAGTCGTGAACACTTCGGGCGCGGACCGTCGTCATAGATACCTCAGGTGTCAGCGCGTTCACGAGCCCCACACTGTGCACGTGTGAGCGAAAAATCACAAAGCGCATGTCCGCGTGACTCCGGAAATAAGGCCCCATGTCGGCGCGCTGCCCCACTGATCAATTTTCATTGAAATGAATGGGCAGCCATTTTCAGTTCAGTATCCAGTTCTTATAATACATCCATGATGTAAGTGCATTCGGATACTCCTATTAGCGCGGTTGTCTTCCTGAGCCATTATGAATTCCCTTTTACACCTTTCCTTTACTTTATGACGTTCTCCACAGAGGGTAAAGAAAAGTGGTTAGGAATTAGTGGACAGGACGTAATTTTTTGACTCACAAGGAGCAATGGGTCAATTCAATGAAGAAGGAACCCAAAGAACTCCCAAAGCACTCAAATAATTGTAAAAGATTTTATTGGTGCAAAAAGACCAACGTTTCGACGCTACTGCGTCTTCTTCAGAGTCAAACAGGTATTGCTATAATCACCGAGAATATATAACATCCTCCATAGAAAAGTCGGTTTCTGATTTGATAATCGGTAAGGAGGGAGTTGAAATACTTCAGCCAATACCCATATGCCAGCAATTCAGGGGTGTTAAAATATATCATCGTGTTAATTAAATACTTTGCAAGCCATCAAATACAATAAACAAACAACCAGGCATTCATATTCAGAAATCTTTTGTTTAAAGAAAACACGACAGATTGAATTCATCATTCAAGCCATTTGGTTCAAGGGTGTTTAGTGTGTATATTCAAAATGCCTCTCTCCTCAAAAGTTTATTAATCAGATCTCCTCCTCTTTGTGAGGAGACTTTCTCGATACCCCAAAACTTCAAAGTTGCACAAGAACCATGATTTGCTTTTTCGTAATGCCTAGCAATTGCGTATTCCAAATTATTTTTGCGTATGGCAGCTTTGTGCTCCGCAATTCTAAGCTTTAAAGCTCGTTTCGTCTGACCCACTTAAACCATGCCACAGGGGCATTTCAGAATGTATATTACGTGGGTAGTGCTACAATTAATGAAAGTATTGATATTGTATTTTTAACCTGTGCGTGGATGTGAAAAATACTTTGTCGGATGAATTACTGCAGTGGGTGCAATGACCACATCTATAAAAACCTGAGGGTGGGGAGGGCAACCACGTAGTTTTTGGGGGAGTACTCAAAACTGTGTGTACAAGCCTGTCTTTAAATGAGCGGGACCTTCTACACGAAATCAAAGGGGGTTCCGAGCAAATTTCTTTTAAGGCTGGGTCACATTGTAGAACATGCCAATGCTTCTTAACAGTGCTTTTGATTTCTCCAGCTGTCGGAGAAAATTCGGTGGAGAAGCAAAGGCGTGGTGCGGAAGAGCGCTGCGAATGGTCTAGGAGGCGGGGTCTATCTGTGCGCATCGCCCTTTGATAGGCGGAACGAATGTCGCTCTCCGAATATCCTCTCGCTCGAAAGCGCTCAGTCATCTCCAAGGCCTTACGTTTAAATTCATCCATAGTGCTACAATTTCGTTTTAGTCGCAGAAATCTTTCTACTGGGATGTTCTTTATTAGGTGTTTGGGATGATGGCTATCTGCTCTAAGCAGGGTGTTTATGCTGAGGGGTTTACGATAGATAGTCGTATCCAGACCTCCGTGTTCATTTCTGTAAATGATTAGATCTAACAAGTTAATTTCGTGTGTTTGGATTGTTCTATCGTGAAGCGTAAGAATGGTGTGCTTGAGTTGATGTACTCCACAAACTGGTTTAATTCCTCGTTAGTGCCCGTCCACACAAATAAAACATCATCTATGTACCTTTTCCAAGTAAGGATTTTGGAGCTGAATGAATTGTTAGTAACATTTTGAATGAACTTCTCTTCCCACCATCCCATTACCAAACACGCATAAAACGGTGCAAAAGCACTCCCCATGCTTACACCTCTTCTCTGCAGATAATAAGAACCAGCATACTGAAAGTAGTTCTTGGAGAGAATTATTTCTGCAAGGGTTAACAGAAAATTGTTAGGAGGTAGCACCTGATCGGGGCGCGTTTGAAAAAAATGCAACAAAGTATCCATGCCTACATCATGAGGGATGCACGTATACAAACTTTGAACATCACGTTACAAGCGTAAAATCTTGGTCACAGTTAAAAGACTCAACTAGTTTTAATACGTCTGTTGTGTCTTTTAAGTAGGAGGGAAGTTCAGACTCGTATTTTTTGAGAAAGAAGTCCAAATATTGCGACAAAGGTTCCGTTAAACACACAATGCTCGATACAATCGGTCTAAGAGGTGGATTAGTGGGAGATTTATGGATTTTAGGAAGCCCATAAAAGACGGGACAAATAGGATATTGTACTGTCATAAATTGTTTTTCTTTGTCCGTAATCCAACCTCTTGAGAACGCAGAATCCAAGACCTGGTCAATTTCCGTTTTGTATTGTTCAACAGGATACAGAGTTAAAGGCATGTGACAATTTTCATCATGCAGTTGTGACAAAATACTCTCATTATATTGTTGAACATTCATTACCACAATGGAACCACCTTTATCTGCCAACAAAAGATTTCTGAATATGAATGCCTGGTTGTTTGTTTATTGTATTTGATGGCTTGCAAAGTATTTAATTCACATGGTGATACATTTTAACACCCCTGAATTGCTGGCATATGGGTATTGGCTGAAATATTTCAACTCCCTCCTTACTGATTGCCAAATCAGAAACCGACTTTTCTAAGGGAGGATGTTATATATTCTCGGTGATTATAGCAATACCTGTTTGACTCTGAAGAAGACGCAGTAGCGTCGAAACGTTGGTCTGTTTGCAACAATAAAATCTTTTATAATTATCTGAGTGCTCCAGGTGTCCCTTGGGTTCCTTCTTCATTGAAGTGACCCATTGTTCCTTGTGGTTTGAACTTGTCCTGGCCTTGAGAGCCCCGCACATTAAGTTTATCACGGTTGAAGCGCAAGAGTTCCCTTGAAGTAATTTTTTGACTATTCAGGCACAGCCATGGCCACTGACTGCCACAGGGATAAACCCTCATACTTCCTCAATCCATTACGTCTGACTAATCACCACACCCTCATTCACTTTTTCAGCAAGAGCATTAGTAACACTGGCGGAGTGAGGCTTTAAATGGTGTAGTCTAATAGCTGAATTATCGAGGAAAACAATGGAAGGACCTTTCCTTCCATTAGAGCCTATAAAGTGAAATTGCTTCAAAAATTCGCCAAAATATTTTGTGTTAAAAATCAGTAAATGACATGGCACTCAAGCTTCCGGACAAACCATACTGCACTGTATCATATTCAAGACAATTAAAGACGCAAAATCTTACTTTGTTTGGCCACCTTATTTTGACCTAGAGTGCAAGTTTGATTAAAACATCCTGTATAAGTGCATTTGCTATTTTTTCCAGAATAATCCTTGTTTGAAATGCATGTCTTTGGACTGTGGGAGGAAAGCAGAGTGCCCAGAGGAAAACCACACAAACACACAGAGAACATACCCATTGGCCCTTTCTGCTGTAATTCAAAACCTTTCACAACATGTTTCTCACATGTTCAGGAATTACAGGCATTTTTATTCATCGTCCTCCATTTTCAGAGGTTCAAAGGTAATTGGACAAACAAACATAATTATAAAACATAAGATTTATTTTCAACCCCGTTTAGCAGTGTTTACTAAAGTAACCAAATCAACCCACGACCCTTAATAGGCAAAGAGGAAAAGAGTCATGCAATAAAGGGTAAATACTTCGTTGAAGTCCTTTGCAGTCATTGACTGCCTGAAGTCTTGAACCCATGGATGTCACCAAATGCTCAGCTTTATGCTTTGAAATGCTTCGTCAGGACTTTACTGCAGCCGCCCTCAGTTGCGACTTGTTTGTGGGTCTTTCTGCCCTCAGTTTTGTCCAGTAAATTGAAAGCATGCTCAGATTGGTTGAGGTCAGGTGACTGACTTGGGCATTGAAAAATATTCTGTTTCTATGCCTTGAGAAGCTCTTGGGTTGGTTTTGCAGTATGTGTTGGGTCATTGTCCATCTGTACTGTGAAGCGTCATCCTTTCAGTGTTGTAGCATTTTCCTGAAGATGACCATATTTACACCGGGAGCTCGATCATTTTATTTATGTGAAAAGGGTAAAAAGGTTGGACCCCTACAAGTCAAGCTATTCTACGTGATATATATAAATCACCATTGCTGGCTGCTGGACTCCTGTATGTTTGACCCTGGCACCCTTTTTAAAGGGCTCCAGAAGAGGATTTTATTTATGTGAACGCCGACAATGAAATCAACGACATGGGCTTGTGGGGTGATGATGCGGCATCATAAATTTGTCAACGCCAGCAACTTCAGCTTGAACTCTTGCTGGGACAGTGAGCCTTTAAGGAGTAAAAAAAAGCCAAATATTTATCTGAAGGCCGACAAACACGTGGTTGACCTTTTCTTGAAGCTAGAAGAGCCCGCTACTTGAAAACGGAAGTGCCAGCAAGTTTTGAGTGGACCAAACCCTTGCCAGCAAGACCCACTTACGACAGGTATGGTTTCACCTTGTTTGGAACAGCCTTTGAATACAGTGTAGACCAGGGGTCCTCAAATACAAATCTTAAAGTTCCACAAAGAAATTTTCCAATGAGTCAAAGGTCCGTTTATTAGTCGGTCGAGCCACGACAAATCAAAGTATCGCCCATCAACCAACCAACTTAACAATACTGTGGTGTACAGTAGAAAAATAAAATGCATGACTCAACTATAAAATATACTTTTAATTTTAACACATATTCCCTTCCAAAATTCCTCAGGTAAATAAATATATCAGGAGGTACTGTGTTGTGGTTAAAGAAAACAAAATGTCCTTTTCATAAAAACAACAAAAAATACATACTAAAAAAAATAAATGTCCTTCTGATTTTAACAACAAAAAAAAACAAATAAAAAATACTCAAAAACAGAACTTCTTTTTCTTTTTAACATAAATTCAAATAAATAAATTAATTAATACTTAAAACAAAACAAACTCCTGCAAAGAATCCAAAACAAACATATCAGGAGGGGGGTAAATAACACTTTTCTTTTTAAATACAGACACAAGAAAGGAGGAAAAATCCATCACTTCAGTCATACATTCTTTCATTATTTCTGCATCAGAGAATGGCTTCTTGTGCTGACCCAACACCCACCCCCTCTGAGTGAGCATTTACCCAACAGCCAACACCCCACTCTGAGTGAGCATTACCCCCTCTGAAGCACCCACACCCACTCTGAGTGAGCATTACCCAACTGAGTGGGCCCACCCCACTCTGAGTGAGCATTACCCAACACCCACCCCCCCCACCCCTCTGAGTGAGCATTACCCAAACACTCCACCCAACACCCACCCACTCTGAGTGAGCATTACCCAAGCATTACCCAAGACCCACCCCACTCTGAGTGAGCATTACCCAACACCCACCCCCTCTGAGTGGAGCATTACCCAACACCCACCCCACTCTGAGTGAGCATTACCCAACACCCACCCCACTCTGAGTGAGCATTACCCAACACCCACCCCACTCTGAGTGAGCATTACCCACCCACCCCACTCTGAGTGGGCATTACCCAACACCCACCCCACTCTGAGTGAGCATTACCCAACACCCACCCCACTCTGAGTGAGCATTACCCAACACCCACCCCACTCTGAGTGAGCATTACCTAACACCCACCCCACTCTGAGTGAGCATTACCCAACACCCACCCCACTCTGAGTGAGCATTACCCAACACCCACCCCACTCTGAGTGAGCATTACCCAACACCCACCCCACTCTGAGTGAGCATTACCCAACACCCACCCCACTCTGAGTGAGCATTACCCAACACCCACCCCACTCTGAGTGAGCATTACCCAACACCCACCCCACTCTGAGTGAGCATTACCCAACACCCACCCCACTCTGAGTGAGCATTACCCAACACCCACCCCACTCTGAGTGGGCATTACCCAACACCCACCCCACTCTGAGTGAGCATTACCCAACACCCACCCCACTCTGAGTGAACCCCCCAACACCCACCCCCCCACTCTGAGTGAGCATTACCCAACACCCACTCTGAGTGAGCACCCCACTCTGAGTGAGCATTACCCAACACCCACCCCCCCATTACCCAACACTCTGAGTGAGCATTACCCAACACCCACCCCACTCTGAGTGAGCATTACCCAACACCCACCCCACTCTGAGTGAGCATTACCCAACACCCACCCCACTCTGAGGTGAGCATTACCCAACACCCATTACCTGAGTGAGCACTAACACCCACCCCTCTGACACCCACCCCACTCTGAGTGAGCATTACCCAACACCCACCCCCTCTCTGAGTGAGCATTACCCAACACCCACCCCACTCTGAGTGAGCATTACCCAACACCCACCCCACTCTGAGTGAGCATTACCCAACACCCAACACCCCCCTCTGAGTGAGCACCCAACACCCACCCCACTCTGAGTGAGCATTACCCAACACCCACCCCCTCTGAGTGAGCATTACCCAACACCCACCCCACTCTGAGTGAGCATTACCCAACACCCACCCCACTCTGAGTGAGCATTACCCAACACCCACCCCACTCTGAGTGAGCATTACCCAACACCCACCCCACTCTGAGTGAGCATTACCCCAACACCCACCCCACTCTGAGTGAGCATTACCCAACACCCACCCCACTCTGAGTGCATTACCCAAGCATTACTCTGAGTGAGCATTACCCACACCCACCCCACTCTGAGTGAGCCCAACACCCACCCCACTCTGAGTGAGCATTACCCAACACCCACCCCACTCTGAGTGAGCCCACCCACCCCACTCTGAGTGAGCATTACCCAACACCCCCCCCACTCTGAGTGAGAGTGAGAGCATTACCCAACACCCACCCCACTCTGAGTGAGCATTACCCAACACCCACCCCCTCTGAGTGAGCATTACCCAACACCCACCCCACTCTGAGTGAGCATTACCCAACACCCACCCCACTCTGAGTGAGCATTACCCAACCCCCCCCCCCTCTGAGTGGCATTACCCAACACCCACCCCCTCTGAGTGAGCATTACCCAACACCCTCTGGAGTGAGCATTACCCAACACCCACCCCACTCTGAGTGGAGCATTACCCAACACCCACCCCCCTCTGAGTGAGCATTACCCTCAACACCACCCCCACTCTGGTGAGCATTACCCAACACCCACCCCACTCTGAGTGGGCATTACCCAACACCCACCCCCTGAGTGAGCCCCACCCACCCCACTCTGAGTGAGCATTATCAAACACCCACCCCACTCTGAGTGAGCATTACCCAACACCCACCCCCTCTGAGTGAGCATTACCCAACACCCACCCCACTCTGAGTGAGCATTACACCCAACAGCATTACCCCACCCCCCCCACTCTGAGTGAGCATTACCCAACACCCACCCCACTCTGATCGAGCATTACCCAACACCCACCCCACTGAGTGAGCATTACCCAACACCCACCCCACTCTGAGTGAGCATTACCCAACACCCACCCCCACTCTGAGTGAGCACCCACCCCACTCTGGTAGGCCAACCCCACTCCATTACCCACACCCCCCACTCTGAGTGAGCATTACCCAACACCCACCCCACTCTGAGTGAGCATTACCCAACACCCACCCCACTCTGAGTGAGCATTACCCAACACCCACCCCACTCTGAGTGAGCATTACACCCAACTGAGTGAGCATTACCCAACACCCACTCTGAGTGAGCATTACCCAACACCCACCCCACTCTGAGTGAGCAGCACCCACCCCAACACCCAACCCCACTCTGAGTGAGCATTACCCAACACTCACCCCACTCTGAGTGAGCACTCTGTTGTGGGGACAGTGATGACAGCGAGACTGATGAGAACATGTAAATGATTGCCATAATCATAGGCAAGCCCTGTCAGGTGCAACTATAATTTTGGTGACTGTCCTGTTACATGTACAACCCCAATTCTGAAATAGTTGGGACAAAGTGTAAATTGTGAATAAAATCAAAACGCTATGACTTTCAAATCACACCAGTTAGTATTTTATTCACAATAGAACAGAAATAACATAGCAAATGTTGAAACTGAGACATTTTACAATTTTATCCACAAAATGAGCTCATTTCAAATTTGATGGCTGCTACAGGTCTCAAAAAAGTAGGGACAGGGGCCTGTTTACCATGGTGTAGCATCCCCTCTTCTTTTTAACACAGAGTGGAGGCGTCTGGGCATTGAGACAAGTTTCTTGAGTTCAGCCATTGGAATTTGATCCAGCTCTTGTTTAATACAGGCTTCCAGCTGCTGGAAAGTTTTGGGTCTCCTTTGACGGACTTTTCGTTAAAATATGCACCAAATGTTCTCAATCGGTCAAAGATCAGGACTGCAGGCAGGCCAGTTCAGCACACGAACTCTTCTACTACAAAGCCATGCTGTTGTAATAGCTGCAGTATGTGGTTTTGCATTGTCCTGCTGAAATATACAAGGCCTTCCCTGGAATAGATGTCCTCTGGAGGGGAGCATATGTTGCTCTAAAACCTTTATATACCTTTCAGCATTCATGGTGCTTTTTAAAACATGCAAGTGCCCTACACCATATGCACTAATGCATCCCCATACCATCAGAGATGCGGGCTTTTGAACTGAACGCTGATTACAGGAGGAGTGGTCTTTCTCCTCTTTAGCCCGGAGGACACGACGCCCATGATTTCCAACAAGAATGTCAAATTTGGACTCGTCTGACCACAGGACACTTTGCCACTTTGTTACAGTCCATTTTAAATGAGCCTTGGCCCACAGAACACGGCGGCGCTTCTGGATCATGCTCAACAATGGCTTCCTTTTTGCATGATAGAGTTTTAGGTAGCATCTGTGGATGGCAAAGCGGACTATGTTTACAGACAGTGGTTACTTGAAGTATTCCTGGTCCCATTTAGTAATGTCAATGACAGAATCATGCCGGTGAGTGATGCAGTGGTCTCTGAGGGCCCGAAGATCACGGGCATCCAGTAAAGGTCTTCGGCCTTGTCCCTTACGCACGGAGATTTTTTCAGTTTCTCTGAATCTTTTGATGATGTTATGCACTGTTGATGATGATACCTTCAAAGCCTTTGCAATTTGACGTTGAGGGACATTGTTTGTAAAGCATTCCACAATTTTTTTACGCAAGCCTTCACAGGTTGGAGAGCCTCTGGCCATCTTTACTTCTGAGAGACTCAGCCTCTCTAAGACATCCCTTTTATAGGCAATCATGTTACTCACCTGATGCCAGTTAACTTAATTACTTGCTGAATGTTCTTTCAGCTGATTCTCTAATATATTAATTGCTTTTTCAGCCCTTTTTTGCCTGTGTCCCAACTTTTTTGAGACCTGTTGCAGCCAGAAAATTTGAAATGAGCTCATTTTTTGGATAAAAATGTAAAATGTCTCAGTTTCAACATTTGAAATGTTATGTATGTTCTATTGTAAATAACACACTGGCTCATGTGATCTGAAAGTCATTGCATTTTGATTTTATCCACAATTGAAGACCTGGGTGCAAGAAGTACTTTAGTCACAAAATAACACTTTTGAGATATTAAGGGTCAAAGTTTTGAAGACATGCTGCAGATACTTTTTTGTGGAAAAATAATGCTTTATTAGGAAAAAAACAAGAAAATAAGTTTCGGACTTTGGTACTTCTTACCATAAAATTCCTGGACTTCGGTACTGATTGCCATAAAATGCATGGACTTCAGTACTTTTACCACACAAATGCTGTTTCAATCATTTTCTGATTGCCAAACAATCATTTTTGCTACGCTTGTCACATGACACACACTAGCAGTTGATTGGACAGTCATGGACTTAGGCACTTGTTCCTGATGACGTCAAGGACTTGAGTATTTCTTGCACAAAAATTCAGTAGATTCAGGGATGGCCATATATCAGTATTGAGGACTTGAGTACTTATATTTGGAATTTTTTGGCTTTAAATGATGAACATGACACTCTACTTCATGGTAGTAGTGTCAGCTCATTTTTTGGAAAATGTGACTTACGTACTTCTTGCACCCAGGTCTTCAATTTACACTTTGTCCCAACTATTTCTGAATTGAGGTTGTAAGTAAGGTACTTGAATGGCCAGTCGTGCCACATTACTATTCTGGGACCTGTGTATGTCGTCTGTTCTTTTTTCTATCGTCAGTCACCAGGTACAATCACCGACAACCGTGTATATCGGAAATTGTGGGACATAAAATTTCTGTTTCTTGATGTCCCAACGTTGTAAGGCTCCCTATAATGATTTTTTGTTCTTATTTTTCCATCTCTGTAATGTCATTAATGTAAAAATAAAGGCATTTGATGTTCTAATACGGTAATGACTGAAAATTAATTTGGATATTGTTACTTTTTATGTGATGACCGAGTTGAAATTGTTTACCCTTTTAAAAAGAAGGGTCTTGCTGGCAAGGGTTTGGTACACTCAAAACTTGCTGGCACTTCCGGTTTTCGAAAAGCGGACCCTGACAGCTTCAAGAAAAGGTAAATCGCGTGTATATTAACCTTCGCATGAATATTTTGATTTTTTCACCCCTTAAAAAGGGTCTTGCTGGTTGCTGGCCTTGAAAATTTTATGATGCCGCATCATCACCCCGCAAGCACATGTAGTTGATTTCATTGTCGGCGTTGACATAAATAAAATCTCTTCTGGAGCCCTTTAAAAAGGGTGCCAGGGTCAAACCTACAGGAGTCCAGCAGCCAGCAATGGTGATTTATATACATCACATAGAATAGCTTGACTTGTAGGGGTCAAACCTTTTTACCCTTTTCACATAAATAAAATGACCCAGCTCCCGGTCTAATTGTATAGCCCGATACACTTTTGGGTTCATCCTACTACTTCCATTAGCAGTCAAATCATCAGTAAACACCGGTGATCCGGTTACATTGGCAGCCATACATGCCCATGTCATAACACGGCCTCCACCATGATTGACAGATGATGCGGTATGCTTTGGATCATGAGCCGTCCTACTGATCTCTTCCCATTATTCTGGCACAAGTTAATCTTGGTCTCATCAGTCCAAGGATCTTGTTCCAGAACTGTTCAGGCTTTGTTACATGTTTTCTGGCAAAGTCTAATCTAGGCTGTCTGTTCTTGAGTGTTACCAGTAGTTTGTACCTTGTGGAAAACCCTCTGTATTTATGTTAATGAAGGCATCTCTTGATTGTAGACTTTGACGACGATACGCCTACCTTCTTAAAAGTGTTCTTGACCTGGCTAGATGTCGTGAGGGTTTCTCTTCATCAAGGTCAGAATTTGGTGATCATCCACTTTCCGTGTCTTCTGTGGTCATCCAGGTCTTTTGGCGTAGCTGAGCTCTCCATTGCATTCCTTTTTTTAAAGGATGTACCTAATTGGAGATTTAGCTGCTCCTACAGTTTTTGCTATTTGTTAGATAGTTTTGTTTTTTCAGCCTAATGATGGCCTCCTTCACCTGCATTGACAACTCTTTGAAGCGCATATTGAGAGTTCCCATGAACAGCTGCCAAATGCAATTTCAATGTTTGGAACAAGCTCCTGTCCTTTTATCTGCTTAAATTGACAATGAAAAAATGAGGGAACAGGCCACACCTCCCTGCAAAAAATGTGATATAGGAATCCTATAGGACAGTTCAATAGAATTCTATAGAACTTCAGCACCTCGATTCCTACAGAAAAATAATTCTATAGAAAATTTCTGTAGGAAACCATTCCATAGAACAGCTCTTGTAGAACTTTTTTCATTTCTTTTTGGCATCTTCAATCCCACCCAAATCTGGAAGGCAACAAACAAAGCAACCATGTTATATTACCCTTCCCGGCAAACCCTTCCCAATTTGCATCCCTCTAGCGCAATGGCCAATTGTGCACTACTCTGTCCGGGGCTCAAAGCCGGACCCTTCTGCTTCACAACAAGGTGCTTTAACCGAATGAGCTATCCGGCAACTGGGAAAGTGTTGATTGTACTTGATCCTGATCAATTTGAATTGGTTTGCTGAACCCAACAGATGGCCCGTTGTTGTCGCGTATCTCAGGGTCTTAGGGAATTCAAAAGGAACTGAGTGCCTTCGCTGATAAGGAATGCCATGTTAGTAATCCTGTTAGGTGACCATGATACATTTATAAAGATGGTGGGAATAAGTTTTAGCAGACCTCAAATTGTATTCAAATTAATTCTAAATCTGCATATAATCTGCAATCACATGCATGTAAATGGAAAGGAATAATTTGATTGAATTTTTAAAATTAAGGGAAAAGTTCAAAAGCTCAAACTTTCAACATAATTCTGTCTTCGCAAGCAATAGAGGAACACGGGTTTTCCATTATAGCATAATAAAGTTTTAATGCCTTACATTTATATTTTTGAATTGCTGCTGACGAAATGGAAAGAGGTCTTCATATACTGTAACTGAAATACTGCTAAGTTGTGCGGTCAGTCAGTCAATCAATCGTCTGATCAGAGATCCAATGAGTAGGTATGTGCCTGGTACCCCATGTGCTTAAGCACACCTTAAAATTAAAAGGGACAAGATTTCCTTGCTACTTCAGTATAGTGGATATCACTGCATATTGCACATTTTCATACCATTAGTCCGGTCTCTCACTTCTAGAACTCGGGTACACATAAGGTAAATTGACCCTTCGACAGAGCATTGCAAGGAGTCATAAGATTTATTTTTATTTTTATTTAACCCTTATTTAAGATGTCTTTCCCATTAAGCTTTTGTTCTATTAGAAGGTCCTAAAGACCATCAAAGTCTTATAGAACAGGTTTTTCAACTGGGATGTTCTATAGGAAGGTCTTATAGAACAGCAATAATCTTATAGGACTTTCTATTCCATAGAGGTGCTCTATAGGGTTCTAGCAAATTCCTATAGAACACACGGAAAATCCTATAGAACATGCTGTTCTACTAAAATGTTCTAAAGAGTTCCACTGATGTTCTATAGAGTTCTATAGAATTCCATGGAAGTCCTATAGAGCATTTTTTGCAGGGCTGGTCCAAATATCTTTGAACCCCTGAAAATGGAGCGCTATGTATAAAAATGGCTGTGATTCCTGAACGCTTCATGCAAGATCTTTGTGAAGTCGAGAGTCTGCACTTTCATCACATCTTGATGGTTTTGGTTGAAGTCCGCTGAGGAGGTGCACAGAGGCAAAATTACAAAAATTGGATCATTGTCCAAATACTTCCATGCCTAACTGTGACTGCACTTGACAATGTCAGTGGGACACGAGCTGGTGAGTCAATTTAATATCATGGAGGATAAAATGAAGGAGTAACAATGAACCAAATGTGAGCAAAAATAATATAGCGACACAAGTAAAGCCGAGAGTTCAGTGACCTCTTGTGCTTTCTTCTGTTTTGCATGTGAATGTATAATTTATAACCAGCTTAGTGAGTGAGTGAGAGAGTGTGTGTGTGTGTGTGTGTGTGTGTGTGTGGAATCAATTTAATTTTGATTTACTTGCATTGCTTTATTATTAATTGTTTATCCTTGCTTGTCCTTGATCATTTTAGATATTAGTTGTATTTTGAATAACCTAGGCCTTGCGTAGCTGTAGTTTCCATAATCTGGCCTATGGGTAAGTAAAAAGCGTCATTGCATATGGTTTGTCTAGAACCGTGTGGTCCTGACGGACCCTAACGGGTCAAGATGTTCTTTTTCTCTCTTAGTTTATGTGTTTTCAGGAGAAGAAGTACCAGGAGAGCCTGAGACGCCAAGGAAGATAAGCCCAGGAGGTGATAAGAAAAAACCACCTGTCTTCATGCAAGAAGCACACACACACACGTGTGTGTGAGTGTGTGAGTGTGAGAGTGTGTGTGTGTGTGTGTGTGTGTGTGTGTGTGAGTCTCCAGCTTCCAGCGCTCCAGTCTGCACTGCCCAGTGACCCAGTTTCCACACTACGCCATCTGCCCAACCCTGAGGGGCCGGTGCCCGAACAAGTGGGCGACGCCCAAACTCCAACCAGATGGCCAATGAACCAGCGGGGCTACACCCCCGTCAACCAGAACCCCACCCTCCTGGTCACCTGTGCCCCCCAGCCTGGGCACCAGTCTCTAATCTCCTCCTTCCCAGCTGTCCAATAGAGCTCTGCCCATTTGTCCTGCCAATCCAGCCTGTCCACCTGTCCAATTAATTCACCCGATTTCCCAGACTTCTGATGCCAGGGGCGTCCAAGACAGAGTTTTGGGTCACCTGGTGTTGAATTAGTGGGGGGGGTTTGGTGTTCTGTCCCGTCCCGTGTCTCCAGCACCAGTTCCCTTCTTTTTTTTTTTTTTTTTTTTTTTCAGATAATTGGTCAGTAGTCCTGTCATCTCCCCACTCCCATTTGCCTTCCTAACGCCCTTACCCAAACCTGTGTCCCATTGTTGCTCATTGACTTTGAGTATTTAAGTTAGTTCAGTCAGGTAAACTCATGGATTAAGATTGAACAAATTTATTGACATGTAGATGTAATAACATTTGAGTTTGGCGGAAGGTTCTGCTCAGGAGGTGCTCTCTACCATGCATAGCAAGAACAAACTAAACAACAAAATTATGTAGGGAGCAGAACTTAAGAATCCGCTCACTGTCAGAACCAAACAGGTGGAGGCTGGGGTGGAGATGGGAAGCAGAAAACACATATCTCACCTTACACATGAGGCATCAGATTGAGCAGCAAAGGAGTTCATACCGATTGTGCTTTAATAGACCAACGTAACAGGTTCTTCGCTGTTGCCATTCTGCGATTGGAGTGCTCTCGCTGACACACACAACTGCATAGGCGATGTAGAATTACTCGAGTTTCCTGCCTGAACTAGATCCACTTATTTTTAGTCACTTCTGCATGGCGAGATCATCTGCCTGACTGAAAATGTTGTGAAATCTCCTGAAAAATGACCTCATGGAACATTGAGAAGGTAGACAGTTGATTCAATTTTGATAGAATGTAAAATGAGCAGTCAAAAAAGGACACAAAAGGTAATTTACCAGCAAGATATGAGGTTCGGTACACTGTCAAAATCTGCATGAACAAATAGTCAAACACGTAATTGCACAGAATTTAGGAATTTCACCATCGACGGTCCATAATAAAGTAAAAAAATTCTGAGAATCCAGAGAAACTGGAGCAATCTTTGTGCATAAAAGACAAGGCCAAATAGCAACATATGGATGCATGGCTTCAAGCCCTCAGACTGCACTGCATCCAGAATCGAATCAATGTGCTCCTGCAATGGACATAACCACAAGGGCTCGTGATTACCTCAGAAGACCTGTGTCAACAAGCAGAGTTTGTCGCGGCGTCAACAAATGCAAGTTCAGACTGTAGTACCCCACTTCCAAAGAAGTTAGGATGCTATATAAAATGTGCATAAAAACAGAATGCAATGATTTGCAAATCTGGTAAACTCAAAATTCAATTGAAAATAGTACAAAGGCAGCATATCAGATGTTGAAATTGAGAAATGATTTTTTTTATTTTGAATTTGATGCCATTAGTCTTTGTGCATTATCCTTATTCACAAAATCAAAGTCTACTTTTAACTTAGTAAACAAAGCATTGCACAATAAAAACATAATAAAAAGGACAGTAGAAAACAAAACAACACGCATTTTCTATATCATTTAGAAAGCATTGCGTAACTCATTCTAACAGTGAGTGCATTTTATTGCAAGACCAATTTATTTATCTCCATTTATTTACATTATAAGAATATATAAAACTCATTAATAAAACAGGGATTGATCCTGAAATTTGGGGATGTTGTTTACAATTGCTGTGATATGCAGCCCAAATTTCTGGATCAATCCCACACATTCATTCACTCACTAAGTAAACGGCCCATTATAGCCATTTTTGTTAATTTGCTTGATTGCTTGATGGAAAGAAAAAGAAGAGTGACTGTCAAATATGATGCTACATGTGGAACAAAATTGTTTTGAGACATGAGCATAGTAATGATGCAGCAAACCCATGAAACACAGCGAAGAACCATTCTTACGCCTGTATACAACATGTCCTCCAATGAGCTTGCAAGAAAATTAGCCAGTGATTACTAGCAAACCCACTGAATCTACTGGAGTGGAACTTCCTGTGCATTTCCAGGCACAGTCTAGACAACGTGGAAACCAATTTCATTATAAAACATTAGGATGAGCAGGGTTCTTTTTAGCATCTTACCACAAAATTCTGCTATATCAGGCACTAAATAGCTTGTAGACCACAAACTTCAAAAGGACTAGAGCACATTGATAAATTCACAGCCTTTAGATTGCAAACAGACCAAATTTTCAGCTCTTTTGTGTCTTCATCAGTGAATAAGTGGGCACCTCCCTCTGTTCAATGCTTAATTTCTGCAGGTCTGTTGTGTAATATGAGTTCACTCTCATTCATCAGTGCATTACACACACAGTTAAACTCAGGCTCTCATCTAAAAATATGCACAGATTAGAATGAAGAGAATATGGAAAACAGAACAGTATTAAAACATAGTTTTGTTCAGTGAAACACCAATCTGACCCACTGGACAATATCTGCTGAAAATCTAAAGGTTTTTGAACATCCATGAAGAAAAAAACCATAAATAACGAGAAATACAGGTGTTAATTCACATATATAACATACATCACATATGAGACCATGTAATAGGCATTTGCCTCACAATGACAGTGCACTTATAAACCCATCACTGTACTGTAGATCTCCGGTATTTACCCACACCATTTCATATAATTTTGCATCCAATACCAACACAAAATAGATGATGATCACAAAAAAGGCTGGGTTTGTCCTGCCTCAAGAGTTTTTCTTATCTAGATTTCTTACGTAAAGCTCTTTGAATAACCTCCATGAATTAATTGTGCTATACAAATAAACTTACCTTGCAATCACATATTTGACAATGGTGTGACTAACATTTATAACAATGTTAGTGCAGCTTGAAAATATAATACAAAAAACAAAAAGTCATGATAGAAAATTCAACCGTTCACTTGTGAACAGTAAAATCATTAATATCAGAAAGTATGCCGGAGATCTACGACTTGCAGGACCACTAGGATTTAAAAGTCATTGTCCAAACTGCCATTGGCCTGTTAAACAATATGTTAGATTTTAGTTGTATAGGATAGGTGTTATTTTTAGTTGATGTTTCACTGTTAACTTAATGTTATGTGTTTAAAGTGATTGTGTTGCACTGCCCCTTGGGGAAAATAAAGTTTCCTTGACCTTGAGCAACATCACAATCTCACTGAAACATGCAACTGAAGTGAAAACATAACGGGTAGTTAGTCTGACAGGAGTATAGTATTAACCCTCACGGAGCATCAGTGCTGCTCAGAGAGATGAGGATTAGCTTGAAGCCCAGTGTGGGAGCAACCAAAATTCTAGTTTGAGAGTAGGAAAAAAATATCAAACCACTGAGCAATACATTGTCAAGCACATTACACTGGTAGAAATTGCACGTGTTGTCCAAAGCATTATCACTACTAAGACAATACAGCAAAATAACCTACCCTTTCAGAATAATCAAGCAGAGACTCACAATCAGAAGAGCTAATGTGATTTGTGCTAAACCTCCTTTCACATCCAAACGAGAAGGAAGGGTTAGCATCTTCACTCCCGTGTTCCAAAGCGATGTCTATAGTTGCATCAACCGAATCATCACTATAGTCAAAGCCTTTGTGGAAAACTATTCTGTACAATCCATTGTCAATTTATCTGGAGGACATACTGAAGATGTACTTGATAAATTTAAAAAATAGCGCCATGGGCACTGTCGCTCACTTGTTTTATTTCAGGCTTTAGTGTTATTTAAGCTCAGAAGTGCTAGTATTTTTATGCTTGGGTCCAACTTTGGGACAATGAAGACACCTTTCGTAATTTATGTAGGAAAAAACATACATACAACTACAAGCAGTAACTACGGGGTCCAAGCAACATGAGGTAATCATCAGTTTTGAAGCAGTGAGGACACAAATTTCATGAGTTTTTCAAATAATTTCCAGTTCATGGCACATAACTGTGCATGGTATATTTTGCCCTGCAAATTTCACATTGATTAGTCACTGCCATGTCTTTGAAAAAGCAGCTGTTACCTGATTGACAAATAGCGCCAGATGTTCAAAGATTTATTTTCTCATTGGAAAGACTATTTAATCCTCATCAAGAGATGCAATATGCAAAGTTAGAATTTTGAGTCAAATGGTTGAAAACAAATATGCAATTTTACATTGTTTTTCTTACTGCAGCGCCACATACTGGTCAATTCGGAATCTAATTTGGTGTACCTCTCTATAGTGCCACCATTTGGCCAATCAAAGTAATTTGCATTAAGACTGCCCTTTTACACATCCTTGACAAAAGTATAAAGTTTCGTGATTGGCAATTAAAGTGAGTATACAGGCTAATAAAATTTAATTGGCTGATTTCAGCCATCTTGTTTGAACTATCACTTTATTCTTCCAAGTTTTCATGGCAAGCTTCACCAGTAGGAAGCATGCATATTTAAAGTTGCTCGCACAATTGGTTTAAGAGTTATGACCATTTCTTTGCTAAAGTGCCACCTACAAAGAGATTTACACCAAATTTAGCGTGAAGAAGTTGCATGGCCTGTAGATGTGTGATCTCAAATTCAGTGATGATTTGACATTGCATTCAGGAGTTACAGCTCTTTATTTCAATAAAGGTCACGCCCTTAAATTTTGTGTGCATTGATCTCACTGCTTAGGAGGAGATAAAAATTAAAGGGTTCACAAACAATTCAAAATGGCAGAAAATTTGCAAATACAAAACTGGGTGTGGCTTACATGGATTGATTGGTCTTGACTCACAGAATCTAACGAAAAAGAATTTTGTTTCTACAAGCTATGGTTTAGAAGTTATTGCCCAAAACATATTGTACCTTTCTAGCACCTCTATATGGCGAATCAAGTAATTTTCATAAAAATCATTCTTTTTTAACAAGAATGTAAAGTTTGATGATGAGAGGTGACAGCTAAAGTGAGTATACGGGCAAGTGAAAATTGATTGGCTGATGTTGGCCATGTTGTTTCATTCATGAATTTGATCATATAGATTTTCATAGCAAACCTGACTAACATGACACATGCAAAATTTCAAGTTGATCGTACAAATGGTTTAGGAGTTATGACCATTTGTTTGCTACAGCGCCACCTATGAACGCATTTTCACCAATCAAACAATTTATAATCTGTCCATCCATACATACCTCCCCACCAAATTTTACCTTGATCCCTCAGTGGTTTGGCAGAGGAAGATCAAAGTTAACAAAGATTCCGACGCAGACACCGATGCTGATGCCGACAATTTGATTGTCTGATGTTGGCCAAGTTGTTTCATTAATCAATTTGTTAGTATAGATTTACACAGCAACCCTGACAAACAAGAAGCACGCTAAATTTCAAGTTGATCGGACAAATGGTACAGGAGTTATGACCATTAGTTTGCTATAGCGCCACCTAAGCACAGATTTATGCCAAATTTGGTTTGCTTATGTGACCTGGCCTGAGAATGACATTTCTTAAGTTTGGCGAGGATTGGTCATTGCTTTCAGGATTTACAGCTCATTATATCCATAGAGGCCACACCCTCAAAATTCATTGGCTTACTATGGCTACATTCTGTCACCTAGCAAAATTCTGTATGCTGGTATTTTAAATCTTGGTCTGAAGATGCTGTCTACCAAATTTTGTGCAAATTAATCACACCGTCCAGGAGGAGATAGAAATTATTTACAAACAATTCAAAATGGCAGAAAATTTGCATCCACGAAAATGGGTGGGACTTATATAGTTTGATTCGCCTTGATCCACAGAATCTAACAAAAAAAAAAAAGAATATTGTTTCTACGGCTTACGGTTTAGAAGATATAGCCAAAAACGAATTCTACATCTCTAGCACCGCCTAAGGATGGATTTACACCAATCAAACAATTTGCAATCTGTACATCCATATGTACCTTCCCGCCAAATTTCACATTGATCCCTTTAGTGGTTGGCAGAAAAAGATAAAAGTTAACACAGACACCAACACCGGATGCCGGCTGCCAAGTGATCACATAATCTCCCTTTGGTCTATTGGACCAAGCGAGCAAAAAATGGGAAATTGTTCACAGAGCAACTACTCGCCAAACTTCTATGATGCAATTTTGAAGTATTCTCATTGACATCAGGTCAAATTTGACTTTGCACTTCCGAAGGGGCTTCAGTAGAGAAAAAAAATTGGAGTGATGCTTCTATCTTAATTATAACAGAAGATTCACCAAAATGTGACACTGTCCTTGAACGTGACCTTGATCTTGAAGCCAGCAACATGTAAAAGGTAAGGGTTCTGACCAGAACATGACCAAACAAGGTGGTTTGAGAATGAATATGTTAAAAAAATAAGATGCATTTGCAGGTTTTCTTTATTATTATTAAAGATTTATTCAAGCAGAGGGCCTGAATGAGACCCTGTTGCTCAGCAAGGCCCTGCATTACCAACAATTAAAATATCACAGCTTACAAGGAAATTTGTATTACAAAAAGTACATACAATGCCATCAATAAAGGAACAAAAATTAAAACAACAATTCTCTCAATAAAATGATTTGATCTAAGTTTTACAATGTCCAAAAGGAACCAGTTCATTCAGTTTCAGCTCACCTTCCAGCTGATTCCAGGTGTGCGGGACATTATATTAAAAAGCAGTCTTGCTCTGTTCCAACACAAGAAACATCCAGACGTAATAAGTCCTGTGACCGTGTCCCATGACAGAGGTGTATAAAGTACTCAAAAAAAATGACTGAGTGAAAGTAGAAGTACCACAACTGAAAGTGACTTTGGTAAAAGTTGAAGTCACCCATAAGTAAATTACTTGAGTAAAAGTCTTCAAGTAGTTCACATTATATGTACTTAAGTACCAAAAGTATCTTGTGAAAAAATATACGTAAGTATCAAAAGTGCAAGTACAAGTACAATGTATTTTTCAAAGAACACATAGAAAGAAGCAAAACAACCACACATTGTTCTCTTTAATTAACTTTCAGGTGAATGAAAGATGCAGTATTCAAAAACAAAACAGGCAGTCTGCTTTAGATACTTCCTCTTCTTTGAGTTTACTGGCGGTTTAAAAAAACACTATAATTGACTATGATTATCAGTAGAATGACATAGTATTAATATCATGTCGAATTTTGCTTCAGAAAACTGATTTTTCTTAACTACTAATTGGGAAACCATTGGCTCACTGTAGCTGAAGTGGTTGCTACAGAGGACAACAACTTTGTCTGTGGCAAGAGATAATTTTATTGAACTGGTGAATAGATACTATGGGCAAGTAAATTGAGCAGTTAGCACATCAGGCTTAGCTGAGGAGTTAAATTCAGGCAACTCCTGAAAAACGGTATTGGAGTGAACTCGTCCATATTCTAAACCATGTTCAAGTTCGGCTTGCTTGTGAATATTCAATAACTGATCTGGGTGTGCCATCTAGTGATAGAATATTGTAACTGCCTGCATAAATTTGCAGCTCCATGTCCGCTGGCGGACACATCTGCACAAAGGGGATACCCTGCCGAGCACTGTTGTTCTTCTCGAACATGACAAATCCAGATAATCCTTAAATGATGAATTACATTCATATTTTAATTTGTAATGAGTAACGAAGTGGTTAGTGTCAAAGTAACAAAGTAGAAGTACACTTCTTATCTTTTAAATGTAGTAGAGTAAAAGTAAAAGTCCCGTTTCAAAAAAAAAAAAAAAACTCAAGAACAAATCCTCATAAAACTACTTAAGCACTGTAACGAAGTACATGTACTTCGTAACTATACACCTCTGTCCCATGGTAACCCACTCGCGGAGTAAGAGGAGTAGCTAGGTGAGGAGTGATTTTAAATAAAACATATTTATAAATAAAATCCAGTGGTATTCTCATCTAGATTTCAATGACCCCCACTCTACTGCCTTGTTTAAGACACAATGGTGCGTGCGGAAGTCAAGACTAGTGATAAATCTGATAGCAGAATGATAAACAGAATCTGAAGGTTTTAAAACAGAAGTAGATGCATTTCTATAAATCACATCACTGTAATAAAGCATGGGGAGTATTACTGAATGCACAACCTTCATCTTACTTTCAAAACTGAAACAAGCCCTATTTCAGTAAAAGAAGCCCATTTTACTCCTATCTTTTTTTGTCAAATTTTCAATATGCATATGAAAGGTGAGCTCCGAGAACGATCCAGTCAACAGTAAGCTCTGGCAAAAATGCATTACAAGTTAGCCATGTGTCAAGCTTCTCGCGCTATTTGAACAGTGCGATACCGCCTCTTCCATAATCTTCCAGACAAGCAACACTCCGCAAGCGAAATGAATAGTAGACCACCAGTCCCGGGTCCCATGGTGAAGGTCCATAATGATCGACTTACGGAATATAAATAATTACTCTTAATTCACGCTGCCCGGAAAAGGCTTTCAGCCTTGTAAATAGGTTAGCGCTTACATGTTCACTAGCAAACTTGATTCCCTGGTCCCTGCCCAACAAACTAAGAAGACGCCTTTTTATTTTGTCAACCCTGCCTTTCGCCAGGGTCATGGTGCACGTATAGGCTAATCAAGTCAGCAGGCAATGAGCCTGTCTTTGATTTATAGATGTGATTGCTCTTTTTTGTAAAAAGATAAAAACTTCTGTTAGTATTTTCACAGAAATATGCTTTTTATACTCCGTTTTGCTGTAGGCCAACTGTTTGTATTCAGACAAGCAATATACACGCCAGTGGCGTTACCAGAACTTAGAACGTGTATGCAGAGAACATCCTTTTGCGACAATTATTGGTCCTGACTTGTTCTCAATCGTTTTTCTTAATTAACCATACATTTACTCGAAAAAAACTTCACACTATGAGGCGTTGGTAATTCTCCTCATTGGGCAAGACGACAACCATTCATTAGGACACGCAGTTGGTGCGTTTCAATCACCCTAATTCAAAATTGAATAAAGGTGTTCAAAATCTTTTTGTTTGTTTAATTTGTATTAATTAAACGAATCATAAAATGCAGGTTAGATCGCCTGATGTGCTAAAAAGATCAGACTTAAGTTCCAGAGCAGTGTACCTTCCGTGAAGCAAATACCTAATTAGGAGTAAATTATTTTTCAGAACCAAATTTAGCTTATTATCGAGTCGCCTTTAGATTTTATCAAGAAAGAAACTGTGTCAATCATTCCCAGTGATTATTCTCATAACTGGAAAACGTTTGCTAAAGGAAAATGATTTAGAGCAAGTCAGGACAAATTTTTGTAAAGGGATGTCCCGTGCGTACACATTTTGCAGTTCAGGCTGCTTCAGATACACGCCACATGCATTGAACGTACATGATACAAGTAAAGACGTATTGGTAGATTGTCTTAAAAGAAGACGTGCTTATGAAAGTAGAGAAGAAAGTGAAATAAAAGAGGTTCAGTTCTTCAAAAAAGATGGTATACAAGCAATATTTTTGGTGATTGCGAGTTTTAAAACTTGCTGCTTAATGTGTTGTATTTGGATTTTTTTAATCGGGCAAAAGTAAAATTCTTCCTCGGCCAAACGTTTCGCAACTGTTAGCAAAATTGCTTGCCCGACTAGGCAAGTGATGAAAAAGTTATGTTGCACCATGAAAAAGCAGAACTGGCAGTTCTACTTGCAGTGGGTAGGGGGCACAGGAGTCCGAGTGGGAGGTAAATGCAACCAAATGACCCTGCTTGATGCTGGCTGCACGCAGCTGTCCTCCAGCTCCTTAACTGCAAAGACATCAGTACAAGGGGATTAATCTCTACTCTGGATCCAGTACAGACATACAGTACCGAGAGATTAAACTCTGCTCTGGATCCAGTACAAACATACAGTACAGGGAGATTAAACTCTGCTCAGGATCCAGTACAGGGATACAGTGCAGGGAGATTAAACTCTGCTCTGGATCCAGTACAGCGACACAGTACAGGGAGATTAAATTCTGCTCAGGATCCAGTACAGAGATACAGTGCAGGGAGATTAAACTCTGCTCCCTGCATTGTATCTCTGTACTGGATCCAGAGCAGAGTTTAATCTCCCTGTACTGTATCCCTGCATTAAACTCTGCTCTGGATCCAGTGCAGAGATACAGTACAGATTAATCTATCTCTGCTCTGAATCCAGTACAGATATACAGTACAGGGAGATAAAACTCTGCTGTGGATCCAGTGCAGGAATACAGCACAGAGAGATTGAAGTCTGCTTTGGATCCAGTACAGAGATACAGTACAGGGAGATTAAACTCTGCTCTGGATCCAGTACAGAGATACAGTAAAGGGATATTAAACTCTGCTCTGGATCCTGTACAGAGATACAGTACAGGGAGATTAATCTCTGCTCTGGATCCAGTACAGACATACAGTACAGGGGGATTAAACTCTGCTCTGGATCCAGTGCAGGGATACAGTACAGGGAGATTAAACTCTGCTCTGGTTCCAGTACAGAGATACAGTACAGGGAGATTAAACTCTGCTCTGGATCCAGTACAGATGTACAGAACAGGGAGATTAAACTCTGCTCTGGATCCAGTACTGAAATATAGTGCAGGGAGATTAAACTCTGCCCTGGATCCAGTACAGAGATACAGTACAGGGAGATTAAACTCTGCAATTAATCTAGAACAGAGATACAGGCCCATAGTTTCGAGCCAGCTGGCGACGTCTCTTTACCAGCATAGAAAGTCATGCTGATAATATTTTCAGGTGATCTGTGCTCGTGACATCAGAGAAAACTTTGAGAAGACTAGTGTGAAACTGCTGAACGTCTGCTATGAAAGATGTTTACCGTATTTTTTTCCGGTATGATAGCATAGCAACTGTTTAAGATACGGGCTCTAAACTTTACAGAAGAGTAGTTAAAATAAAAAAAGAAGACGGAATTTGAAGATGGGTATGGTCTGATGACACACTCTCAGAACAAGGTGTGGTCTGAGCACGCGCTCACTGAATGTGTAAAAATGCAAACTGTTATACTGAGAACAAATAATTGCTGCAGCGGATGGTGCAGTCTCTTATGATCTCAAGATGGTTCCTAAGGTTTTTCAATGCCGCATCTGTGCACCAGCTGCTGCGTATTTATCATCATGATCTTTGGCAAATGATTCCACTTTGATCCAAATGATCCTATTATCGTTACCAGAGACCGTCTTCGGTCACATCAGCCGCTACAGCAATGCTGTTAGTGTTTTTAGCATCGCAGTCCTCATTATAAGGTGTTCAGTGAGCGCCTACTCAGACCACACCCATCTTCAAACTCTGCCTACCTGTCTACCCTACTACCCACCTATAAAGTTTTGTGGCTGTATCTAAAACGGTAGACACAGAAACACCAGCAAAAATACAACTGCTATGAAAGATGTGACCAGTATGGTGGTTTAAGACTAGTCTCGTTGAACTTTGCCCTGATGACACACACTCTGACTAACTGAAAACAATACAGCATCCGGCTGGTAATTATCATTATTATGATTCCAACGTCACAGCCGTTCCTTAGTCAGCAGTGAACTGCATGATTGAGGCAGCCTTTGATTCTGCATTTTGGCTCCATCATAAACAAAGATGGAGGAGAAACTGGATATGCTGTTGACATGATTTCGGCTTGTTCTCCCAACATTTTTACAAAGAAGCCTTCATGAAATCATACACAGTGAGCATGACATTTTCCCGATGACAAAACATGTTTCTGATCACTTCCTAATACAGTGAAAACTAACTTAAGAGTGTGTTCAGAGGAGTTATAAATTACTTATGAGGAGGGATTTTTCTAAACAGGGTAGGACTACTGTAAAGCGTGAAGTGACTTACTGAGCGTTATGCAGTTTAGCGTTTCACTAATGGTGTGTCAGAGCCGTCAGACCCTGCCTCAGATACTGCCAAAGAGCCACGTGAAGAGGTGGAGCCAGCACGGCTGGAGATTGCAGAATCAGTATCAGAGGCAACAGGTTCTACAGAAAGTTGTTTGGAGACGTCCGGGACCACAGGCTCTGGTGCAGGTTTCTGGAAGGTGTCAGATTTGATGCCAGCTGCTGCAAAAGAAATTCAGCCAGAGGTCCAGTTCAGCAGAACTCAGTGCAGCTCATATCGCGCATTCAAGCTTATATTATAGACTCAAGCTCACATCACACACTCCAGTCAAAGATCGCACAATCAGGCTCATACTGCACACTCAGGCTAATATAAATGTTTTATCTAAGCCAATATCAAATCAACATTACTATTCAATTCACTGTTGCTTTTTTTATTAGAGTCCCACTAATTTCAAATGATTAAAAACCATTTAAAAACTCTTATGCAGACACAACAACAGTGCAACAGTGAACGAGCAGAAACAGTATCGATTCGACAGTCACATAGCCAGGAAAAAACTGTATTTAATGACATTAAATATGGCGTTAAATGATCTCAAAACATTTGCAGCATTGAGTAAAGTATGAGAGTAAATATACTCACTGCTGTTCTTCCCATAACCTGGAACAGAGAAACACTGAGTTAGTAACATACAAACAACATGTCTGACTGTCACTGTAGAACTGTATTAAACTCTGTGAAATGTTTCATTGGGCCAGCTGTATTATGTCACATCGCTGAGGTCTCTCAGAGTTATAAAAGCACAGTCCAGGTTCAATGTGTCAGTACCTCTTGTATGTCTTGGTGTGTCATTAGGTCTGTCAGTCTCAGTGTTTCTGCTGTTACTCAGTCTTTTCGTGTCAGTATCTCTGTGTATCAGTGTCTGTTAATATGTCCCTGTGTCAGCGAGTCTGTTACTCAGTCCCCAGCGTGCAAGTGCTTCTGTGTCAGTATCTCTGAATGTCAGTCAGTCTGTTACTCAGTGTCAATGAGTCAGTATCTCTATGTAAATGTGCCTGCCTGTTACTCTGTCTCTGTGTCAGTAACTCCGTGTCAGTGGGTCTGTATCCCTCAGACTGTCAGTATCTCTGAGTGTCAGTGACTGACCTGAGTTTTTCTTCTTCCACATGAAGACACCAGTGGCAGAGAGGGTGAGCAGGAGGACAGCTCCCACCACACAGCCGATGATGATGGAGGAGCCGCTGTCGTCAGGATTGATGCTCCGCTCTGCAGTCAGGCAGAATTACATTAATCTCACACACACACACACACAAAATGTACTGTTAGTAACATTCTGTTTTTTTTGGACAAACGATATCATTGTTAAATCATCCCCATCGCTGACTGGACTCGTATCTCCTGAGTGCAACATAAGATCATTAGCCATGATTCTGTTCACGTATTTTCATGCACATTCTTAAAAATCGCATAAAATTCTAAAATTTCCTCAAAATGTCTTTTGCAAAAAAATTTGTTTACGCTCGCCTGAGGTGCCTTTTGCCGCTTTTGAAAAAGGGTGAATGCTCTAAATGGGCAATGGAAACACTTTTGCCACATAGGTTCTGAAGTGAGAAAGATTTAACTCATGAATGATCATGTTTGCAGCCTCTTCTTCTACATTATTTAACACAGCCATGTGTAAAGCAGCCTAAACCGCCAACTAAGGAAGAAACCATGCTTTGTGGAGCCTAATCTATTCAAACCAACCCAGCTGATAAAAAGGCACCTAATCTGTATCTCTTTTTTGCAACATTTATAATGTTTAATGAAAATTTGCTTGACGAAAGAAACATGGAAAGCAATTAGTGTAAAAAGATCCAGAGGCTCTGTTGAGTGAACTGCAGTGAGCTTGGGGTAAACAAGTCTGTGTTTGTCCTGTTAGTGATATCACTACTGTGATCCCATCTCTCTCTCTCTCTCTGTCTGTCTCTATCTTTCTTTCTCCCTTTGAAATTTCAGTCTCAAAATGCTTTATCAGTGAGGTAAATGTAGGTATATTCAAAGCAGAGGTCAGCTAATAAAACTAGAAACAATGTGTAAGACAGATTATGGATCAGAAAAAATCACTCACTCTTGATATCCATGTTCCTCCTGATGTTCCCCTCTGTAACAGGCAGAATGATGTCCTGTTCCAGGCTCTTGTGCTGCACAGTACAGGTGTATCTGTCCCTCTTCCAGTACTCAGGCTTCACTCTCAGGTGAGATCTGGTCTGGAAAGTTCCGTCCCCATTGGGCGCCGTCTCCTTCAGCTCTACATCCACATGCAGATCCTGTCCGTCTTTCTGCCAGGTTACCAAGGCGCCACAGGGGTAGAACCCGGTCACATGACAGGTAACATGAGAGGAGGGGTCCGTCTGCAGGAGAGAGACCTGAGGAGGGACTGAGAGAGAGAGAGAGAGAAAGAGGCAGGCAGGCAGACAGACAGACAGACAGACAACGGGGGTATGAATTGGGATTCAGAGAAAGAGAAACAGACAAAAAGAAAAAGAGAGGAGAGAGAAAAGTAGGAGGGAGCGGGAGTGAGGGAGAGCAAAAAAGGTGGAGCGGGGAAGGGAGGCAGAAGAAAGAGAACAAGAGAGGGATAAACGGAGATTTGAGTTGGTTGTTAAATGTGTTTTTTTAAATATTCAAAACAATGTAATTCCTATGCATGTTGTAAACCCAATATTTCCAAGAGCACCAGTAACATGCAAAGTTCCCTCCAGGCACATTTTATTATCTCGCTTAATACACAGGCAGTGGGTATTTTTGGGTAGTTTTCTTTACAAAAAAAGTTGGATCAGTGTTTTCTATCAAGTAAACACTGAAAGTTGTCTGGGTACAGATAATACTTTCATGCTCCTATTGAGTGATACAGGGTAGAACTGCATTAGAGTTTAACATTACAGGGTTGAGCTGCATTAGAGTTTAACATTACAGGGTAGAGCTGCATTAGAGTTTAACATTACAGGGTAGAGCTGCATTAGAGTTTAAAATTACAGGGTAGAGCTACATTAGAGTTTAAAATTACAGGGTAGAGCTGGAATAGAGTTTAACATTACAGGGTAATGTTATATATAGCTGCTCCCTAGTCTCAATTCGCTTGCTTAGCTTGCTAGTTCGCTAGCCTAGCTAGCCAACAGTTTGGTGCACAGAATTCAATAGGAAATAAATTAATAAAAATTATCCATTATTTCGCTATGTCACTTAGCTAGAGTTGAACCCCGATCATTTATGTTATACCAAATATAACCGCTCGCTAGCTACCTCGCTAACGTTAGTTCGCTTGCTTAGCTAGCTAGTTCGCTAGCCTAGTTAGCTGACAGTTATATTTAGTATAACGTAAATGCTCACGGTTCAACTCTAGCGAAGTGAGATGGCAAAATAACAGATTTTTTCATTCATTTATTTTCTTTTGACTTCCATGCGCCAAACTATTGGACCAGCTAGGCTAGCAAACTTGTTAGCTAAACAAGCAAACTAACGTTAGTGAGCTAGCTAGCGAGCAGTTATATTTGATATAACATTAATGATCGCGGTTCAACTGTAGCTAAGTGAGATAGTGAAATAATGGATAATTTTTATTCATTTATTTTCTATTGAATTCTGCGCACCAAACTGTTGGCTAGCTAGGCTAGCGAACTAGCAAGCTAAGCAAGCGAATAAAGACTAGGGAGCAGCTATATTTGGTATAAAATAAATGCTCGCGGTTCAACTCTAGCTGAGTGAGATAGCAAAATAATGGTTTTTTTATTCATTTATTTTCTATTGCCATCCGTGCACCAAACTGCTGGCAAGCTAGGCTAGCGAACTAACATCAGCTAAGAAGGAACAACATCGTCTCTTACTTCTGCTTCCTTCTTGTGTCTGACTGACTGGCATGCTCTCCTCAGAGCGCTCCTACTCTTGCTTTGTCACAGCATTGGTGGAACAGTCTGTCAATTTCGTATGTCATGACATGTCATTGGACTATAAGCTTACTTCAGCAACCAATAGGCTGAGAAGGTTGACACCAAATCCCGCCTCCTCTTTTCAGAGTTTCTAAACTTTTTAACAGAGATTCAGAACTTAGTTTTCAGAGCTTCAGGTTTTTTTTTTCAGACGGTTTTTTTTCAGTTTCAAAACTTCTTTCAGAGTTTCAAATCTTTTTTTCAGAGGTTTTTTTTTTTTTTTCAGATCACCATTTACAAGGTTTCAAAACACAGTGAGAGAACAGTGCCAAATTTGAAACTCTGAAAATGTGTTGTTGAAACACTTCTGCAGTTGTGAAGAAGAAAAAGGAAAAAAACTAAGAAAAGTTGTAGAGATTTCGAATGAAAATTCAAATACAAAATAATGTTTTCAGAGATTTGAATTTTTTTTTTCAGCCTATCAAAACACTATATACACCTTCAAAACTTAGTTTCAAAGATACAAATCTTTTTAACGCTTTCAAACATGGGGTTTCAAACTTTCAAAGTTTTTTCTTTCAATTTCGTGTCATGGCAGTGTTTTAGCTCCATACATTAGAGTTTAACATTACAGCGTGGAGCTGCATTAGAGTTTATCATTGCAAGGTAGAGCTGCATTAGAGTTTAACATGACAGGGTAGTGCTGCATTAGAGTATAACATGACAGGGTAGCACTGCATTAGAGTTTAACATTACAGGGTAGAGCTGCATTAGAGTTTAACATTACATAGTAGAGCTGCATTAGAGTTTAACATGACAGGGTAGAGCTGCATTAGAGTTTAACCTTACAGGGTAGTGCTGCATTAGAGTATAACATTACAGGGTAGCGCTGCATTAGAGTTTAACATTACAGGGTAGAGCTGCATTAGAGTTTAACCTTACAGGGTAGTGCTGCATTAGAGTATAACATGACAGGGTAGCACTGCATTAGAGTTTAACTGCATTGACAGGGTAGAGCTGCATTAGAGTTTAACATTACAGAGTATAACATTAGTAGCTGCATTAGAGTTTAACATGACAGGGTAGAGCTGCATTAGAGTTTAACCTTACAGGGTAGTGCTGCATTAGAGTATAACATTACAGGGTAGCGCTGCATTACAGTTTAACATTACAGGGTAGAGCTGCATTAGAGTTTAACATTACAGGGTAGACCTGCATTAGAGTTTAACATTACAGTGTGGAGCTGCATTAGAGTTTAACATTACAGGGTAGAGCTGCATTAGAGTTTAACCTTACAGGGTAGTGCTGCATTAGAGTATAACATTACAGGGTAGCGCTGCATTAGAGTTTAACATTATAGGGTAGAGCTGCATTAGAGTTTAACATTACAGGGTGGAGCTGTATTAGAGTTTAACATTACAGGATAGAGCTGCATTAGAGTGTAACATTACAGGGTAGAGCTGCATTCGAGTTTAACATTACAGGGCAGAGCTGCATTAGAGTTTAACATTACAGGATAGAGCAGTATTAGAGTTTATCATCACAGGGTAGAGCTGCATTAGAGTTTAGAGTGTATTTTGAGTGTAACATGAGCTCTGCTCTCAGTTTTACTGTACCTGTTCTCTCCAGAGAGCTCTTCCCGTATCTCACATACTTTTTCAGCCAAACAACACAGGTCTGGGTCAGGTACTGCTTCATGTATTCAAGCTCAGCTGGGTCATGATTCCATTTCAGAGCACTCATGAACGCCTGCTGCACAGGTGCAATGTAGCACTGGTGCTTCATGTCCAGAGTCAGGAAGTCCTCCCCGTCGTATCCGAACTGATTAAACCCTCCTGTGGCTCCACTCTCATCATCCCACTCACAGCCGTACATCCTCTGGAGAGTGTGCACACCTGGAGGGAGAAAACAGTTTCACAACACCATCTTTTACCTGCACACACAGCACATGCACACTCACATACATACATATCACATACACACATAAACAAACACATACGTGCACAAACAGTCACTGCACACATCCCGCACCCCTCTGCACAGAGTCACCAACAGCACACACACTCATACAGCAGATCTGACCCAGCAGATACTGCACGATTGTGTATGTGTGTGTGTTTATTGTGCGTGTTCACTCACCCTGAGTCTGGTTGAATCGCTGCATCGCAGTTACAATATTAGCTTTGAACCACTGCTGTGTCCTTCGAGTAGCCTGAGTCTCTGCCTCCCAGTAATCCTCTCCCACATTCTGCTTTATCCACTCAGCCTTTGGGATCATCCTCCCAATGTTACTGTCATAGTGCACAAATGGCTCCTCATCCACTGTGCCCACTGCAGTGAATTCTGGTAACCCAATCCCCGGTGTAACAGCAGTGTAGAAGTACTTCAGAGAGTGAAGAGCTGTGAACACAAACACATAATCATAAGAATACATTTTCTTAAAGAAAAACTTTCATGAATTTTTGGCATTAAACCCATGCAGGCTAGTACCCTGTAGTGCTATGACAGCCACAGTGCAACAGCCGACTCCAGATCTATAGTTCAGTCGAGGGCAAAGGCAGGAGTACAACAGCAGTGATATACATGTATTTTACTGTAGAAATAAAACAGAGCACCCAGAGGAAACCCATTCATACTCAATACTGACTCAAATACAGAACCTAACATGTCAAACCTGAATTTTACTGCAGAGTATTTTAACTGGAGTAAGCCCACACACACTCAAAGACACGAACACAGAACCTTCTACTTCTGAGGTACTGGGGCTAAATACTGAGCCACTGTGCTGCTGCACAGTAAAACGTTCAGTGTTAAATCAACACTTAAAGAGTCTATTTGAATCCACAAGGATCCGCGTGGATCCAAATAGACTCTTTAAGCATTGATTTAACACTGAATGTTTTGCTGTGTGCCATTACAGTATACAGTATATCGTCGGCCTGCTGATAAAACCTCTTATCTCCAAATTGATAAGAAACAAAAACTCATATGTCCACTATTCTTACATGCAAAATTAAACATTTTTTCATTTATATTTTAAATTATATTTATATTTTTTTAAATTTTATATTTATTTTTTATTTTCCTGTAAAGTTTATCATTTTGAAGATGCAAGGTTTTATCAGCAGGCTGATGATATTATTATACTGCAGAACACACAGATAAACCCACAGAGACTACATTTCCACTGCAAGCTGTTCAACCTAGTTGGACATTTTCACCAAGTCAAAGTAAATTCCCCAGCTGGGAGACAACGCCACTACTTCAGAGTTATAAGCCCAATTAGAAGACAAGACAATCTCCCAGTGGACTATGCAGGTGATGCAATAATAAATGTTAGAATAATGTGATCAATTTTGGTATTTAATTATCCTGACAGAAAAATAACCATCAAAATTTTCAGGGAGCACAATCAAGTATAAAAAAATGCATTTGAAAAGCTCAGCTCCTTATTTCTTGAGGCAAATACTGCAATTGTTTTACAAAACCCAAAACCAGTGAAGTTGGCACGTTGTGTAAATCGTAAATAAAAACAGAATACAATGATTTGCAAATCCTTTTCAACCTATATTCAATTGAATACACTGCAAAGACAAGTTACTTAATGTTCGAACAGGTAAACTTTGTAATTTTTTGCAAATATTAGCTCATTTGGAATTTGATGCCTGCAACATGTTTCAAAAAAGCTGGCACAAGTGGCAAAAAAAAAGACTGAGAGAGTTGAGGAATGCTCATCAAACACTTATTTGGAACATCCCACAGGTGAGCGGGCTAATTGGGAACAGCTGGGTGCCATGATTGGGTATAAAAGCAGCTTCCCTGAAATGCTCAGTCATTCACAAACAAGGATGGGGCGAGGGTCACCACTTAGTGAACAAATGCGTGAGCTGATTGTCGAACAGTTTAAAACAACATTCCTCAACGAGCTATTGCAAGAAATTTAGGGATTTCATCATCTACGGTCCGTAATATCGTCAAAAGGTTCAGAGAATCTGGAGAAATCACTGCACGATGGCGACAAGGCGAAAACCAACATTGAATGCCCGTGACCTTCGATCCCTCAGGCGGTACTGCATCAAAAACCGACATCAGTGTGTAAAGGACATCACCACATGGGCTCAGGAACACTTCAGAAAACCACTGTCAGTAACTACAGTTCGTCGCTACATCTGCAAGTGCAAGTTAAAACTCTACAATGCAAAGCTTAAAGCCATTTATCAACAGCACCCAGAACGCCGCCGGCCGCTGGGCCCAAGCTCATCTAAGATGGACTGATGCAAAGTGGAAAAGTGTTCTGTGGTCTGACGAGTCCACATTTCAAATTGTTTTTGGAAACTGTGGGCGTCGTGTCCTCCGGACCAAAGAGGAAAAGAACCATCCGGACTGTTATAGGCGCAAAGTTCAAAAGCCAGCATCTGTGATGGTATGGGGGTGTATTAGTGCCCAAGGCATGGGCAACTTACACATATGTGAAGGCACCATTAATGCTGAAAGGTACATACAGGTTTTGGAGCAACATATGTTGCCATCCAAGCAACGTCTTTTTCATGGACGCCCCTGCTTATTTCAGCAAGACAATGCCAAGCCACATTCTGCACGTGTTACAACAGCATGGCTCCGTAGTAAAAGAGTGCGGGTACTAGACTGGCCTGCCTGTAGTCCAGACCTGTCTCCCATTGAAAATGTGTGGCGCATTATGAGGCGTAAAATACGACAACGGAGACCCCGGACTGTTGAACAACTTAAGCTGTACATCAAGCAAGAATGGGAAAGAGTTCCACCTGAAAAGCTTCAAAAATTGGTCTCCTCAGTTCCCAAACGTTTACTGAGTGTCGTTAAAAGGAAAGGTGATGTAACACAGTGGTAAAAGGCCCCTGTGCCAACTTTTTTGCAATGTGTTGCTGCCTTTAAATTCTAAGTTAATGATTATTTGCAAAAAAAAAAATAAAGTTTCTCAGTTTGAACATTAAACATCTTGTCTTTGCAGTGTATTCAATTGAATAATAAGTTGAATTTCAATAAGTTGAAAAGGATTTGCAAATCATTGTATTCTGTTTTTATCTACGATTTACATAACGTGCCAACTTCACTGGTTTTGGTTTTGTATATCCAGTCCAGTTTTATATTCAATTTGTAGGTTTCAGAGGCTTAATGAGGGCTGTTTGGTTGTTGTTTTAGATTCCTTTTTCCTTAAACACTACTGACAACGCTGGTCCGAAACTGAGTCATAATTTTAAAGTGATCAAGAATAAAAAAAAGACCACCTGCTGTCTAAGTTGCCCACTTCACCAGTATAAATTAAGTATTAATGCTGAAACCAGTAAACAAGTTTAAAAAGATGTTGGAGGAATACTTCATCGCTGTACACCATCTGAGTTACTGCAACATCTGAGATGGTGGATAGCAGGAATATGTTTGACACAATTATGTGATTGGCTGAAAGAAATTTACCTCAACCAATAGAGAAGAAGCATCATTCGGCTCTGGGTAGAACTGAGATGAGAGGGTTAGAGAGCGAAAACTGAAAGCTTATCTTGCCAGCCATCTCTGTTGCAGTATAAATAAAATAATACTGTTTTGGTGGCAGTGAATCGGGGATGTGGACGCCTCTTCATCCCTGCTTTGGCCCTTTCCAAATTATGCACAACATACTAAAATCTAAAAATAGGACCAAGGGTCCTGTAGCTTACTGGCAAGCAGTCTTACAGCGATGATACAAGTTATGAAAATGTCATGTGAAGTTTGACATTTGAATCAATGAAAATCAATGTCAAGGTCACTAAATAAAAGTTCAAATACATTTATAAGACCTTCTGTAATACAATCCTAAGCTCTGAAGCAGTTTTGGTGATACAAGTCATTATAATATGTCAATATGTATTCAATATGTCAGTTGTGAACTTTAAAGGTCACAGAATGTCAAGTTGTGGTCAGCAAATGGACTTCATATACGACTTTCTAAATATCTCTATTCAAACCTTGGCTCCATCTGTGACCATTTTGGTGATAAAAGTCAGGGTAATTTCACTGCCGAGTTTGACCCTCAAAGGTCACTGACAGTCAAGTTGAATGTCACCAAATGAAAGTTCATATGCGACTTCCTAGATGTCAGTTACACAAACCTAGGCTCCATCTGTGACCGTTTTAGTGATACAAGTCACTGAATTTTCACTCGGTCACATTTGACCTTTGAAGGTCAATACGAAGGTCACCAAATGAAAGTTCATATATGACTTCCTATATGTCTCTAATACAAACCTGTGACCGTTTTGGCAATACAAGTCATTATAATCGTATTCTGTCAAGTTTGAACTTCAAATGTCCTCAACAGTCAAGCTGAATGTCACCAAATGAAAGTTCATATGTGAATTCCTATGTCAGTAACACAATCCTAGGCTCCATCTGCGACCTTTTCAATGACAGAGGTCACTGAATTTTCTCAAGGTCAAGTTAGACCTTCGAAGGTCAATATGAAGGTCACCGAATGAAAGTTCATACATGACTTCCTATACGTCTCCAATACAAACCTACACTCAATTTGTAACGATTCTGCTGATATAAGTCAAGTTCAAGGTCACCCAAATGAAACTTCATACATGACTTCCTATATGGCCACAATACAAACCTAAGCTCTATCAAAAATAGTTTTGGTGATAGAAGTCATTGAAATTTCACCATTGAAGTTTGACCTTCAAAGGTCACCGAAGGTCAAGTTCAAGGCCAGCAAATGAAAGTTCATGTATGACTTCCTATACATCTCCGATACAAACCAAACTATCTGTAAACATTTTGCTGATATAAGTCATTGAAATTTCACTGTGAAGTTTGGGCATTCAAGGTCACTGAAGGTCAAGTTCAAGGTCACCCAAATGAAACTTCATACGTGAGTTCCTATATGCCCGCAATACAAACCTAAGCTCTATCTGTAATAGTTTTGGTGATAGAAGTCGTTGAAATTTCACTATGCAAAGTTTGACCTTCGAAGGTCGCCGAAGGTCAAGTTCAAGGCCACCAAATGAAAGTTCATACATGACTTCCTGTAAGTGTTCAATGCACATACGTTCCCAATCTTCAATATTTTCAAGCCTAGAAACCTTCGAAAATTGTAACATTTTGCTTGACCTCAAGTTTGACCTTTCAAGGTCATCTGAGGTCAACTTTAACACAGCCAAAATATAGATCATATATTACTTCCTATAAGCCAGTAATAATAACTTAATCTCTACCTACAACTAGGGATGTAACGATTACCGGTGTAACGGTAAACCCCGATGAAAATGTTGACAATAACAATTACCGTTTTCATTTCAAATAGAATTATTATCTCAGTGGATTACCGAGGTGTGGAAACCGTGTGTTTAATCCTTTCCAGCTTCATCTGAGTCTCCTGAAGTAGCCGCGCAGGCGCACTGTGTAGCCTACAACTTGCGTATAAACTTTCTTTAAATTGGAAATGGAATCATGGCGGAAGGAGGAGACGACAGCGCTCAGGACATCTATCAGCCCTCTAAGAGGACTGGGTCTGAAGTATGGGCAAATTTTGGGTATAATAAGAATGCCGGGGGACACTTGATTGAAGACAGTTATCCTGTCTGCAGAGCATGCAGGAAAAAAGTTTCTGCTAAAGGCAGCAATACGTCAAATCTCATGACACATCTCCGTGACCATCACCCACAACTTTATAGCTAATGCAAAGCAGGTTAACGTTTTAGCTTAAAATACATTGTGAGGGGACATCGGGTTGAGGTTGAATGCAATGATCCGTTTGTCTAGCTTATTGACTTGTCAATAATGTAAACAGAACCCTAAGTACAGCGCCTGTCGCCATCGAGAATGCATATCTAGCAGCGAATATTCTAAGCTAAACAGCCAAACTTTAATTCACGCAGAGATGATGAAACGGTGGAAACAAGGCATTATTTAGCGCTAGTTGAAGGCATCAAAATGCCATAAACTTCGTTTTTTGTAGAGATTTAATTGACAGTGACTATGTGTATATTACCATATATCATTAAATGGACGTTGGAATCGACCAAATACGAGTTAGCAGCTAGATCAGCTAAATCGCGCTAGCAGATTTGTTTACTATGACAATGGTTAACACTACTAATCAGCAATGTCATAAACATTTGCTGAAATGAATGACATGGTACCAGAAGCATTCTACCTAAAATCCACATTTTCGTTCAGTGGTGGAGTGTGGCGCTAAGCTGTTGGACACTTTCCTAACCTTAGCCTAAGAGCTAGCCGGAAGCCCACTTGCGTTTATTAAACAGTGGTAGATTACAGTATTTTATTGCATTGCATGCATTTCTTGATTTCTAAAAGATTGCATAATTTGTATTCTGGGTGGCTATTCGCACAGCCGCTGTGCAAATAAGCCGTAGCCGCATCCCTGTGCCGTTATTTTATTCGCACAGCCGCTGTGCAAATAGTGGGTCAGGTTATTTTATTCGCACAGCCGCTCCTTATGAGCGGCTCCTTGGCAGCTGTGCCAATAAGGATGGGCCATAACATTATTCGCACAGCGGACTGTGCGAATAGCCGCGTCCTTTTGTATTTGTCCAAGGTCTGTAAATGGTTTAATTCTAACGAAGTTGGATAATTTTCATTTACTAAGTCACACGGTCTGAACCAAGTGTCTTTGAAAACACGAAACATGATTATTTGCCCTGTAAGATTATGAATTTCTAGCCAATCGTTTTCTTTTGATTTAGCAACAAAAACAGCTATAGGCGAAATCGTATGTATACACTGCAGAACCTGGGAAGTTAACTTAACTCAAACTGTTTGAGGAAACCGATTGCCTTGAATCATTTGAGTTTGGTAACTCATTTAATTAAGTGTGGATAAGTCATTTAACTGAGTAATATGTACATGTCTATTTTGTGTTGTGCTAACTTAAAGGAGTCAAGTAAACTATACTTATTACATTCACCAAACTTAAACTGAAGTGACGCATTTCTTTATACTCATTTGTTTAACCCCTTACCACTCCGGTAACATTTTCTTAAAATGCCTATGAAGGACGTACTCAAGGTAAATTGAAATCTTTTCTTGTTTTTAACTTCCCTGATGGGCCCGTATGCGGGCCGTCGGAGTGTTCAGGGGTTTAAGGCACCTTGACAGATAAGAATTATGTAAGATCAACAGAAATGAAGTATGTGCATACTAAGTCTTCATTTAGGCAGTAACATTAATGATACAGAGAATTCCCTGATTGTTATATCATTCAACCCGTCCAAATATTCGGGCTTTTATTCTCCCTCAATATTATCATAACGCAAGTCACCAAAATGTCAATAATTAATTTTCATTACAGTTTACTTATGTCTGAGAATTTGATGTTAGTAACACAGTGATCACACATTTATGAATTTAGGTTAGGCTTAGGGTTAGGTTGGGAGGGACTTTTCTTCACCGCACGGCCAGGCTCCAATCAGGGCAAAAACTTTTAGCAACGCTTGAGATTGACAGCTGAACAATTGAGGGTATCGCCAATACGCAAAAAATGCCTGGATGTTTCATCCGTGCCCCGTTTCAGATGCATTATGGGATAGTTCGGTGACCCAGTCGCTTCTGGTCTCTGCAGAGTCCAACAGTAACTGAACTGTAGTCATTAAGGCCATGGGTCGTTACTGTGAAACTGCCATGTGTTCGTCGAACGAAAATAAGTGGAAAAATAACTTCAGAAATATCCCTGGATGAGAGACTTATACGCACAATGACCGCAAATATATGTGCGTGTGTAAAATTTTTGTCGTAACGAGCTGGCGTCGGGCGTTTCCGTAGTGTCCTCAATGCATTTAAAATACATGGGTGGTGGAGAAAGCTATTTACGGCCATTTTTTTTGCGTATTGGCGATACCGAGAGTTGCTACGCCAACATGCTGGCTATCAGTGAGCTGAGGCACTCATGTTCAACTCACCTCCTGCGAACTTCTTTATATTAACAACAGAATTTATGGACTAAACAATAGTTGCTTCTTGTATCATAAATCAAATCTAATCTTAAAAAGTCTAACTGGGTCATTCCATGAAATAGAGAGCCAGAGACCCTGCATTTTTTACAGGACTATATGATTTACAAAATTGGATGCCACCTATAGAAAATGCCATGCATGAAGGCCAGAGTATATAAAAAAGCTAACACAGGCAATATAATTGGTCTTCTGAAAAAGATAAATTTAAAAAACTGCATGTCTTTGAAAAACTTGTGGATAAAAAGTGTCCAAATTTGTGACATTCATTGCCTTCAGACTTTGAATGTAAATTCTACGAATTTTTAAATAAAAGTCTGGCTGAAATGGCATTTGTTCTTAACATAAATTCCAAGTGATTAACCCACAACGGCAATTAACTGGGAAATCCAGATGTATAACACTGCAATTAGCGCTTAAAATATTGTTGCGAACATAACTCTTGGTGAAAAGTTACGTTGAAACAGTGCTGAGAAAACCCAGGAAACATAATATATTATCTAGATTTTTGTACCAACGTGTTGATATTAATCTGTTGCATAATCGTCCAAAATATTATCTCAGAAAACATACGGGTTTTTATAAAATTCTTCTTTTTGTGGAGCAAATTTTTTCGCGTCATATTTTTCCAAGTTACGTTCAACACGAGCCGGGCTCGCTGCCCGATCTGCTGTATCCCCTTGGGGTCTCACAGTGGTCATAGATATGGATTTCCTTTCGAACCTCCTACTTCTCATCCGGGAGCCAGTCTATCGTCTTCATGAAGAAGCTGAGCAGGTTAGTATTTTTGTGTCCCAGAAAGTTACGTTCGAATGAAGTGACGTTCAATCACTAAAATCTTTTGGTAAATCACAGATTTTCAACACAAGTATGTTTTCTATAGGGATTCATAATTTGGCCTGCCGTTTCACGTGTTTTAAGGAGTGGTGCATCGTTTTTGGTCGCGGAAGTTAATTTGGATTAATTAATTACAGGAAAAATAACGCGCTAAAAAAATAACGCATTTAATCGCACCTTTCTCAGTTCCCTCATTTCTGGCACACCGGTAACACTGATGCACACACTTTAGCCCGGTAGGTGGCGTTAATGCACCTTAAGTTTCAAAATGTTGAATAAAAAGGCTATAATTGCACTTGGGAGTTTGCACTAATCAGTGAATGTAGTACACAGATGAAAAATGCACTGATAAATATAGATAAAAAATAAACATTTTTGTTGTTTAAGATCACATATATGTCTATTCATTGATTCAGTCGTCAACCAAAATTTATTTGAATTGAAAAACTTTGCTTATTGTGTCAAAAATTGGTATTTGATAAAAATGCGATTAATCGAGATTAATTAATTACAAAGCCTTTAATTAATTGATTTTTTTAATCGCGTCCCACCACTATTGTTTACATGTCTACCGGCACCTCTCATCCATATATTTTCTCAATGAAAGTGCCACTCGGCAGTTAGGTGTATTTTTGTGGGGGTTGTGGCAAACCCAACTGGGACATGGCCAGTCACTGCTGTTATTGTGTCCATGTTGCGTTCAACGCACTTTGGCGAAAGAAAGGATAAATTTTTCAAAATAAAAAGAATTTTGATGGAAGTTGTTAGGCTAAATTGCCTGTTTCACATTTACTATTTTTTTTTTTTTTTTAATAAATGTTGCACAGCAAATGTAGGGTTGCTTTTTGTGAAGTTCCTGTATTTCAGCCCAGAATTGTGTTGAATGTTTAACTGCATGCTCCTGCTAAGGAATTGAAATCAACAAATTCATCCTGTTGACCATTAGTTGCACGATTGTAAATTGAATAATTAGTGGTTTCCAATATCAAAAAGGGCGTAGGGTGAAGACAGGTGATGCATTTGCTAAGTCGAGCATTTTTCGTGCCCATGTTACATTTGCAACATTTGTCATGTGGTACAATCCAGATGACAAATTTTGCATTTAGCAACTAGTCTACTCTAAAATATTTTCAGAGCTGATGTGTACTTACATGGGCTGCCTTCTCATTTATATTTTGTCCAGAATATTGCATTTGTTCCGTCCTCAGATGAACATGACCAATGAGCGACTTATCAAAGCCCTGCCAAACATGTTCAGACCTTAGAGCACAACTGGGCACTGCCAAACTGCTGGTTTGTTTTAAGTTTGTTCTCTGGTATACTAATTGAACAAGTTGAGACTTTGTTATATTTTGAAAAAAAAAATTTTATTGCATACTTTTGTGCTAGTTCCGTGTCCTTGTTACATCGGCAACGCTGAACGTTCAACACCTTGCCTCTTGCATCCCACAGTAGATCTTGCCATTTAACTTGTGTCACATTTTGACTCATGGGAACGCCAACAAAAGTGAACCAGTACTTCGTGCAAAATCTTTGTTTCAAATTTGAACAGTCATGTCACACTTTGGCTCTCTTTTTCTTGGAATGACCCAACTACGCACGTTATACATCTACCGTTTTTCAAGACGGTCGCCATGTTGGAATATTTTTCGCTGTCGATAGCTCTGGCAGAATAGGCAATTTGATTGGTTCATACATGGCTGACCTCACTCAACTCATTGCAATCAATTATTTCCTACTTAAATATGGATGAAACAAAAATGTAGACTCTGGTTGTGAGAATAACTTAAACAAATAGTCTCTAATGAGTTCTACATACTTTAAACATTTAAGTCATTTCAAATTTCTGCTGTTTTTAATTACTGTTAACTTAATTCAACTAGTAAGATATACTGTTAGGTTTTACAGTGCGCATTGATATGAATGGTAGCCCAATGATAATAATAATAATACATGATGCTAGATCAGCAGCATCTTATATGTTGATGATGGAGAGAATAAGTATACAATCAGTTCTGTTCCACTGATTTGTTTACATATTTTGTTTTTTTTATTTTAATGTCATCAACACTTGAACATTTGTATTTGATTACATATGATTGTAGTAGTTATTTTTGTAATTTGTTTGTAGTGGCTATTTTAAATGCATAATGCACTTTTGTCTTATTCTTTTAAGGTTTACTTTAAAGTGCTCATGTGTACAGTTCAATATTTTAATTTTGATGATGAAGAAAACAAGTGTATAATAAGTGGTGTTTCTTTGATTTGTTCACATATTATTCTTTATGTCTTAGCTTGAATGTTTGGATTTGAATAATTTAAACCTGCACTACTGGAAATGTTCCTGACAAATAAGCTGTCTACATGCTGAACCCTTGTTCCTTTGATGCTAAGAGTTGCACTTTTGATAAGGTTTTGCCAATATTTTTGAAATATAATAAACACTGCTACATTTTTAAAACTATTTCAGTTTGTGTAGGCCAATCAGTGCTTTCTGAACATATTGAACACATTTTTAAAAATATCGCGATAATACCGAAAACCATCATAATTTTGGTCACAATAACCGTGAGGTTAAATTTTCATACCGTTACATTCCTACCTACAACCATTTACCTTCCACAGGCGATTTGGCCCATTCTCCATAAGACCCAATGTTAAAGTACAGCGCCCCCACTAGACCCACTTCTATCGATTCAATCAAAATGACACTCGCATTGTACATAAAGTGTATCAAGGTGAGTTGATTGCCAGATTTAGAAAAAAAAGTTATCAGACAGTTTGAGAAATATTTTTTTGAAATTTCAAGTCATATCTCTTAACCACTTTCAAGCCCTACGCCCCAGTACCGGGGCCGGTTGTTACGCATAATAAATACAGCATGTTTCCAAATCGCAACATTGTCATGCGGCATATCCACATTTTGCGAAGAAACTCGGCCAAAAGCTCATGTAGACCATTTTTACATCAACCGAACACAATTCAAGCTCCAAGCAAGTAAATAAGCATGTAGCAAAACAGAGGATAAAATCATATCAGCGCTGAATCGCCAGAATTTCTCCTGAATTTGAGCTATGCATAAAAACGATACCTCAAATGAAAGAGGAAAGTCCACAGAATCCAGTGATATGAGCCTTGTCATTTTAAACAGACACTACATTCAAAGAACAGCAGGCATACACTTTACAGTCTACAGAGATGAGCAAAAAAAATTCTTTCCTTTGATATTTTGTAATAAAAAATTGCTCGAGGGTAAATCTGCGCTTGCTATTGTTAGCCCAATGTATTCGTGTTATAACGAAACTAGATCTGCCAGTATCCTAGCATGTTCTTTCCCAGGGCGTTGCTTCAAAGATCTCGGCTCCTTAGCATTCAGCTTGCTTGCAATGTATTTTCCTCTCTGCAATCGGCTTGTGATGGTGTCAGTAAGACTGTGCCGGTAGCCATTTGATTCTATGGGTCTTGATGTTTCCAACGAACTCTAAACCACCGTAATCGCAGAAACCTAACCTGAGCAACAGCCTTGCGTTCCCAGTGCGTCAAACTGAGTCCATGGGCCATTTGCATGTTCTTGAATAGTGCGACAATATAAATGCATAACTAGTTTGTTTGAGGTATTGTCTGAATAATTATCCGCTAAATATTCAACATTCATTTTCAAAGTCGTTTTCTGACAGAATCTTTGCGCTATTCCGCACAAATACTGAGACAACAGTACTGTACGAATTTTCTTTACCCATTCCTTAAATAGGCAATTTGACCACAAAATCACAGTCAGTTGGCGTAGCCCAGTGGTTATCATGCTGCTCAGTAAAGGAGACTCTGAAGGTTCAATTCCTGGTCTAGGCATAATTTTTTTGGGAAATAATTGCAGTTTCCTTATACAAATAATTATTGGGGTTTGTTACTCTTACTTTTCTTTAACATTTTTTCACGTTGCCTTTGTATTTAATTTTATTTATATGTTTTGTTTAATAAATCTGCTCCAATGGAGTCAAACTTCATTTTCATTGTATGTATTATCTTTGAATGGGAAATTGTAGAAGCAACAAAACTGGCAGAAATAATTTTTTTTTTTTCCATTCTAAAAAATAAAAAATGTTGTATTTGGATGGAGTGTATGCCTTTAGTGACATAAGTGAAATTAAATGAGTTTAACAGTTTGGTATCTGAGAAATCTGAAATGGAACACAAGGTACCTAAATTGCCAAATTGGAGAAGCCACCTAGACATTCCTCTCTTATTTTGCTCTGATTTACCGGACCAGAATAAACTTTGGCACAGATAATGAGATTCTGTGCTGTAATTTTTTAGAGGTTTCAGACTGCAACTCAACAAATTTACACGGGATAGAAGTAAAACTTTGTTAGTATTAATGAAAGATCTCATTTTGCACCTGTGTTCCATCTCCATTTACTCTGACTCAGTGACCTCCGTCGTTATCACTCGTATCACGTGGCTTTAGGATATTATGTCGCGAAGCAATACCATTTGTTATTTACTGTCAGTACCTCCTTCGCAGAAATTAAAAATATGATACAGTCGTTCGCACTTTTTAGCACTTTGATTGATTGCGAAATTAAAGCGGTAAATCCTTGGCAAGAATTTAACATATGAAACGGTGTTATTCTCTTTGATTGATTGCGAATGCGAAATAAAAGCGACCTGGATCACTTTGGTATTGGAATGACGTGCGCGTGCTCCCGCGAAGGAGGTGCAATCTACGGCAGAGGTGCATGGAGTATTTTAGATTTTGCCTCCGACAGTCTTGATCATGCAAGCGATATTTCATTCACAATGCCAATGGTCATGGAATTGATTTGCTCACTGACTACAAGGACCATTTTATCTCTGGTGTGGAAATAAAGCGTGAATCTGTTCGATCCATATAATTTTCAAAAGAGAGACCGAATAAAGACTGTTGTCTATCTTCAACGGAAGAAAACAAACGAATAAAAAGACCTAGAAAAGTCGATAGCTATCAATTTGCATTTTGTGAAGGTCGAACACAAACATGGCCAGTTTGTACGTCTAATGGGTTAATTGCTGGAATACTCGAAAAATTTAAAACTTTTATGACTTTCGGACACGGAGTATTTTAGGATCTCTGCCCGACAGTCGCTAAATTCGTCATAAATGCACAAAGTCCCGCGCCAATGTCGACTCACTTTATTGAGCAGAGCTTAAACAGAAACATTGATTGAAATTCTCGGTATTCATCTTGAAGAACAGAGTCCTCTGATCAAAACATTCACGTTTAATATCTAAAAGATTCAGTAGATTTGAAGAAATTAAAAACAATAATCGACTTTCGGACTCGGAGTTATATTGAAACCATCCGACTGTCAGACACGGAGTTATATTAAAACCCTGTCCGACTTTCGGACACGTAGACACTGCGTTTTTTTTTTTGGCTTGTCACCCAACCGGTATAATACTTTAGACACTAACTTCTTATTGCCTGTTGGGTGTGTGCGGACTGTGTGCATTTTGTTTTCGTATTTGTGTCTTGATTTTGTTTTGTGTGTGTGTGTGTGTGTGTGTGTTCGCTCTATCCTCATGCTTCTATTCTCTACTGTTAAGTTCTACCTGTCCCTGTTTGTTTATTGGCAGTTGCTATGGATACGGCAGTTTTCCAATGCATTTCAATGTAGAGAGGTACGGCAGTCCCAATTTTAAACCCTGCCCTAACCAAACCCTGACCCTAACTCTAACCCTAACCTTAACCCTGACCCTAACTCTAACCCTAACCCAAACCATAATCACACCTGAAGAAGCCTGAGATAAGGCGAAACGTTGTGTCGACCCACGCGCTTTGGAAGACGGCAGTGACAGAATCCTTTCAACTACCGGAAGGAATTCACCCGCTGCTTATTCCTAAAAGAGCAAAAATTTTCAGACTTCATTACAAAAAAGGACCCCAGGAGAAGCTCTGCAGCAACCCTACACAGACTGCACTATCCTGTGGTGGAAACCTAACGGTGCCAACGAAGCCACAGGGTAACAGTCTAGGTAAGTATAGACTGCATTGAGAAGCGTCAACCTTGAGTTGACAGCACGCTATTAAACAGTTGAACCCTACACCGCCGCTTGAACTAAAAAACTCACCAGAAATCACCACACTACACCTTTTCAACACATAACACACACCCAAAACCATGGCGGCTTTCCCGGAAGCAACCAGGATCCTCTTCAGGATCATCCAGACAATGCACCACCTTCAAAACACCGCAGTATCAGGAGCCAGGGCAACACCACCAGCAAGCCTACAGAAGAAGATGCAGGAGCTGGCCACCCTAGTGAGACCCTCCTCTCCGACGGAGGACACCATGATGAAGCTCACGGGGAATGCCCTCAACTGGCTCCACACATGTATGCAGATCCTGGAGGAACACTACCTGGACAGCCTGAAAACCCTTACAGAGAAACTGGAGAGGATACAGTTACCTAACTGGCTGGAAGCATTCCAGGTGGCAAGCAGATGGGCCAGAAAGAAGTTCCTCTTCTCACGGGCAGGTAGCCATTGTCAGTTGTTCCCCCTTTTTTTAGTGCACTCCCTTTCTGGGGGGTATACTACAAAGCTGGCTTTGCGATTAAGCCTGTCTTCAGCACTTAGTAAAACCAGGAACCTCTTCAAATCTGGAACATGGACTAAAGTAAAAGGAGCTGCTCCGGGTTTTACTTAAGCTTAAAGTGAGGCTTAGTCACAAAGCCAGCTTCACAGTACACCACCCTGGTCTCCTTCTAGTTTCTATTTGTTTTTGTTACTCCTCACTTTGATCTTGAAATAAAATCCACGTCCCTGTACTTTGATTCTCCAGCTCCACTCCTTGCCCTGGCACCCATTTAACTGACATAAACCTACTGCGTATCACTTACGTTGGTGAGAAATTCCATAAATTGAAGGAATATTCATATTTGTTACTGCACATAAATTTGTATATTAGTGGCACAATTAAGTACACTTAAATGTATGATGTAAACCCATTAAAAGATTTGTCTTATTTCAGATATGCTGTGTTTTCTGCTAGAGGTGGTACAACCATGAGAGCGTGCCTGAGGTCTCCACTGGATGAGGAATGCCTGTGCCCTGCATGCACTTCATACTGAACATCCTGCTAGTTTAAATCCCTTTTTTCCCCTTTCTCTTTTTTGGAAGGATTTAGAGCCGTTATCTTGTTCTCTTGGGCTGGCAGCAGTGGTTAGCAGGAAATAACTAGGGTAGGTGAAATGCTGCAGACTAATTACCCTATGGGGTTCAATAATGTACAACCCCAATTCCAAAAAAGTTGGGATGTTGTGTATAATGTAAATAAAATGGAATGCAATGATTTGTAAATCTCATAAACCCACATTTTGTTCACAATACTAGAACATAGACTACTTATCAGGTGTTGAAAGTGAGACATTTTACCACTTCATGAAAAATATTAGCTCATTTTGAATTTGATGGCAGCAACACATCTCAAAAAAGTTGGGAGAGGGGCAACAAGAGGCTAGAAAAGTAAGTAGTACTAATAAAAAACAGCTGGAGGAGCATTTTGCTACTAATTAGAATATTTGACAACAGGTCAGTAAACATGACTGGGTGTAAAAAGAGCATTTTAGGGAGGCAGAGTCTCTCAGAAGTAAAGATGGACAGAGATTCACCTATCTGTAAAAAGCTGTGTCTAAAAATTGTGGGAAAATTTCAGAAAAATGTTCCTCAATGTAAAATTGCAAAGACTTTGAATCTGCAGTACATAATATCATCAAAAGATTCAGAGAATCTGGAGAAATCTCTGTGCGCAAGGGACAAATCCGAAGGTCAATACTGGATGCTCGTGATCTTCGGGCCCTCAGGTGGCACTGCATTAAAAACAGGCATGATTCTGCACTGGACTACACTGCATCTGCTCATGAACACTTCCAGAAATCATTGTAGGTGAACAAGGTTCGCCATGCAATCTACAAATGCAAGCTAAAGCAGTATCATGCAAAGAAGAAGCCGTATGTGAACACGATCCAGAAACTCCGCCTACTTTGTGCCAAAGTTAATTTAAAATGGACTGACTGAGTCAGAATGGAAAACTGTTCTGTGGTCAGATGAATCAAAATTTGAAATTCTTTTTGGAAACCACGGACGCGGTGTCGTTTGGTCTAACGAGGAGAGGGACCATCCAGCTTGTTATCAGTTCACAGTTCAAAAGCCTACATCTCTGATGGTATCGGGTTGCATTAGTGCCTAAGGCATAGGGAGCTTACACATCTGGAAAGGCATTATCAACAGAGTTGTGACCAAGTCATTATGTCCAAGTCAAATCAAGTTACTGGTCATTAGCTCAAACTCAAAGCAGACGAGGGAGAGCAATGAGGAGTGAAAGGGGGCACGGGTACAAATTAGACAATGAGCTAACTAATTAACCAGAAGGGAAAGCTGAGAGAGCCATGAGCTGCATTTCATGTTTATATTGACCCCTTTCTGATCCTAAATGTATCTGAGCTTTCAACTCTCTCAGCTTTCCCCACTCTGCTTGTTAATTAGTTATCTCATTGTCGAATTTGTTCCCCTGCCCCCTTTCACTCCTCATTGCTCTCCCTCGTCTGCTTTGAGTTTGAGCTAATGACCAGTGACTTGATTTGACTAGGACATGATGACTTGGTCACAACTCTGAGTATCAATACTGAAAAGTATATAGAGGTTTTACAACAACATATACTCCCATCCAGACAAGGTCTGTTTAAGGGAGGGCCTTGAATATTTCTGCAAAATAATGTCAAACCACATACTGCATCCATCACAACAGCATGGCTTCACAGTAGAAGAGTCTGAGTGCTGAACTGGCCTACCTGCAGTCCAGACCTTTCACTAATCGAAAACAGTTGGTGCATCATAAAATGAAAAATCCAGCAAAGACAACCCAGGACTGTTGAGCTGCTAGAATCCTACATCTGACAAGAGTGGGACAACATTCTCCTCCCAAAACTTCAGCAATTGGTCTCCTCACCTCCCAGACATTTACAGACTGTTGTTAAAAGAAGAGGGGATACTAAACAATGGTAAACATGGCCCTATCCCAACTTTTTTGAGGTGTGTTGCTGCCATCAAATTCAAAATGAGCTAATATTTTTCATGAAATGGTAAATTGTCTCACTTTCAACATCTGATTTGTTTTTTATGTTGGACTGTGAATAAAATGTCAATTTATGAGATTTAAAAATCATTGCATTCTGTTTTTATTTACATTTTCCACAGCATGCCAACTTTTGTAATTGGGGTTGTATATCTTATTTATTTTGTGACATTTTCTACATTTAAATGAATGTATTCATTTTTAGGTCTTACCTTGAATAAATTTACTATTCAGTTCCATTTGATTTTTTTTACTCCATTTTGTTCATAGGTATTCTCAGTAGCAGAGGGTTTTTTTTTTTGTTATACTGTTTGTTTCTTGATTTATTTGTAGACAAATGAAGGTTTCATGGTTCATTGTGATTTACCGTTATCAGACCAAGGAATCTTTCCTGTCTCAAGTGTGAAGGAAAAACCTAGTAAGTATAATTTCAGTCAAGACTGAGTTAGGTCCATTTTTGAACTTACTTAGCTTTGCCTCATCACTTACAGTGTAAATAAGATATATAAAAAATAATCCGTGATTCCCTATGTTTTGCTATAGCAAAACCAAACAAGTCATCGATTTTTTTCACATTAAATTTTCTATTTTTTGTTATGGCATTGGATGTGCAGGGCATTGGATGTGCAGCACATTCATGGTCTGAATTCATAATTCGCGGGATAATAACAACAGAAAAATTGCTTCAAGAGGGAAGCAGATGGTGGAGTTCACACTGAAAAACTGTGGAACACCACTGCAGCTACATAATTGCAAGGTTTTTGCCAATCATTTTGATAACTGACATTTTACATTTTTGATGGAAAAACCTTGTCATCATATTGCCATGGATGCTGACAAAAAAGAAAAAAAAATTTCCCCAACTATTTCTTATAATGTAATGAACAAATAACGGCCAATTCAGTTTCGTTGCTGGACAAGAGCTTAAACCCAGAGGGATACAGTTTTCTGTCTTTTTCTCAAAATCTGCTTTTTGGTACTTGCTGGGTTTTTCAATAACACTCAAGATCTGTCCACATCATTGAAGGCTCAGGCTTGTTTTATTTGTCCTGTTTTATTTCATTTATTTACATGAACACATTTAAATACATACTAGGAAATTGAAATGAATACATGTGCAGATGCGCTGCAAAAACACTCAAGGTGTTTGAAGCCTTTCATGTGGCATATTGCTTGGAAAATTTACTGGGAACAAACATATGATGACAGAACGGCGGAAGAGTTTTTTGACGGGACCACAAACTGGGCCAGTTGAAAAGTCATTAAATTGATGTTTATGCAACAAAATAGCAGTGTAACTTCTGGAACACAGAACCAAGTTCTTTTAACAGTGTGCATAGGAGCCTAATACATGGAAATACAATGAATTTCATGCATGTAGCAGTTTCCTAGTCTGAGTTAGACAGGGGGTGCAATTCACGTCAAGCCAATAACATGGACTACCGTAGAATGCACCCCTGGATTTTTTTTTCCTTGTTGTCCTCAGCTTCAAGAGCTTTTAGCTCTGTACGTGGGGGCCCAGTTCATGGAACCAGAGTAAGTTTCATCCATTTGGTGCTTTTCTAGTTTGATTCAGGTCAGCAGTGGGACCACCAGAAGACTAGCTGCCCACCCTCCATGGTGTTATTCCTGTTCTGCCCAGAATTGGCTGCATTTTGATGTAAATATTGTCTTCAATTCATATAGGTCTATTTGTATGAGTTTGTCTGTTTTTAGTAAAAATAGTTCATTAAAAGAAGTCTGGATTGATTTTTTTTTGTTTGTTCATTCATTCCTTCGTTCACTTAATTTAATTTTGTTAAGACCTGAGACAAGCATTTGACTTCTCTAAAAAAGGAACATCTGATGGGGTGGACATACACGCGTATCCAGCAAATACCTTTCAACCTACATAATAGTAATGCAATTTAGCTGCAAAACGCCTAGCTACTTGCTCATATCATCTGAACTTCATTTTGGAATTAGCCTGGCTATATATCTCCTCAAAACCGATGTTGTGAAATACGAAGGCTAGATATAAGATTATTTTGAGTTCGTTATCACTCGTATCACGTGGCTTTAGGATATTATGTTGCGAAGCAATAGGGTAGAGCGGGTTAAGATGCCCCCCTTAAGCAGGAATGTTCATAATTGAAGGTAAACAACATGAATTAAGAATTTTTTTGCTTGAATGGATAGTATGTAAAGTTGGCTACCACATCTCAAAAGATTTATGACATAGCCACTATAGAAATATTTTTCTATGTTTAATTACATAAAAAAAAAAAAGGTAATCTTACCCCACCCCTAGGGTAAGGTGCCCTTCTGGATGGGGTAAGATGCCCCTTATCTAGAATAACTTGTAAAACCTAATACATACTGATTTTATTGCATTTCACGTGAGTAATTATATTATAGCTGTCTTAATTGGCAGGAAGACATCATAAAAAGATCAACATCTTTTTAGAAATTTCCTTGCTAAAGAAATGAGGAAAGAAAGAGGTACATTCTCCTGAACTTAACTTTTTATTTACTGACTAAACACCAATGCACAAGTGATGGCAAGGTACTGTTGGCATTAAATGCATCAAGGAAAAGATGGTTATATCTTGCAGAATACTAAAAAATATGAGGCACCACATTAGATAAACATGTAGCGGTATAGAACGTATGTGAGTATCCATGAAAAGTCATTAAAACTAAGAGTGACCATAGTACATTTCACCCAATATATTTCTTTTTAGGCCCTCATTGATGCGTACATGATTCATTATTGTGTAACTCCATATGGCCCTACTTGTAACATGTATGGATACACTTAACTTTCCATTCCCAAGTTCTTTATAAAAATCATAAAGTCTGATATATATTTCCTATAAATAGAACATAATTTTTTTTAGAAAAAAACTCATAAAACAGAATGAATATGACTCAAAATGGGGTAAGAGGCCTTCCTTCCCTAGAGGCATCTTACCCCAATCCAAAAAAGGCATCTTACCCCCAGCACTATCATCTTGGTTTTGGCTCATTAACCCCAATTTCTCCTATTATCACCATACAGGACCACCTTTCACACATAGAAAAGGCTTCAGGGAGTTACACTGATACGTCCTGCAGACTCCTGAAGCATTCAAATACTTGTGGCAAAATGATTCATTCGGTCATTTTTTATAAGAAAGACAGTCAAAACACAAACACTTTGAGTGCTCACATGTCACTTGCTCTGTTGACTCATCTGTTGCTGAGCATTTCTGTCCAGGTGGCAGTGCATTTATGTAAGTCAAGACCCACCTACTGGGCACAGCTGAAATTGAATTATAAGCAAAGGGTATCTTATCCTCAGGGGCGTCTTACCCCGCTCTACCCTACCATTTGTTATTTACTGTCAGTACCTCCTTCGCAAAAATTAAAAATATGATACAGTCGTTCGCACTTTTTGGCACTTTGATTGGTTGCGAAATTAAAGCAGTAAATCCTTGGCAAGAATTTAACATATGAAACGGTGTTATTCTCTTTGATTGATTGCGAATGTGAAATAAAAGCGACCTGGATCACTTTGGTATTGGAATGATGTGCACGCGCTCCCGCAAAGGGGGTGCAATCTACGGCAGGGGTGCATGGAGTATTTTGCATTTCGCGTCCGACAGTCTTGATCATGCATGCGATATTTCATTCACAATGTCAATGGTCATGGAATTGATTTGCTCACTGACTACAAGCATCATTTTATCTCTGGTGTGGAAATAAAGCGTGAATCTGTTCGATCCATCTAATTTTCAAAAGAGAGACCGAATAAAGACTGTTGTCTATGTGAGGGCTCGCACCTAGGTTAGGGGCACCACCCCTTGTAGGCAGGGTTAGGGAGAGCTCTCCCTCTTGAGGACAGGAGCGAGCAATTAGTGCCTCTTTGTTGGAGGCCTGGTAGATGTGTGATGGGACTGCTTTGTTTGTGCAGGTAAGGGAGGCTTTCAAGATAAACCTTACTTTGTACGTTGTGGAGAATCTAACCAGTACTTTTATACAGAATTGTGCTGCAGCTGTTTCTTCTCTCAACCCAGTTTGATGCATGCTCTGTAGCCCATGCTGAAGAGGTAGGTCACTGTTTTATTTGGTCTTTAAGCTCACAATACTCCAGTGTTATTAGTGATGTACTCAATTTATCCCTTTAGGACACGATCAGCCTTCACCTTTCTCTTGTCGAGTTAGTGTAGAACCAGTCAGCTCCACCAGTGCCAGAGTGTCTCACAGTGCCCCAGATTGAAGGTAACTTAAATTGGTATGGTAATGTAGGAGGGCTTCTCTCTGAGGTATATTTATCAGTCAATGTAATGCCTGTGGTTTCTTTTTCAGATTTAGTGCCAGACTGCTGTTTTGCCTGGACCGATGTTCAATGAGGTCCGGCTGAAGTGACTACATACTGTAGCTTTTATTGTTGTGAACTTAAACTCAGCTTGTCACAAGCTGTTTACTGCCAGACATTCTTGCTTTGACTGCTGATTTTTATCATCCTGTGTATATTGATTCTTGTAACACTGTGAATCAGAACCAACCGAGTACTAATATTATATTTTCTGTTTGTTTGTCAGGCAGTGGGAGGATCCACGGGGAGTATTCGTGGGTTACACACCCTTCCTTGCATGCAGTGTGGTAGGTCTGAAGTGTAGTGAGCACCCAAACTAGTTGGCAGATTTGCCGCATTTTGTGCAGTGTCAGTTGCAGTGCTTCGCAGTGTGTTGCAGTAATTTGCAGTGATCACGGTGTGCACGTGGTGGTTGATATGAGTTCTGCGATAGCATCTCCCCGCGGTGAGTACCCTGTCTGATTACTTTCTCCTCTGCAGGTAGTGTATCTCACACTTTTGTTTGTTCTTATCTTAATTGTAATCAGTTGGTTCAACTATTTTACAATTTTTGAATATCTATAAATTGTGTAGCATTAAAGGTACCTGTCTTAAACTCATCATTGTCTTCTTTTATCTTCAGGTCCATTACTGCCCCCCTTGATTGTACTTTTTTATAATAAATACTCATTGACTTGAATGCACGTCTCTGACTCTCCTTGTACCTGTGAAATAGTTTGTTTGCGGGTTCATACCGAGACCCTTATACTGGGGTGGGTCACAACTATCTTCAACGGAAGAAAACAAACGAATAAAAAGGCCTAGAAAAGTCGATAGCCATCAATTTGCATTTTGTGAAGGTCGAACACAAACATGGCCAGTTTGTACGTCTAGTAATTGCTGGAATACTAGAAAAATTAAAACTCTTATGACTTTTGGACACGGAGTATTTTAGGATCTCTGTCCGACAGTCGCTAAATTCGTCATAAATGCACAAAGTCCCGCGCCAATGTCGACTCACTTTATTGAGCAGAGCTTAAACAGAAACATAGATTGAAATTCTCGGTACTCATCTTGGAGAACAGAGCCCTCTGATCAAAACCTTCACGTTTAATATCTAAAAGATTCAGTAGATTTTAAGGAATTAAAAACAATAATCGACTGTCGGACACGGAGTTCTATTGAAACCGTCCGACTGTCGGACACGGAGTCATATTAAAACCCTATCCGACTTTCGGACACGTAGACGCTGCGAAAAACGAAACCACTCGTGGAAAACATTTAGGCCTACAAACACAAAATATTTGCCTTATGTTTTTTTCTTTCTTTTTTCAAGCAGTGTAGTCTAAAATACCCAGTAAGTTCGAATGTGTAACAATTCTAGAGATTTTAAGAGTTACAGTAGATCAGCAATTCCAATTTGTTCCGCGACATCCCTAAGAACAGTTTCTTTCAGGTTTTTCTCAACAACATACGACTTCACATTACAAATTATTTATATGAAGAATTTGGACACGACTCACATGACAAATTGTCCATATACTCTGACAAGAAAGAAACCACAAGGGAAATTAATGGTTAAACATCCATCCACCGCAGAGAAAAACGACGACAAAACTGAAGCGTTGTAATTAATCTTTCTAGCCACAATGCTTCCACTAATTCAATTTCACGTAATCCACATGCACATCCATCCAAAAGCGATCACAGCAATATTTCCTAGTCTCCGCAATAATGAGCTATACTGAAAGATAATAGGAAAGAGCGAGAATTTTACCAGATGAAGCAGGATGGATGATGCATAGCGTCAGGGCCAGGATTCCCAGATTTCCCATTCTATCGAAAAGCCCACTTGAGAGCCAGTAGCCCTCATATCACCATGAATTCCTGGCGTAGGCTGTACAGGGCGCGCTCGCTGCTCACTGTGCCTCCAGTTTCACTAATAACCAAACAAACTACCGTCATCGCATGATAGAGCGTCTGGGCGAGTACAAACAAGTTCTTTCCAGGTGACTCCGGAGCGTCGTCTTGTTTTAAACATCTAGGCTCGTTTCTGGACGTATTGCCATGAATCAGAGAGTTAAAGGCGTAAAGCAGAAGAAAGTGAGAGAAACATTGGCAAGAATTTATATCACATCTCAATTATTTTCAGCAGGTTTGTTGTTAGTCACTACTAAGTAGTAGCCTACGAAGTGATTGATAGACATTGCGCATGCGCGCTCACTCTCTAAACCACATTTTTACCTGACCTCAGCCATGCCAACTATAAATGCCTTAATTGCTTAATTTCACGGGCTATATATTATTACAACATTTTCAGACGTTTTTGACTCGTGAGTTTACGGCTTTTTCATGCTGGCACATCTTTATCTCCCCGGAGCAGACATTGTTATGACTTGAAAATCACAACAAAGAAAACCAGCAATGACAACTTAAACAAATTTATTCTTCACTGAATAAAAAAAAACCTCTACAAATAATCCACTGTTCAATCCCCTAATTACACTCTAATGCCACTATGTAACTCTGTTGCCAAAACAAAAACTCTGCTTTTACTTCTTCTTTCTCTTTTTTTTGGTTGTTCAAAACCAACTTAAGGTGCACTACCGCCACCATCTGAACTGGAGTGTGGATCAAGAAATTACGCAGAGAAATGAAAAGAGAAAAACAAACAAAAAAAAACTAGATTCTCTTATACAAACCAGTTTCTTTAAGAAATATAAAGATGTCCGAGAATATTTTGCCTGCTGTTTTCCCCAACAGACCGATTAGAGAAAAATCATGATGTTCTTTCTTCCTTCATGACTGAAACAGATGATTTCTTTCACGACTGTATTTCCTACACTGAGGAAGCACATGTTCGACCGTTTCTGACTATCCACAGTGAATACATTTCCCGGTTGGGTGCTTCCCTATTTTATATAAATTTTGGTTAAGCCCTGTGTGGCCAATTCTCAAATATATAATATTTTATTATAATATGATAATATTTTCCTCCCTTCTTTTCCAGCCCACCATCCTACCAGCACCAACTTGTCTTTGGATGTTATACAGATGCCTTCCAGTTTCACAACCGTCCCAATACTCCTGCCATACGGATTGCGTATACTTCCTGATAAAGGCTTTGGCTTTGGATTTACTTAATGTGACTTGCACGTCTATCTGCTTTATTTGAAGTGTTTGTTTAGCAAGAATGTCCACCTGCTCATTACCCTCCACACCAACATGAGCAGGGACCCAAAGGAAGCGTGTTGATACACCCTTGCTTTCCATACTATACATTACCTCTGCTTCTACTGACCAAATTCACAGCATTTATATACACTAGCAACATTCTCTGGAAAGATCGACAGGATTCCTGGGTAATCCCGCCCCCTCCAGGCAGGAAGATGCCAGAAGCTTCTAGAAAGCACTAGTCTATTACAAAGCAGTGATATTACATCAGATCATGTTTTGTTACAGATACACCACCAGAGGGTGCTGATGAACAAAATAAATAGCTGACCAGGAAGGCAGCAAAAACAGCAAGTAACAAATCTCCATTTACAAATGATATACAATGCTGTACATAAAATACTCATACATAACACCTCCCCTCTTTAAGAAAAGAAAGGTTTGCTAAAAGCTTTCTTTTGTTAAAAATTAACACAGTTTTATAATCAGTATAATCTTGAACTTTACACAAAAGTATCATTGATCATTATAACAATCATATACATAACAACCAGTGCAATTTTCACAATCAAATAGAAAAGTAAAATTTCCATTTTTCACAATCAAATAAAGAAATAAAATTTACATGCGTGAAAGTGTATCTGGGATAACATTATCTTTTCCCCTGATGTGAGAAATATCTAAATCATACTCTTGCAAATGTAAACTCCATCTCAGTAATCTTTGATTCTTGTTTTTGATCTTATGCAAGAATGTGAGGGGATTGTGATCACTGAAGATCTTGATGGAAGTAGCTGAACAAGTCAAATAAATTTCAAAATGTTATAAAGGCAAAACAAGTGCCAAACATTCTTTTTCAACTGTTGAATAGTTTTTCTGATGTTTATCAAACTTTTTGGAAAAGTAACAAACAGGATGATCTACTCCATCAGTGTCTTCTTGCAGTAAAACTGCGCCTGCACCAATATCACTGGCATCAACAACCAACTTGAACTCCTTTTTGAAATTAGGACATAAGAGAACTGGTGCATTATTGAGGATAGCTTTCAGTTGGTCAAATGAATTTTGACATTTTTCATCCCAAACAAATTTTGCATTTTTCTTCAGTAAATTTGTCAAAGTTTCAGAAATGATAGAGAAATTTTTACAGAATTTTCTGTAGTAGCCAGCCATCCCTAGAAATCTCATTAGTTGTCTTTTAGTTGTAGGCTCAGAAAATTCAGTGATAACTTTTACTTTTGGATCAATTGGTTTGACTTGACCCTGTCCTACAATATGACCTAAGTAAACAACTTTAGCTTTACAAAAGTCACTTTTAACAAGGTTGATAGTCAGCTTGGCATCATCTTGTAGGGTGACATCATGGCAAACCATATCAATCCTTGATGGAACGTCAGGGAATATGCAACTATATTCAAAATATGAGCTGCTTTAGCTGTTGTTGTTGAAAAGGGTCCAGGTGGGACAACTTGCTGTCAATATTTTGAAGAAAGTCTGAATTTTAAAGTTTGGCTGGACCAGGTTCATTTTCCAAGGGGCAGTCACAATCTTCTTCAGAATTTTCCAGTTCAATTGTATTTACCACATTGACTGGCTTTTGTTGAGTGTCTCTGTCAATGTATTCTTTCAGCATGTTGATGTGACACATTTGTTTTTGTTTCCTCCCTCCAGGGGTTAAAATTATGTAATTTAGATCACTGACCTTTTTGAGGACAGTGTAAGGGCCGAAATATCGGGCTCTTAGAGGGTTTCCAGGAACTGGTAAAAGTGCAAGGACTTTGTCACCAGTTCTAAAACTTCTATCTGGGGAATGAAGGTCATATCTGGCTTTCATTTTACCCTGAGCTTCTTTGAGATTAGACTTAGCAAAGTCACAAGCCTTAGAGAGAGGATTACGGAAGTCAGAGACATACTGAAGCAAGTTCATTGGGACATCATCTTCGCCAGCAACTTTTCCTTCAGAAGCTTCAGAGGTCCACGGACTGTATGCCCAAAAACGAGCTCAAAACGACTGAACCCAAGAGACTCCTGAACAGCTTCACGGGCAGCAAACAGAAGAAGATGGACACCTTCATCCCAGTCTTTCTCTGTGTCAAGGCAGTAGGTCCTTATCATGTTCTTCAGGGTTTGATGGAACCTCTCCAAAGCACCTTGACTTTCAGGATGGTAAGCTGATGACCTGTATTGTTTAATACCAAGCTCATGCATAACATTGTTCAAATATGCCAGACATGAAATTTGAACCTTGATCAGACTGAATAGACTTAGGAAGACCAACAAAGGAGAAAAACTTGGTAAGAGCCTTGATGATAGTCTTCGCCTTGATATTAAGAAGTGGAATTGCCTCAGGAAACCGAGTGGGAAGCACACATGATAGTCAGTAAGTACTCACAACCAGACCTAGTCTTGGCAATGGTCCAACACAGTCAATGATGATCCGACTGAAAGGTTCTTTAAAAGCAGGAATGGGCTTAAGTCGAGCCTTTGGAAAAATCTGGTTCAGCCTCCCAACAATTTGACAAGTATGACAGGATTTGCAGTACTCCTGTACATCGGACCTCATGGAAGGCCAGAAGAAATGATTCCTGACAAGTTGAAGGGTCTTCTTGATACCCAAATGACCTGACATAGGATTGTCATGGGCCAGACTAAGAGTTTCTTGACGATAAGACTTTGGAAGAACAATTTGATGGGTGATCATCCACTCTTCATCTGCAGAAACATCAGGTGGATGCCACTTTCTCATAAGCACACCATTTTTGTAGTAAAAACAGACAGGAACTTGAGTAGCCTCTTGTTCTCTTGCAGCCTGTGGTAGAAGATGCCCTAGATCACAAGCTTGTTGGTGCTCCTGAATAAGTTGTTTCCGAGACAGAATGTCATTAGAATGACCTGACAAGGACAAGTCTGAAGATTTCCCAGACATATCAGGACTGGAAGGTTCCTGATGAAAAGACTGTCCAATGAAGGTGTCAGCCAGGTTGAAGTCCAGGTCAGCATCATCTTGAATAGCCTTTTTGGCCATAGAATGAGTAACTGCACATGAAGGATAGAGGTCTGGAATATCCTCCTCTATAGAGTCAGATTCTTGATCAATCAAAGGAGTGTCAGTTACAACAGGGTAGGGCATAACCTTATCCCCAGCAAGATCATTACCAAGAAGCAAATGAACACCTTTGAAAGGAAGAGAAGACCTAACGCCAACAGTAACAGACCCAGAGACCAAGTCTGATTTGAGATGAGCATTATGGAGAGGTACACTTGTAAAACCACATTCTACTCCTTGAATAAGGACATTAGCCTGAGTAGACGATTTGTCCGAAAAAGGCAGAATATCTGCAAGAATAAGAGATTGGGAAGACCCAGTATCCCTTAGAATTCGAACAGGAGCAGATGAGGAAAAATCATGTGAAAGTGAGACAAAACCATCAGTGATGCATGGCTCAAAACCTTCCATAACAGAATCAGACACAGAAAGTAGAGGATCAGGTGAACTGACCTTTGATACAAGAGATTCTCTCTTAGTGAAAGCAGTTGGCTTGGTTTCTTCTCGTTGTTTTTTCTTGAGAGCATAACACTCAGAAATAATGTAACGTTGCTTTTTGCAGTATTGGCAAGACACAGAAGGTAAAGAATCAGAGGATTGCTTCTCACTGAAAGGTTTCCTCTCAGAAGTGGCCTTGGAATCATTAGAAGTGTTATTAGAAGAAGTCTTGGACTGAAACTTGCCTTGAAATTTAGAAAAAGTGGATTTTTGGACAAAAGAAGACTTATGAGTCAATGCATAAGTATCAGCCACGGTGGAAACATCTTGCAAAGTAATGGCTTGTTTCTCCTCAAGGAAAATCTTAATATCAGGCTGGACACACCTTTTGAATTCCTCAACCAGAATAAGTTGCCTCATTCTGTCAAAATCTTTCTCAACTTTCATGGAATTACACCACTGATCAAACAACTGTTCCTTCAACCTGCCAAATTCAACATGAGTTTGACTGGCTTCCTTGCGAGAATTCCTAAATTTTTGCCTGTAAGCCTCGGGGACCAATTTATAACCCTTCAGAATGGCAGATTTGACAAAATCATAGTCAGAACACTGTTGGACAGATAACTGGTTATAGATTTTCCTAGCTTTACCAGTAAGAACACTTTGTAACATCATTGTCCAATGCTCTTTTGGCCATTTCAAATTTTCAGCAATTTTTTCAAAATGGGTAAGGTATTGGTCAACATCATTTTCTAGGAAGGGAGGAACAAGTCTGATGTGTTTAACCACATCAAAATGATCAGAAAGTCCAAAAGATTTTGTAACAGTACCTGCTTCTATTTTCTTCATTTCCAATTCGTACTGCAAGTGCATCCTTCTTTCTTCCAGTTCTCTCTCCTTCTCCAACCTTCTTTCTTCCAGTTCTCTCTCCCTCTCCAACCTTCTCTCTTCCAGTTCTTTCAGGCATAGCTGAAATTCAAGTCTTTGCAGCTCTGTTGCAGACACTTGCACATCTTTAATCAATTCTGCTGCTTCTTCCCCAAAGATATCTTCATCGATGAAATGTTGCACCAAAATGTTCAATATTTCTTGTTTCTTCAGTGATGATTTCACATCAGACAATCCAAGGGTTGAGGCTATTTGCAGCAAGTCCTTCTTCTTTGCTAGCACAATTGATTCCTGGGTTGGAGTTTTCAAAAAATTTTCAACATCAAAAGTCATGATTGCTGGTTTTTCAAATAGTCACGAGATTTAAAATAATAATTCAGCTTTAATCTTTGGTGAATCCAATCGTTGATCCAATGAATGGTTTATCTCGGTGGAACCTCCAATTTGTTATGACTTGAAAATCACAACAAAGAAAACCAGCAATGACAACTTAAACAAATTTTTTCTTCACTGAATAAAAAAAAACCTCTACAAATAATCCACTGTTCAATCCTCTAATAACACTCTACTGCCACTATGTAACTCTGTTGCCAAAACAAAAACTCTGCTTCTACTGACCAACATCACAGCATTTATATAGACTAGCAACATTCTGGAAAGATCTCCAGGATTCCTGGGTAATCCCGCCCCCTCCAGGCAGGAAGATGCCAGAAGCTTCTAGAAAGCACTAGTCTATTACAAAGAAGGGATATTACATCAGATCATGTTTTGTTACAGACACACCACCAGAGGGTGCTGATGAACAAAATAAATAGCTGACCAGCAAGGCAGCAAAAACAGCATGTGACAAATCTCCATTTACAAATGATATACAATGCTGTACATAAAATACTCATACATCACAACATGCAATGGTGGGGGAACAGCAATCCATTTAGGTTTTGCCGAGAGATTTTTCGCAGATGGCATACATACACCCGCTATACTCACGTTTGAATCACTGAGCAATTCAGAATTTACAAGCATGGTAACTCCATTGCTTCACAGCTTTGAAGTTAGGCCCGGAACAGCAGAGAGGTTTCTCATTTGTATTCCATTTCAGCTTGAGGTATTTCTCAGAAAGAAAATCAACATTAATGACAGAAGCTAAACTTTTAATTCAACACTCAAGATTTATGATACCACAAATATCTGTAAATATTTAGGCAAACCTATAAAGGCTAATTCGTGAGAAAAACTACTTGAATTCAAATCTTCAATTTAACTTTAGAAAAGATTCAAGAGCAAGATTTTTTACATTTGAAATTACTTTTGAAACATTGTTTTAAGATTTCAGTCAAACCTACATTTTACATTCAAAATATTTTTCTAAAACAGGTGTAAGCTACAAGGTACAGTTATTTACTAGTTTTTTTTATCATTTGTTGAGTCAAATCTTCAGGACATATATGTGATTTGCATGTATGTAGATATTTGTCAAATAAATATCAACTATGATCTAAAAATTTTGCGTGGCAACTAAACTGGGGGAAAAAGACATGTATAGTTGGCTTTAATCTTCAGGGAAATAATGGATCTGATAAGAAAGTGAAGTAAAAGGCAGCCTCATTTGTCATTTAAAATCTTCTACCCAAAAGCACAATAGTTTCACCAACTCAGTGCAGAAAAAATTAAGAAGATATTGTCATCAATATTCCCCGCCACCACTGAATCCAGTTTTAGACCTCAATCAAGGTCATGTCTAGTAACACACACACACACACACACACAAAATTTCATACATCAAGGTAAACCAGTTTCTGAAAAAACTTGTCTCTGGCCTACTTATCCTGATGGACGGACATATGGACGAAAGGACAGACAGATGGAGAACCTCTCCTTGAGTATACCTTGCATCACTTTGAGGTGGGGGATTAGTAATATGATCAAGCCATATGACCCCACAGCGCACTGATAATGGCAGACTGCAGTATGCACATTCACAGAGCACTTTATTAGGCACAGCCAGTCAATGGGTACAGGTGTCTAAAGCCAGATGACTTCTCATTGCCATAAAAGCCTAAATTCTTCATGAAAAAGATACAAAAGGGCCCAACAGACATTCCTGAGGGACTTTCTTCCCCTGAGTCACACATCACACTGGAAGTACCCTCTTAGCTAGTAAAAGGTTAGACTGTGGTCATAAAGGCAATCACATGGTCAGCAGCAATACTTACATATGCAGTCATGCTAAAGTGATGCACAGCAGGTAATTAAGGGGTCTACTGCATGTCAAGAAGACAATCACCACACCAATAAACTACCATTGCGAGGTTGGCAAGAAGAATACGTGGTACATGCTATACATAGGAAAGTCTGACCCAACCATCTGTATGTAGTCACAGAACTCTATATTTCTCTGACCATGCGATGTTTTTATGATTGTCAGTCACCTAGGTTTGAAAATAACACCCCCTTGAAGCCTCGGCTTGCTGTTATTAGTCGAGTGGGATAATTACCCTCAGCTTCTGTAGCCCATCAGCTTGCTTCAAGATTCAATTGAGTGATCAGGAATGCACCATTGTTGTATATAGCCATTATTTGAGCATTCCTGACCTTTCTGCACTGCAAAAACTAAGTCTTACCACACATCTAAATCTTTTATTTGGACTTAAATGCTAATGTCTAGCACAAATTTTTGCAGCGAAAGAAAGTATGCCTCTGATTTCAAGTAGTTGTGATTAATTCCTAGATTTGTCCATGGAGTAAGTGAAAATATCTAACCCCATGGACAGATCCAGAAATAAGTCAAAATTACTTCAAATAAGTGGTAAAATTTCTTTTTCTGCAAAATTGGTAATAGAAGTAAGTGTTTAAGTCTAAATACAACATTGTAATGCTAGGTAAGATCTTGTTTTTGCATTGTGGTGGATTGAGTCTACCCTTTGCCCTTGGCAAATATTTAAAAAAAAATAAAGTGGATCCCTTTCAAAATTAATAAAACTAAATGGGGTAGGTCTAGTGCAAAATGAGAGGAAAAATATATTAGAATTTCATTTTATTGCCTTTTATCAACAGTGACTTGGCATGCTCAGTTGCAGACCATCAGAACATGGAGAATGATGTCTTGAATGAAACAATACCATATGGTGAAACAGGTATATCTACTGATCTAGTGAATATGACTGACATCTATTCATTTATACATTTTTATTTCATTTACTTTTACTCAAATTTTGTGGATGTAAACTCAAATAGATAATGATTGTTAAATGTAACTTCAGACCATATGATTTTTTAAAGAAATTATGTCAATATCAATAATTAATATTTTTTTAATTTTAAATTGCAGTTGATCCTGTTGTGTCAAATACCAGTAATCCCAAATTTTGGAAGCCAGAGGAGAGGAAGGCACTTTTGTCACTGTGACTTTCCATGGAGAATGAGTTCATTTCGAACAAAGCTCATTCAACGTTGTGGCAGAGGCTCTGTCGAGACTTGAAGCAGAAAGGAGTTGAGTGCACTGCTGAACAATGCCTGAACAAATTCAAGTTCATGAAGCGAACATGCCGCAGTACAATAGATCACAACACTAAGACTGGAAGTGATACAAAAAAATGTGAATTCATGAAAGAATTCAATGAACCTTATCGGCATAAGGCTGGTACTCGCCCAGAACACACAAGCACCACATTCCAACGTAAACGGAAAGCAACTGATGAAAATGAAGAGATACATGTAAACCCTCACAGAACTGCTCCATCTCTGACAACATCCAGCTTTTCCACCTCATCTTCCACCAGTTCCATTGTGCCCACAGCTACCACCTCATCTTCCACCAGACCCACCTCATCTTCCACCAGACCCACCTCATCTTCCACCGGATCCACCTCATCTTCCATCAGACCCACCTCATCTTCCACCGGATCCACCTCATCTTCCACCAGATCCACCTCATCTTCCACCAGACCCACCTCATCTTCCACCGGATCCACCTCATCTTCCACCAGACCCACCTCATCTTCCACCAGACCCACCTCATCTTCCACCGGATCCACCTCATCTTCCACCAGACCCACCTCATCTTCCACCAGACCCACCTCATCTTCCACCGGATCCACCTCATCTTCCACCAGACCCACCTCATCTTCCACCGGATCCACCTCATCTTACACCAGTTCCATTGTGCCCACAGCTACCACCTCATCTTCCACCGGATCCACCATGCGCTGCTGTTCAACTTCTTCAACCAGTTCCACCTTAACCAGAGCTTCCACCTCATCTTCCACTGCGCCCAGTGCCTCCACTTCCACCATCAGGGAAAAATCCAAGAGACCACAGCCACGCAAGCCAGTGAAACAGAATGAAAAACCTATTCAATGGCTAAAAGGATACGAGGAAAGACAAGAAGCAAGAATGAAGCAGAGAAAGGAAATGCATGATGCAAAAATGAAGTTATTTGAGGATTATTTGGAGATATTGAGACAAAACAAGAAGTAAATATTATTTACTGGTTCAGGCTGTTAGTTTTTTTTACCTCTTACAGTTCACATTTTTCTCATTACAGGTCATGATATTGATCGTTCAAAGTGTGTTGTATATTTCAGTCTTCGCTAAACTGTAATGAGTTTAATTTTATCATTTTGTGTAATTGATATGGGCACAAATGTATCGAACAAAGAATCTAGTCCTTGAAGCAATATTTCGGTTGTTGAGTTTCTTATTTTATATTGTTGTTTGAGCTGCTACCTTAGATTTTGAGGATTTGTGTGTCATTAATTTCTTACTCTTATTGGGTTATTTGGTATTTAATGGGATATTGGTCCAATTCGGAGTTCAATATGTAACATTCCTGTTCTGGCAGAGAGTAATGCAGTGTTATTTAATTTTTATCTGTTACATGACTTGTTTTTTGATCTGAAAATTTTCTGTTGATAAGAAATTGTTCATTTCTTTGTTGATAAAAATCAGGACAAAAAAATAAAATTTTCTTCATAAATCCCACAGTTATCCTGGCAACATACATGTACACACATACATACTGCCACTCAGAAATGGGGACAACCATTAATTAAAAGTATATTTTTATGTAATATACATATGAAGGAAATTATTACATTAAAAATGAATATGACATTGTAGCATTTTCGACAAGTAATACTCTGTATGAACGCTCCTCAAAAACAGTTAAGGAATCTCTAGTAAAAAGTATTTTCAGGAGCGATTTTCATAATGAGGTCAATATATTTGCCAAACAACAAAAATACACATCTCTAATGAAATTTTGTTTTACTCGGAATCACAAATTTGCTGTACTGCAAAATTTAGCATTTTTGACAGCTATTGAAAAAAAATTACAAATTGCCAAAATATTCAACTTTTTTTTAGGAATGTATATTGTCCAACACATGGATCCTTTACTTGAGTTCTTGTCTATCGAAACTGCTGCAAATGCTGAACATGTTAATTGCGCAATCTGGCACCAACAGGGGCATCAACGTAAATTGGAGGCACATTGTTTGGCTCATTCACAACGTCCTGGTCCAAGAACTTTTCTGCTGAGTCATCAGACAAAACACACAGATGATGTAGCACACAGGCAGACATGATGAGGTTACAAATGTGAGGTACATCAGTTGATTCTATGTTCTGCAGTTGACGGAATCTTCCCTTTTTATAAAAGCAAATGTTCTTTCAACAACTTGCCTGTTGGCTGAGATTGTCCTGTTGAAGTTACGCTGGTCCACTGTCAGGCACCCATTATCACGGAATGGTACCATCATATATCCAGATAGTGGATAGGCAATGTCACCGATGATGTACTTATGTGGAGCCAAAATGTTACCATTTTCCAGGCCATCAAATATAGGACAATTTCGGAACACACGAGCGTCGTGTGCGCTGCCAGGCCAACCTGTGTATGCATCTGTGATGATGGCTTTGTCGTCACAAATCACTTGCAGTTGTATGGAGTACTGTCCTTTTCTGTTGGTGTAGTCATTGTCTCCACCTGGTGCAGATTTTAAGTGGATGTGACTTCCGTCTATAAATCCAACGCAATTTGGGATGTGGGATGTATTTTGGATGTTCTGGGCAATCTCTTCCTGGGCTTCATAATCTGGCCACTTGATCAGTTTTTCAGCTAGTTGAGAGACATGGGCTGATACTTTGTGAAAATATTTATGTGCTGTGGACTTTGAAACACCAAACAGCCTCGCCACCACTCGGTAACTCTCTTTGTTGCCTAAGTACCACAGAAACATCAGAAGCTGTTTTTCTGGACTGATGGCCTGTCTTCCATGGTGATATTCTTCTTCCAGTGCAGGCCGTAGGTATTCCAACAGGATAAGTGGAATTATTCAGCCTGAAGAACAATAAAACATTACAGTAAGACACCTATTCACATGCACATGCACATTTTTCCTCTTACACACACACATATATATATATATATACAAATCCAATTAGGTATATATTTATTTGGTTGCAATAGATGTGGAGGCCTATATCCACATATAAAATATTGACATTACTGACAATAATTAAAAGGGTAAATTGAAATGTAAAAAAATGGACAATTGGAGGGAAAAATAAAGGACGAAAAACAAAATTGCACCTGTGGGCCTACAATGTAGGTGCAGAGTTTATTAATGATAATCGGATAATGTTTGAGACACTATATAGCAGGACCTGAAATCGGCTCGAAAGTCAGTATCTGAATACGATTGTACAATCTCCTCCACAAAGCCCTCAACTTTTGGCACATATTACCTCCAAAAAGTGAACAAATTGAGAATGATGGCAATTTCTTCTTCATCATCCGATTCATCATCACTGTCGAAAAAAAAATTGTCGACCACAACGGGATCAAGGGCCGCCATGACCAGAGCCGTGGCATGGGCTGTGCGAAGTGTGCCACCGCACAGGGCCTCACACTTTTAGGGGGCCTCGCGGCAGGTGTGTAGTTTTTTTGGGTTTTTTTTTTTAAATAAATGAATAAATATTTTGTATCGCTGCATTTGACTCACCATGCTCCTAAAATGACAATTCTTTGTGTCGGTTTAATTATTTACCATTTCAGCTCGATAAAAGCTTACCCTAATCTTATTTTCTATTTTATGTCGTCATACATACCATGCTCTGTCTCGCTGCTCATTCGCCTTTCCTAACTGTGAGACTGCTTTCAGGATTTTATTGATGATATCAATAACTGTGGCATCGTGGGAGCAAAGCTTTTCAAAGTTAAAACTAATTAGAAACTATTTGCGGACCTCCACGTCGCAGGAAAGACTATGCTGGCTCGCCCTTCAGTCTATCAAAAAAGACGCTGCATCCAGGGTGGATTTTAAGGATTTAATTGCTGAGTTTGCGGCCCAAAAGGCAAGGAAAGTGACCATCACCTAATTAATGAATGGGGAGCGGGAATCTGATGTTTGAAAGTTATACTGCAGCAGAACGTATGTGACTGATTAGTGTGAGAAAAATATACTGCATCATAATCAAATGTTAAACTGTCAGCGGATATTTCGGCTTCGTTAATCTGAGATTTTCCATAAAAATGAGTCAAAATAAGCGATTGTCACCAATGAGTGTGAGCCATAAGGTAGGGGAGCGCCGGTGCGAAAGTAACTCTGGACGAAAGTAACACGGCGATTTACTCACAGCCATTCGCACTTCGATGCGTCATACTAGGTCAGCATGTGCAGCTCGCGCCCCTCTCCAGAACCGCGAACATTCTTGAGGCGTCCAGTCTTCCTCGCGGCACAAGACCGAGAAGACTGTTTTCCACAGCGGTGAGTAAATTCAGACGAATGCTAAACTTTTTCGATTTAAAGATTGTCTTTATCGCTCCATGTGTCATATTTATGATGAAATGATCGGTGATTTAGTTCCGCAACATATGGTGCAGTTTGAAATGTCAGAATTTTTCCACTTTGGAAGTAATCCTCCTTCAAATGTCAGGAGTCACCGTCGGGACTGAAGTAGCAACAGTTACGTTCGTCCCTCTCTGCTAATCGGCCGCATTTTTGTGTTTAAAAGCTCCATAAAAATGTGTGTTATGTTTTACCGACAGAAAATGCCCAGAGTTAGGGTCAGAACTACCCAGAGAGGAACGGTTGACCCGGAGGTTTACATAAGGGCCTTTTTTTGATGTCCGAAGAGGCGATAGTATAAGTAGGGCAGCAGCGGTGCATGGCGTTTGTCATGTCACCCTGTTCAGGTACTGCAAGAGGAGGGCAGAGGCAAGAGGGCAGCAGACCAGGGCCCCGGGTACAGGGCTCACAACAAAGTCTTCACAGAAGAACAGGAGAAGAGACTGCAGGCATATATAAAGAGAGCAGCCGATATATATTTTGGCCTGAGTCCTAAAGAGGTGTGAGTAACACCGAGACAGAGCTACACCACTACGCCATATAGCAAGCACCTCCGCTCCGGATCTGCCACGGCTCTGAGCCGGATCAGCTGGAGCCGGGCAGATCCGGGGCAGATCCGGAGCGGAGGTGCTTGCTATCTGGTAAATTAACCAGGTGCGAAAGTTTGCATATGAGCTGGCCGAAAATATTGGCCTCAAAACTCCATGTTCATGGAAGAAAAACCAGATGGCAGGGAAGGATTGGCTCACCTCCTTCCTCGAAGCGCAACAGAACCCTGTCCATCCGTCGACCTCAAGCCACCAGCATGTCCCGTTCCACCAGCTTCAACAAGACCAACGTGACCGCGTTTTTAACAAGCTAAAGACTGTCCTCACCCGCTATAATTTTGAGGCAAATGACATCTGAAACATGGATGAAACAGGTAAAAATTTATATTTGGATGATAAATTTAAAAGCACCAGTGATTTGCACCAGCAATAATTCATTTCACTGATTATTTCAGGTACCACAACGGTTCAAGTGCCAGACAAAGTCATTGCCACCAAGGGCCAGCGCCAGGTCGGTGCTGTGACCTCCGGGGAAAGAGGGACATTGGTGACCATTGCCTTTGCTGCCAACACACAAGGCAACTTTTGTTCCCCCTTACTTTATCTTCCCAAGGAAGAAGTTCCATGACCACTTCATCCGGGATGGTCCCCCTGGCTCCACTGGTTCTGCCAATGGATCGGGGTGGATGGAGGAGACAGATTTTTTGGCCTTTTTACAGCATTTTGCAAGACACACCAGCGTGACCCGGAATCAAAGTTGCTGCTACTCTTAGACAATCATGCATCACACCTCTCCGTGGTAGCTATTGACTTTTTGCAAGTCACAGGGCATTGTACTCCTGTCATTTCCACCCCACTGCTCCCACCGTCTTCAGCCGCTAGACCGAAGCGTTTTGGCCCTCTGAAGCACTACATTAACAGTGCAGCAGACAATTGGATGCGAATGAACCCTGGAAGAACTTTTGACCATCTACAACATCCCGAGTCTTGTGGCTAAAGCTCCGCCTCAAGCTGCGACACCAAGCAGCATTTCGTCTGGGTTCGAGTGTACGGTATGTGGCCCTTGAATCCAGATATTTTCAGTGAGGAAGACTTTGCTCCAGCTTACGTGACCGACCGTCCTGCACCAGCACCAGCTCCATCCCCAGTGCCAGGGCCAGCTCCATCACCAGCGCCAGCTCCATCGCCAGCGCATACCATCTATCCAGGTATGCTAGTGGTTCCAGGAACATCTAGTGGCACGCCAGTACAGAGGTTCAGCCCAGAAAAGCTTCGCCCATATCCAAAGGCTGGCTCGAGGAAAGAAAGTAAAAGGAGAGGTCGAAAGAGGTGGGCATAGTGTCATTTTTAACTCGTCTTGGTTCTTGCTTGTATAAAAACAAGCTGATTCTGACTATTATCCCATTGAATGTTGCAGGTCAACAGCAATACTGACCGACACCCTGGTGAAAGCTGCTTTGGAGGAGGAGAGTCGGCAGAGGGGCCAGAGAAAACAGTCCTCTTCAAAACTCCCAAAGAAAATGAGGCTTACTGGACACACTGCAACCACAGTTTCTCGGGGCAAGGATGAGGAATGTCTTGTTTGTGGGGAGACATTTGCCTCATCTTTGCCTGGAGAAGTGTGGGTGTGGTGCATCTTTTGTCTGCTGTGGTCGCATGAGGCATGCACTGAGGGTGCCACTCATTATATCTGTCACAGCTGTGATGAGTAATTTCATCCCAGATAGCAAGCTCCTCCGCTCCGGATCTGCCCCGGCTCTGAGCCGGATCAGCTGGAGTCGGCACAGAGCCGGGCAGATCCGGAGCGGAGGTGCTTGCTCACTGGGATAATTTTTATAAATAGACCTTGCACATTAAACATGTTCACGGTCACTTTTTTGGAACATTTGAAGCCAATTAAAATGTTTAAAACAAATGCCTGGCTGTTTTTGCTTCTGTTTTAACGAGAAATTTTAAAAAGATTCCAGTAAATTTGATCACGTTACTTTTGCCCTGCCCGTGCATTACTTTCATCCCGGCTGGATGGGTCGAAAGAAGCAAGCCGCAACTTCCGTTCGACGTCAAACTATGCCGAAGTCAATATATATGGTGATGATTTAGCACCTGATATTGACAGAGCACACACGAAAGTAGTTAATCGCTCCGAAATTTTGTTTCGGTCTGTAACGTTATCTTTTAAAATGACGTCCAAGTGAACATTGTAACTTTTGTACCAGCTCTCCCCTATTATACTGTTTGAATTATAATTCGCGACGCACTGTCTTACTTCAACATGCCAATATAAAGTGACAGCTGAGCTGACTTGATAAAAAGCCAATCGTTGTACAGTTGATTTTATTCCTTTGAAAGATTATGATATAAAAAATCGTAGTTGAAATTATTGCCACAATAATGCTGTATTAATCTATAAATGAATGTCATTTCACCGGGTTTAACTAGAACAGCTATGTGCTTGCAGCTTGACATGATTAATGCGCGTGCATGTCAGCAGGGCCTGCGACGGCACTGGCCATGACAACTGAAAGTTACCGTGTAAAGAGCATTCTAAAAAGCCGTTCGCGGTGAACTTGTATTACGCATGCGCATTGACTCTACACGGGTGATTACTCGTGCACAGGTCATTATTAATCGAACGCACCCCTGGAGAAGGATGTAATCAGGTTTTGGAAAAACGTAGACTCAAAGTAACATGAAACTCCCGCTTGCAGAAACAGTAAATGGTGCTACTGGGCATCAGAATATCGCCAACATGTGGCGCTCCCACTTTGAGGAGCTGTTTAACGTCATCAAATGTACTGAATCCAAACCTGAAGTCCTTCGCCATGTGAACAAACCGACCATTGATTTGCACCTGTTCCATGTAGATGAAGTCCAAGATGCAGAGACCCTGCAGAGTGGAAAATCCTGTGGTCCAGATGGATTATTTGCAGAACATCTGAAGTTTGCTGGAGACAAGCTCTATCTGCTACTTCAATGGTTATTTAATACTTGCTTAATTCATGGTTTTCTTCCAAGACCAATGATAAAAACAGTTATTGTTCCTATCATTAAGAATAAAATGGGTAATGTTACGGATAAATCCAATTACAGACCCATTGCTCTAACTTCTGTAATATCTAAGGTGTTAGAACGTCTTCTCCTATCTAGATGTGAAACTTATCTTGTATCTTCTGAGTACCAATTTGGATTTAAATCAAAGCACTCAAATGATGTGTATTTATCTCTTGCGTGAAGTTATTGATTACTACAGAAGCAGGAAAGAGTCCTGTATTTATTTGTTACATGGATGCGTCGAAGGCCTTTGACCGCGTAAATCACTGGAAACTGTTTAAAAAACTGTGTGACAGAGGTGTACCAAGGATGTATATTAGAATAATAGTTGTCTGGTATCGAAACCAACAAGCCTGTGTTCGCTGGGGTTTGCGTGTATCTGATGTCTTCTCTATTAATAATGGTGTTCGCCAAGGTGGTGTTCAATCTCCAACACTAATTAATGTTTATGTCGATGATTTGAGTTTTTGCTTGATCAAAGTAATGCTGGTTGTATGCTTGGTTCTCGACTTGTTAATCATCTTGTTTATGCTGATGACCTGGTTCTCCTGTGTCCCTCTGTGAAGGGATTACAGAAACTCCTTGATATATGTTCTACCTTTGGTGCTAACCATGATTTATTGTACAACAAAACTAAGACTGTATGTATGTCTATCCTCCCAAAAGGAAGGACTCTCCTTAATGTTCCCAAAGTCAAGCTTGATAATTTTCCTCTCGCGTTTGTTGATACATACTAGTATCTGGGTATGATCACGGTTCACAATAATTTTGACGACAAAGACATGGAACGTGAAATGAGGTCTTTTTAGGTAAGAGCTAACTATATTGTTAGAAACTTTGGTTTATGTTCTCCGGATGTCAAAAGAAATCTATTCAATGCCTTCTATACAAATATGTATTGTACTCACCTATGGGTCAATTTCAAATGTTCCACACTATGAAAAATTTTTGTTGGCTACAATAACTCGTTTCTACGCATTTTTGGTTTGTCTCGATCGTGCAGTGCTAGTGGTATGTTTGTGTATAGCAGTGTTCCTAGCTTTAACGAATTACTCCGTAAAAACATCTTTCACTTTTTCAAACGTCTTTGTTCTAGTACAAATTCACTTGTCTGTGACATTGTTAACTTAACCCAGAATAAATCCTCCTTGTGGAGACACTGGACCTCCCTGCTCTATGTATAACGATTGATGGCTTTGTTTTTAATGTGATTTTGTATTCCTGTTTTTAATTTATTTTGTATTTTTCTGTTTATATGGGCTGTGAGCCTGAAATAAAACATTCTATTCTATTCTATTCTTTCTCTTGCGGCCTGGCATCTGTTTTTTGGGATTCAGGACTCCTGTGGATGAATTGGCTTGGGTTCAAAAGGGGGAATCCCCAGGAGAGGACAAAGGGGGAATCCCCCCTGTATGTCTATATTATAATAGTGTCGCTCACGCTATGCTGCAGATACGCGCCCGGCGGAGTCTAGCACTGATTGGCCGGACACAGTCGCCTGCAAGACAGAGCCAAATAGCGGCGCTCACGCTATGCTGCAGATACGCGCCCAGCGTCTAGCACTGAGTGGCCGGACACACACGCACGCACACACACAGAGGCCACTCGGCTATTATAATATAGATGAATGGATGTTGAGCTCAACATTTCTGCAGTTGAGTTCATGTAGAGAAAGATATAAATGGGCTAATCACATTAAAGTTGCCTATATTAGAGTACAGTGGATTAGCCTCTGTGCACACGTGTGAGTGTTTGTAAATTTAAAACCAAATTAACAACTTTGCATAACTGTCATCTGGCTCTGTGAAAAATCTGGATCAGCTCAATTCCTCTTTCTAATAAGAGTGAAGGTGTGAGGGTCGGTCAGTTTTCACATATTTTTATTTATCATCCGCACACAGGATTGTGAGATCAGCAGCAGTTTGTCTGCTCTCCCAGGAATGCAGCTCCAGCATCAGACAGCAATATCACAAGAGCAGGGTCAACCTTGAGGAAATTCTTTTTTTTTTTTTTTTTAAAAAAAAAAAAAAAAAGGAAAAAAGTCAGGTTTGAAACTGCTACACAGAGCAACTCTCCACAAAACTACAAACTGTGGAATTACAGGAAACCCCATGCCAGTTCTGGAAAGTATTCAAGGACTCATAAATTAGATTTCTTAAAAATCTTGGTATTGGTTTGCTCTTTGAGAAAAATCAGGATTGCCTCCAGCACCTCTTCCATTTTCTGGTTTTCAGACAGTATGGTTTGCATGATATTCTCTCTTATATATTCAATTTACTGCCTGCCCCAGTGTTTCTGAGCAGCATTGGGAGGGAAAAGGGCGAAAGAGCACTGGCGGCCATTTTAGCTCCTAATTAACATTCTGAGACCCAGCACAAAATGGCAGAATGATGAGTCATGGATGAAACTTCAATCGAAAGAGAAAGAGCCTTTTTGATTATGACACTCCTTAAATGGCTAAATCATTACACCAAGCTCTTTGCAAACATGAACAGTGGGGTGCAAAAATTTGGGCACCCCTGGTTTAAATGTCTGTTACAACTAATCTCCAAGTGATTGAAAGCAAACCTGAACACTAAATGCTACAGTTAAACATGACACCTTTCTGCAAATTAAAAGCAAGTTTTCTTTTTATTTTAAGTTTTCTGAGTTTTAAAATGCTGAGAAACGAACAAGGGCCCTGTGCAAAAGTTTGGGAACCCTTTTGGATTATTCTTTGTTACCTTTTAAGAAGATGATTACTAAGGCCCAGACCCAGGTGATTTACTCATTAGGGCTTCAATGAGTCAGGAGAATATAATTCCAGGGTTGAACTATATATTCTGAAGTAAATCCATGCCTTCTATGGTACCCGACTGTGGTGGCTGTTGTGTCTGGTGTTAAAAACCATGTGTTCCTCTAAACAGTTGTCCAAAGATGTCAAAAATCAAGATAATTCACTTCCACCAACAAGGAGAGGGCTACAAAAAACTCTAGCAACGTTTCAAACTACCCATTTCTACTGTCAGAAACACTGTAAGAAAATGGAAAATAAATGGAACAATTGAAGTCAAGGCAAGATCTGGAAGACCAAAAAAATTTCAGATAGAATGGCCCGAGATCTGGTGAGAAATGCTCAGAAGAACCCACACATCACTGCAAAAGAGCTGCAAAAAAGAGTAGCAGACACAGGTTTAGTTGCTCACAGGACAACAATACAGCGCACCTTAAACAACAAAGACCTACATGGCAGAGTTGCAAGAAAGAAGCCTTTCCTATGACCTCAACACAAAATTAAGCGTCTGAAGTATGCAAAAGAGAACCCTGAGAAACCTCAAGCCTATTGGAACAATGTGCTTTGGACTGACAAAATCAAAATTGAACTTTTTGGCCACAACCAAAGAAGGTATGTTTGGAGAAAAAAGGGTGAAGCATTTGTAGAGAAGAACACGTTGCCAACTGTTAAGCATGGAGGTGGATCCATTATGCTTTGGGGTTGTGTGGCAGCTGGGGGCACAGGCAATATTGTGCGAGTGGAAGGAAGAATGGATTCCACCAAATATCAAGACATTCTAGAGGCTAATGTTCAAAGCTCAGTCCAGAAATTGAAGAGACGTTGGGTATTCCAGCAAAACAATGACCCGAAACATACCTCAAAATCCACTTGGAAGTACCGCCAGAAAAGACCGATGAAGGTTTTGGAATGGCCACAGTCCCCAGACTTGAATATGATTGAAAATCTGTGGAGAGACCTCAAACATGCCGTGCATGCAAGAAGGCCAAAGAATATTTCTTTAAAGATTATTTTTTGGGATTTTCTCCTTTATTTGACAGTCACACAGTGGAGAGAGACAGGAAAGCTGGGGAGAAGAATGGGGGAAGACATGCAGCAAATGACCCAAGCTGGCGTCGAACCAGGTCACCGTGGGAAGGCCACAGCCTTTATGGTGCACGCGCTTAGACTGATGTGCCACCAGGGCACCCAGGTCAAAGCATATTTCTGAGCTAGAGGTGTTCTGTCTGGAAGAATGGGGAAAAATTTCAAAGACAAGAATGGAAAGACTCTTAGCTGGCTACAGGAAGCGTTTGCAAGCTATTATAGCTGCCCGAGTAGGAGTTACAAAGTACTAGTTGACAGGGTTCCCACACTTTTGTACAAGGCCTTTTTCCTTGTTATATTATTCTGAAACTGTAAAATGTTAAAAATTAAAATTATTCTTGCTTTAAAATGTGATTAAATTTGTCATGTTCAACTTTGTAGCATTTAGTGTTCAGGTTTGCTTTCAATCACTTGGAGATTAATTGTAACAGACATTTAACCCCTTAAGCCCTATGCCCCGGTACCAGGGGCCGGTGGTTATGCACAATAAATACAGCATGTTTCCAAATCGCAACATTGTCATGTGGCATATCCACATTTCGCAAAGAAACTAGACAAAAAGCTCATGTAGACCATTTTTACCTCAACAGAACACAATTCAAGCACCAAACAAGTAAATAAGCATGCAGCAAAACAGGATAAAATATCAGTGCTGAATCGCTAGAATTTCTCCTGAATCTGTGCTACACATACAAACGATACCTCAAATGAAAGAGGAAAGTCCACAGAATCCAACGATGTATGCCCTGTCATTTTAAACCGACAACACACTCAAAGAACTGCAGACATACACTTTACAGTCTACAGAGATGAGCAAAGAAATTTCTTACATTTGATATTTTGTAATAAAAAAACAGTTTGAGGGTAAATCCATGCTTGCTATTGTTAGCTCAATGTGTGTTATAACCAAACTCGATCAGCGAGTCTCAAAGCATGTTTTTCTTTAGGAGCATTGCTTCAAAGATCTCAGCTCCTCAGCATTCAGCCTGCTTGCAATGTATTTTCCTCTCTGTGATCGGCTTGTGATGCTGTCAGTAAGACTTTTCCGGTAACCATTTGATTCCATGGCTTCTGGCGTTTTCAACGAGCTCTAAAGCACCTTTATCGCACAAAGCTAGACTGAGCCAGAGCCTTGCCTTCCCAGTGCGTCAAACCGAGTCCATAGGCCATTCGAATGAACTTAAATAGTGCGACAATATAAACGCTTAACAGGTTTGTTTGTGGTATTTTCGGTATAATTATCCGCTAAATATTCAACCGTCGTTTTCAAAGTCGTTTTCTGACAGAAACGTGTGAATACTGAGGGCACAACAGTACAAACAAGGCTACTTGTTTTTTTGACTCATTCTTTATATGGGCAATATGAGAACAGCATTTCCGCCAAATAGTGTAGCCTAGTGGTTAAGGTGTAGAACTGCAGCACAGGCGACTAGCGTTCGAATCCTTGATCAGGCGTGCTTTTAGAAAGACATTAGTACCATTTTGCTTGTAAATATAATTGCTGGGGTTTTTATTCTTTTGACTTTTTTTCCCCATTTTTTCTAACCCTTTTTGTATTCATAATCTTATTAATTTGCTTTTTTTTTTAAAATAAATCTGCTCCAGTGGAGCCAAACTTCATTTTCTTTGTATTTATTGTCTTTGAATGGGAAATTGTATAGGCTATAGGACTGGCAGAAATAATAATAAAAAAAAAAGATAAATTCTAAAAATTTAAAACTGGTTGTATTTGGGTGGAATATATGCCTGTAGTGACATATAAGTGAAATTAGATGAGTTTTACAGTTTAATATCTGAGAAATCTGATTTGGCACACAAGGTACCTGAATTGCCAATTGGAGAAGCCACCTAGACATTCCTCTCTAACTTTGTTCTGATTTACTTGATTAGAAAAAACTTTGGCACAGATAGTGGTGAGATTCTTTGCTGTAAATTCTTAGAGGTTTCAGACTGCAACTAAATACGTTTACAAGGGATAGACGTAAAACTTTGTTTGGTGCAAAATAGGTCTTTGATTTATACTGTGTTCCATCTTCATTTACTCTGACTCAGTGACATATAACCTGATTTTTACACCATAGCAGATGATTTTACCTTATTATGATACCAAGATCATTCAAATGGACCAAATAGTTGCAGAGATATACTCATTTCATTTTGGGCTCGCCATTTTCGAAAAAGAGGCTCAGGGCTTAAGGGGTTAAACCAGGGATGCCCAAATTTTTGCACCCCACTGTATACTGAAGCTGAAAGTCTGCACTATTTTAATCCCCAAAATGCTGTCTGACGGCTAAACTAACAATTTTGTCAATTTATGGACCTGATGTAAATCAAAACATTTTGCTTTTTAAAGGAACTCAAGCCTCCTCAATATTTGATGACCCTTTCTACTTTAGGCCTCTTACAGCTGGTAGGCCATTCTATCTGTCTTTGTAGTAGACAACTGAGGAACATGCCTCTTATTTGAGGCCTTCCTGTCAATTTTAGATGTTGAATTAAGGGTTCTTGAGGACGTGCCACACTTCGTAGTTTGGTACTCTGATTTTACTGACCTTCGATGTGCTCACACAGGACCTGCTGCAAATTACTTGATTAGTCGCCTAACCTGGTAAACCCAGCATTGGCCTAAAATAACCAGTCAGGCATGCAGTCAGTCACTGATCGCCATTACATTATGCTGTTGCCATGACTTCCAGTTCTCTCCCTTTCATTTCTCAGAGACTTCACTGATATAAAATTTTTCTTGTATCTCAAGTAAAACTATCAATATTCATTGAACTCTTAACAGAGTTCAAACAAGAGTATAAGTGATTTGTTTTTGTTCATGAAAAAGTTACCGATCCCAACACTATTGAACAGCTGGGTGTGTATCATTCTTTTAACATCTTCAAAAAACAACACTTCACAAACTGTTTTTTTACCTTTTATTTAATCACTTTTTTAAAAAAAATTAAAATTACTGAATTTTCAACACTTATATTTAACTCTGAAATTAAAATCCATTACGTAGAAAATAAAAGAAAGATATTCACAATGCAAGAAAAGTCTGAAAATGGGGAAAAAAAAAATCTAAGAGCTTGCGTTAACTGTGTAACGTATACTAACAATGAGTGCATTCTAATGAATAATCATCTGTCGTAATGTTAAGATGCTAAAATATTTAAATGTTTTTGATTTGTCTGATTGCTTGACAAGGAAACAACCTCCATTCAGGTTAATTGCAAATGCCAAATTTAAAACTGTTGTCAGACAGGAGGATTTGAGTGAAATGCATGAATTGCAGCAGAGCACACTGAAAACAACATACTCTTCTCTGGTAAAGTCCAGCAAGTGAATCAGCTTCTGTGTACCTAGCAAATTAGCTAACTCAGACAGAGGCTACCTCTACATATGTGGACTTAGAAGCTTGTGGACCCACTGACTCTAATGGGACTGTCAATCTATTTCAGAGTGCAGTTTAGAGTTACCCGCTTCATTGTGAAACTTTGAGTTTCATTGTTAAATGGACACCTCATGCAGTCTAATGCTTTATTTCTGTGGGTCTGTTGTGTAATACAAGCTCATTCTCATTTACACACGGTTAAACACAGGCTCTCATTTATATAATATGTACAGAGTTTAGAATGAAGGGAATATGGGGAAAAGAACAGCATTAAAACATAGTTTTGTAAAGTGAAGCCCAAATCCAGCCCTTACCTCAAAATTCACGGAAAATCTACAGGTTGGTTACAGTTCTCTAGCCCATGCAGTAAATGACTGTAATTACTCCCCACATCTGATATGCATTGGTTGTTCTGGCACAAAATGGCTGCCATATGTCAAAAATGGCAGCCAAGAAGGACGTACAGTACCAGCGTGGATAAAGGTACCACTAAAGTTAACGAGAAGTTGGCTTCGCATTTTCGTCCACCTTTCTCTGATCGGCCTGGCAGGTGGAGCAGGGTTACAACAGGTGTCGGTGTAGTCCCAGCAGGCGGAACTTCGGGGGACTGTCGATAGGGGGGCAGCGGTTTTTGGGTATGACTGGTGTGTACCAGATGTTACTGCAGGCCTGGAATTTTGGCAAGAATAAACTACCGCAAGTGTTTTGGACACGACTTATTTACAAGTCAATCAATGTTTTTGTGATTAGAGTTTTAAAATATCTAATTCTTTAAGAGGCAGTTAGAAGTAGGAGTAGCCATGAAGTAGAAACGCTTTCCTTATGGATGACAACTTACGCATTTATTGTCACAAAATATTTATCAATACATTTATAATTTCTCGTTGGATGCCTGAAATTTTAAATCTTGCTCGTATCACTGTAAATGTCGATAATTTTCCGTGGCAAAGTATTGGTCTTAATAATGTAAGACATTGGCTTGCACACAGTTCGCAAATTGATGACTATACCATTAAATCTGAATATAAATGTTTTACACAGTATATCTAAGGCGGACAAGTGATCATTTCTCACAAATGTGAAAACATAATCAGTCCCGCTGTGAGAACAGTTTTTAATCCGCGCTACCCCATGACGCTTGCAACTGAGAAGGGCTTTATCGCGTTAATTTGTCGGTAACAGCCAAAGTTTATCCTTGAGATTAGCTCTCAAATTATGAGTAAAAGGCAACAAAAGTTAGCACACTTTACGTTCAACCGTTTGATCCGACTGAACAAGTCACCGCTTTCTTGACTGAGAGTTGTTCGGCTTATACACAACGAGGACTAAAACCTCCGGATTTCCAAAGGCCGAAACATTTCTTGCGGACTTAGGAAAAAGTGACACCGTTATTGTAAGTCACAACTACATAGATATTTGCATATTTTATTTCTATTCTCAGAAGTGCGGGTTTTGATCATAATTTAAATAATATTAAAGTGGTGGCAAAACATGTTGTTGTCGTTTTGCTTTCTCTGATAACGGCGCTTTAGAACTAAAGGTTTCATTTCTTAATTCTTATCGGCAAATATTACGGCAAAAATGTTATGGAAAAAATACATGAATTTGCAAACATTCACTTTCCTAGAAATAAATATATTGCCAACTACGCAAAAGAAAATCAGTAGCTTAAAATTACTTGTATGTTTACACTATACTACAAATTTAATGGACGTCATGTTGTCCGACGAAAAAATTTCAACACTGAACTTATTTGGACTTCTTTGCGACGGGGATTTACACTAAGATATGTGTGAAACGGCAGGCCAACATGTCTTCTCACTCTCTCTACTTCTCGGTTCAGTGAGCAGGGCACGTCCACCTGACTTTCGGCTGACACACGGCGAACGGCGCGTTGGTGAAAGTGGAACCTTTATCCACGCTGGTACTGTACATAGCAGTGGTGTCTGATGTGAGTAAACCCCTCTCCTGAAAGGAACATTTTCAGATAATGAGTTTGAAGGTGCAAGATAAATGTAAAGTGTAAATTATGAAAAAACAGATGTGTGAGAGTTATGAGTGTGTCTGTGTGTTTGCGTGAGTGAGTGCGTGGGTACACTTGGGTGTGTGTCTGTGTCTGTGTGTGATATCCACTTGCTGCAGCTCTCCTCCAGCCCCTCTCCTGCAAAGACAGCAATACAGGGAGATTAATCTCTGCTCTGGATCCAGTACAGAGATACAGTACAGGGAGATTAAACTCTGCTCTGGATCCAGTACAGGGAGATTAATCTCTGCTCTGGATCCAGTACAGAGATCCAGTACAGGGAGATTAATCTCTGCTCTGGATCCAGCACAGAGATACAGTACAGGGAGATTACACTCTGCTCTGGATCCAGTACAGGGAGATTAATCTCTGCTCTGGATCCAGTACAGAGATAGAATACCGGGAGATTAAACTCTGCTCTGGATCCAGCACAGAGATAAAGAACAGGGAGATAAAACTCTGCTCTGGATCCAGTACAGAGATACAGTGCAGGGAGATTAAACTCTGCTCTGGATCCAGTACAGAGATACAGTACAGGGATATTAAACTCTGCTCTGGATCCAGTACAGAGATACAGTACAGGGAGATTAAACTCTGCTCTGGATCCAGTACAGAGATACAATACAGGGAAATTAAGAGCCATTCCGCGAGAAAATGGCACTTTTTGAAGAAGTTGAGGAGTTGACCCCCTGGAATTCAATAAAACTTGGCACAGGGGTAGATATGGTAGTCTCACGGAAAAAGCCAAATTTGTAGGTCTGTATCTCTCTTGGTCGGCCGGTGGCGCCACCCGGAAGCCACTAAAGAGGCTCAGTTTTGCTTTTGACACCACATTTTGCATCAATTATTATGACTTTAAGGGTACACAGTACCAGAAGTGTTATACATTTCTCATGACCTATGACACTTCAAGTCCAGTTAGACTTCAGCATCACATCAGCACCAAGCTGGCTAACTACATTATCGAGCCAGAATTATTTGAGAAATAACAATAAAAATTGAAAATGGGAATGGGAATAAAATAATATCCCAGACATATACCAAACTAGAATTCTTTATTATGTGTTTACTTACAACAAGACTATCATTTTCAGTGAATAGTACCTTGGTATCTTGCTGTGTTTGTGCAATGGACGGCCAGAAAGATAGTCAAAATTCATTTTTGGTGCATGTTTGCGGTATATTTTCTCTGTAACCCAGATTTGTACTGTGAGGGTAAATGCTGTTTGTTGTGCTTTTGGAACTCTATTTTTGGGAATACCAAGCATTTCTTTGGTAGTATCTGCACTTTCAATCTAGACAGAGCCAAAGTTGGAGGAAAACTCAAAATGGACCATTTCAAAGCAGATTGTGCCTATGTTTAGGTGGCATTATTTTGTTTACCCAGCAAGATAGAGATCTGAAATTCTCTGGATACATAGTCCCTTTGGGGTATATTACAGCATTAGTAAAATCTCAATGGTAGTTTTTTCAGAGTAGACGATATTCATCATCAAACGTTGGAAAATTTCGCCCCCAGGGGCGCTGTAGGCTGGATGCTAATACTGGCTATCCCCAGTAATGTACCAAATAAATTGTTTTTGAATTGTGATGCACACAGTTAGTTTTCCCTGAAATTAAGAGTTTAGCTTGGTACTATGCTGGGAAGATAGCTTTCTGACTAAAGGTGGCGCTCTAAAGAGCTAATGTTCTACCGACCTAATATTCCACATTCCCAGACATATACCAAAGTTCTGTCTTTTGAAATATATTAAGTACATGCACAGTTATACATAAAATTTCTAATCTCTTTGGTATTAAGCTGGGTTGGTTGTAAACTGGTGGTGACTGTGAGCGTTAAAAACGCACATTACATGGGCTATTACCAAGTGCGGGTACAGTGCAGTCAAAAATGTACAGCTTGTAATAAAACATGACCAGTCCAAAATTTTTAAATGCCAAAAAACAACGTTGATGTGTGAATGAAGAGATGTGTGTGTTTTGCTCACTGACTCCGGCAACTCCTGCAGCCAACCTGGTGCCAAACGTACTGTTCTGCATTCCTTTGGTTTGAACTGGCAAGGCCGAGAGGGGGGTCCTGATGTCTGGGCAACCCAGGATCTCCATACACATCGCCCAGGCTTGCGCCCTGGAGAGGTCACTCCAGTGCCGCTGTCCAAGCGACAGAAACAACACAGGAGACAGCAGTTTACGAGTTATAAGCCCAGAGCGTACTGGCGTGAGCTCGGGCGCTACGGGTTGTCTCCGACGGTGGGAAGGATCATCGCGTCCCACTGGTCAGCTACTGCCCGCCTCAAGCCGGGCAGCCCCCGGCCAGTAAGGTGCTGACCCGTAATGGTCTGCCTGCTTCAATAGGTGCTTGAAGCTCAGGTAAAACAACGAAGGCCAGACTGTAAACCCGCATCAGGCAAAGATAGAAGAAATAAAATAAAGCCGCCAGCGCTGAGACTGGCAACCTGGAACGTCAGGACCATGTGTCCTGGCCTCTCTGACGATCTACAACAGGTTGACGACGCGAGAAAGACAGCAGTCATCAGTCGCGAGCTCAAGAGACTCAATATCGACATCGCTGCACTGCAGGAAACCAGACTTCCATCAAACAGCAGCCTTAAAGAAAAGGACTATACATTCTTCTGGTAAGGGAAATCCCCAGAGTTCATGGCGTAGGTTTCGCAGTGAGAAACTCTCTACTGACCTCAATCGAACCACCATCAGAAGGCACAGCTCGCATCCTTTACCTTCGCCTCACAACCACCTCAGGCGCTGTGAACATCATGAGCGTCTACGCCCCCACACTATGTTCTTCAACAGAGGCGAAGGACAAGTTCTACGAGGAGCTTGAGACCGCCATCAAGAAGCTTCCTGCCACAGAACACTTGTTTCTACTAGGAGACTTTAATGCAAGGATTGGTTCAGATCACACCTCCTGGCCCCGATGCATCGGCCACTTTGGTGTTGGGAAACTCAACGAGAACGGGCAAAGACTCCTTGAGCTATGTAGCTTTCATGACCTCTGCATTACAAACACGTTCTACCCAACAAAGCCCAACCACAGAGTATCCTGGCAGCACCCCAGATCTCGTCACTGGCACCAGTTGGATCTCATTGTAACTTGAAGACCCTCGCTGAACTGGGTTCTCATTACGCGCAGCTTTCACAGCGCTGATTGCGACACTGATCACTCAATGGTCGCCAGCCAGGTGCATCTTCAGCCCAAACGCATACATCAATCAAAGCAAAAACGACAACCTCAAATCAACACGGCCATGACATCAGTGCCTGCACTACGCAAACGTTTTGCAGATGCCATCAAAGAGGCCCTTAGCAACTGCCCAACCAGCAGCATAGAAGAGAGATGGAACCCCATCCGCGACGCCACATACAAGTCTGCTGTCGACACCTTTGGAAAGAGGGAGCAGAGAAACCCTGACTGGTTTGAAGCTGGAATTGAGGATCTTGAGCCAGCCATCGCATCAAAAAGATCTACTCTACTCAAATACAAACAAGAACCAAATGAAAAGACACTTGCTGCCCTTAGGAGGGCCAGAAGCAATGCCCAAAGGATTGCTAGACAGTGCACCAACAATTACTGGCAGAACTTATGTCAAAGCATCCAGCTGTCCGCCGACTGCGGCAACATTCGAGACATGTATGAGGGCATGAAGAAGGCCTTTGGCCCATGTGCAATTAAGATCGCCTCGCTGAAGTCTACCACAGGCGAAATCATCACCGACCATGCAAAGCAGATGGAGAGGTGGGCAGAACATTACCAAGAGCTGTACTCGAGGAAGACCATTGTCACAGACTGGGCTGTGGAAAACACGACCCCCTTGCCCATCATGGAAGAGCTCGACGACCCACCCACCACCGAGGAGCTCAGCAAGTCCATCGACTCTTTAGCCAGTGGCAAAGCTCCAGGAAATGATGGCATCCCCCCCGAGGTCATCAAAGCAGGCAAGCATTCCAACCTCCTCGTACACCTCCAAGAACTCCTGCTACAGTGCTGGGCGGAAGGGACGGTACCTCAAGACATGCGAGATGCAAACATCATCACGCTGTACAAAAACAAAGGCGACCGCAAGATTGTAACAATTATCGCGGCATATCACTCCTGAGCATTGCCGGAAAGACCTTTGCCCATTTCGTGCTGAACAGACTGCAGTCACTTGCAGAGCGCGTTTACCCAGAGGCGCAGTGCGGGTTCAGAGCTGAAAGATCAACAATTGATATGATTTTCTCGCTGAGGCAGCTGCAAGAGAAGTGCCGCGAGCAGAGACGCCCCTTGTACATTGCCTTCATAGATCTGACCAAGGCGTTTGACTTGGTAAGCAGGTCAGGTCTGTTCACACTCCTGCAGAGAATAGGATGTCCCCCCAAGCTCCTGAAGATCATCTCATCATTTCACGAGGACATGCAAGTCACCGTCCATTTCGATGGTTCTTCCTCGGACCCCTTCTCCATCGAGAACGGAGTCAAACAGGGCTGAATACTCACCCCGACACTCTTCGGCATCCTGTTTTCCCTTCTGCTGCGCTACGCCTTCAGCCAAACCGAAGAGGGTGTCTATCTTCACACCAGAAGCGACGGCAGCCTGTTCAACCTCGCACAACTTCGTGCAAAGACAAAGGTGCGGAAAGTCCTTATTCGTGAGATGCTGTTTGCTGATGATGCTGCTCTGACAGCGCACACTGAGGCTGCCCTCCAAGAGCTCATCAGCAGCTTCGCCCACGCCTGCAAAGAGTTTGGCCTCAAAATCAGCATAAAAAAGACCAACATCCAGGGCCAAGATGTCAGCTCGACTCCCTGCATTTCCATCAACGATTGTACTCTCGAGGTGGTGGAAGACTTTGTTTACCTGGGCTCCACCATCTCCAGCAGTCTGAACCTGGACACTGAGCTGAACTAAAGGATCAGCAAGGCCTCAGCAGCAATGGCTCGCCTGTCAAAGAGAGCGTGGGAAAACTCTATGCTCACCATTAACACCAAGACCAAAGTTTACCAAGCCTGCGTGTTGAGCACACTGCTGTATAATAGCGAGAGCTGGACCTTATACTCCCGCCAAGAACGCAGTCTCAACACCTATCACCTCTGCTGCCTTAGAAGAATCCTCGGCATTTCATGGCAGGACCATATCTCCAACAAAGAGGTCCTAGCACGGGCAGGAACCCCCAGCATGTTTGCCCTGCTCACCAAGAGACGCTTGCGTTGGCTTGGCCACGTCACCCGCATGCATGATGGCAGAATACCCAAAGACATTTTGTATGGCGAGCTTGCCACTGGCTCCAGACCCACAGGAAGGCCCATACTCCGCTATAAAGACGTGTGCAAACGGGGCCTCAAGGCGGGTGGCATTGCACCAGCAAGCTTTGAAGCAGTAGCAACAGACTGCAGCGCCTGGCAACTCGCCGTCAGGTCAGCCATCAAGAGGTCCGAGCAGAGGAAAGTACCTGCAACAGGACTTGCCGGATCGGGCTCTACAGCCACAGCCGGCGCTGCAGTTCAACCAAAGACTGACTTCCATGGCGCAAACTCCATTGTCTCCCGAGACAGAAGGATGCCAATAGATAGAGCACAGGGAAGGTGCCGCATCAGTATACAGGAGGTTATTTACATGCAAGACCCTGTCTGCTACACATTAATACCATCCTGTCCAACTAAAACACAATCCTAAAAACAATCACAACAACTATCATTTTACAAATACACACAGTTAGTCTTTCTTAAAGAAGGTTTGGATGCCCAGTTGTTACCAGTCCTTAGTAGAGGAAGGAGGTTTGGTAGTTGCTGCTTGGTGGAGGATCCGATCCTGGGCGATGCTGATCCGGCTGGAAAGAGTGGTTCTGGTGCTGCAAAGGTCCGTGTCTTTGTTGTGGAAAAGGAGGGAGGCTGGCCGCTCCTCAAAAGCAAGCTGTTGCTTCCTAGGCTGTTCTACTCCTGGTAGCATAGCTGATGCTTCAGCATGGCCCCTCTGTACTGGGCCCCGGGGGAGAGAGAGCCCAGAGGTGGGGGAGGAGTACCCCAGCCTGAGCAGTCCCCAGGGGTCCAGGAGCCTCACCAAGGGGGGAGAGCAGAGCCAAAAGAGAGAGTCCAGAGCCAAGTGTCCAAAGAGCCAAGAGCCAAGAGAGTGATAAACTGGTTCACCACTGCTTTTATCTGGCCGACCTGCTGGCGGGAGGGGCTTACAGGCAGCGAGTGGTCATGGGAAATCCTGGGATCCATTTTGTTTTCCTCACATATGAAAGTTTTCCTCCGTGTGACCCCCAACACTGTTATACTGAGAACAATATCAGAATCGCTGTAGCAGGTGGTGCAATCTCTTATGATCTCAAGATGGTTTCTCAGGATTTTCAATGCTGCATCTGTGCACGAGCTGCTGCGTATTTATTATCATGTTCTTTTGCAGATGACTCCTCTTTGATCCAAATGATCCTATTATCGTTACCAGAGACTATCTTCGGTCGCACCAGCCGCTACAGCAAGGCTGTTATTGTTTTTAGCATCGCAGTCCTCATTATAAAGCCGCTTTCACATCGGACGTGAAACGAATTTTTCGCACAACAGATTACATTCAAAGTCAATGCAAGGACGTGAATGCACGCGAATATTCGTGTCTTTGCATTGACTTTGAATGTAATCTGTCGTGCGAAAAATTTCGTTTCGCGTCCGGTGTGAAAGCAGCTTAAGGCATTCAGTGAGTGTGTACACAGACCACACCCATCTTCAAACTTTGCCTTCCTGTTTATCCCCACTACCCACCTATAAAGCTTCGTGCCTGTATCTTCAATAGTAGCTCTGTTATCATGTTCACAAGAACTGTCCACAGTCAGACAGACAGACACAAAAAACACCAGCAAAAATACTGGGCACATCTTTCACAGCAGTTGTATGGTGGTTTAAGACTAGTCTCATTGAACTTGGCCCTGATGACACAGACTCTGACTAACTGAAAACATTACAGCATCGCTCTCGCAGATGGTATTTATTATTATTATGATTCCGACGTCACAGCCATTCTTTAGTCAGTAGTGAACTGCATGATTGAGGCAGCCTTTGATTCTGCATTTTGGCTCCATCAAAAAAAAGATGGAGGAGAAACTGGATGTGCTGTTGACATGATTTTGGCTTGTTCTTCCAACATTTTAGCAGAGAAGCCTTCATGAAATCATATACAGTGAGCATGACATTTTCCCGATGACAAAACATGTTTCTGATCACTTCCTAATACAGTGAAAATTAATTTAAGAGTGTGTTCAGAGGAGTTATAAATTACTTATGAGGAGGGATTTTTCTAAACAGGGTAGGACTACTGTAAAGCGTGAAGTGACTTACCGCGCATTATGCAGTTTAGCGTTTCACTAATGGTGTGTCAGAGCCGTCAGACCCTGCCTCAGATACTGCCGAAGAGCCACATGAAGAGGTGGAGCCAGCACGGCTGAAGATTGCAGAATCAGTATCAGAGGCCACAGATTCTACAGAAGGTTGTTTGGAGACGTCCGAGACCACAGGCTCTGGTGCAAGTTTCTGGAAGGTGTCAGATTTGATGCCAGCTGCTGCAACAAGAAATTCAGCCAGAGGTCCAGTTTAGCAGAACTCAGTGCAGCTCATATCGCGCATTCAAGCTTATATTATAGACTCAAGCTCACATCACACACTCCAGTCAAAGATCGCACAATCAAGCTCATACTGCACACTCAGGCTAATATAAATGTTTTATCTAAGCCAATATCAAACCAACACAATAGGGGTCAGTGAATTATTCAATTCACCTTTGAATTTTTTTATTAGAGTCCCACTAATTTCAACTTATTGGAAACCACTTATAAACTCTTATGAAGACATGACAACAGTGCAACACAGTAAATGAGCAAAAGCAGTATCTGGGCAAAATTTTCAATAGGGGTCCATATTGGATAGTGTAATTCCCTTGAAATAAAAGTGGCATGATCTCCTCCAATTTTCCATGTTAGACAGGGGAGGCCTAGTGGTATGCAACCAGCATATCAGCAGAGCAGGATTCCTATTTTTTTTCTTGCCATTCACTCCATTATCAGTGCACTCCACTTCTTTAACACAAAATGGTAATGGAGTGGAGGTAATGGAGTGTTTTTCACAAAAGTGGAGACACACATCACATACTAATGGAGAGATTGATGGTTGTCATCTTTGCACCCAATGCCATCCATCATCTTTCTGATGACCAACTTAAAAAAGTTGCTCACGTGTTTCTGCAGTACCAGTAATACTAATCGTAACCAGTGCTTGAATTGGAATAAAAAAGGTGCCAGTACTCTGAATCAGCAGCTACAAAAAACCGAAACCGAACCAAAACCTTACTGGAACCGCAATACACTCCGCCCCAACCCCAACCCAGCAGCCACCACTGCATATCTTAACTAGTATTACTTAAGCTCCAATATTCTCAATTTACATGTAGATCTTTGATAATGTCATGAGAAATTATGAATTTAATACCAAATAACTAATATTCATGTGAAATATTTTATTTGCGATATTGAAAAATTTTCCAGAAAAAAATAAAACTAGTTACAACAGAACTACAGCTTTCTCAAAACAGCTGTCATAACGGTATATGGTATGAGAATATTCCACTCAATAGAATAATTTTATTTGTAGTGTGTAATGCTTCTTACAGAAATCAGGCCATTTCAAAGCAAGCCAATTTTAGGAAGTGAACCAATATGCATATAATTATGGACTGACTGGACATTTAAATTACCTGGCAGAATGACACATGTAACATGGCAGGACAGATTTTGGTAAGTCCGATGTTAACTGACAGGCAAGCCTACACAGGTCAATAATGTAGAATACAAACCAACTGAATAATGGACAATACATCAGTGTTTCACACTGGTTCATAGGTTATTTGTGGTGGTGGCTAGTGCATCAGAAACAGTTATGAGTGGAAAAAACTGTACCCTAGCGCTAACGCCATGGCTAACGCTGACGGCTCCGTGCGAGCCAGTGATCTTGGGGCAGGTGGATCGTCGACCAGAGAATGCTCCCCGATAAAATTTCCAACGCAGAATTATCTGTTTCAGTTGAATTAATAATACGGGGAGCTTCATTCGGGTCGTTGTCCGGGGAAAATCGCTTTCGTTTCGCAGTGTTCGCACTATTAAGCCAAGCTAACATCCTCGAAATCGTACTGTTTTCAGTTACAAGTGACGAATGGCTAAATAAAGATTTTGGAACGCTCTGTATGCACGTAAATTCGCGCGATGCGGTAAAATGTTGCATTTTGGGTAGATGTGTCTTTTTAAATTAATATTTAATTGGCTTGAATTTCACTTGCCGTTCTTCGGAACTACATAAGAACTACAACGGAAATGTTTTTTTTTTTTTTTACATTGGAATGCACTCATGCGGAAGACTGTATGGTTGTCTTGTGCATATAAAAATAAATTAAACGTTGCTTAAAAAGAACAAATAAATAACCGCACGGACCGTAATTTACAGCTACAATATGCGTACCTAGACGTGTCAAAAGGTGACGGTATGCTGTAGGGCGCCGTAAAAAGTTACTGCGTACCGGTGAGAACCAGCCCATTTCAGGCACTGATCGTAACGGAGTAGAAATTAAAAAGCATAATCACCTGATTTATCAGGTAAAATGAAAAAAATTGGAGGAGAAATGCAAGTACAGTGCAGCACATGGCACTGTTGTAGCTATGGGGCTTACACAAAATAAACTTTCTAGAGAAGCAGAACTTTCAAGTTTCATCTCAGTTCTATTTCGTCCCTCCTGACCGCCAGAGGCGGTGCATAAGCACTGGATAACTCCACCCGCACTAGCGCATGTCGAGTACAAATATCAACAATGTCACCCCTGCATGAACTCCAGGAGGCTATATCTTCCGGTGTCAGCAGGTGATCTGTTCCTTCATTCTTCTCGCGACCGCGCGTCGAGGTATACGTGAGTAGGTCAAGCATGGCCATTTCCATGGTTTATTGCTATCCTTATCAACTGTTGGTTTACACGTCCTGCTGGCTTTGTGCAGCCTCGTGCCTCTGGGGCATGAGTAACAGGCTGACGCTTGTCCTCCGAGAGGCTGTGGCCGGCGTGTTGCACAGTTATATGCTTTTGTGCCTGCTTTGGATTACTGTAGCAGGTCAGTGTTAATTGAATTCTGATGACTGTTTTCTGTGTTTTACAGTTTGGGATTCAAAGTGGCCGTTTGGAAGGAAGCAATTGTATTGGTGAAGGTTGTGTTTCCACTTCCCTCTCCCAGTTCAGTTGTACTTATATAAAAAAAAGACTACATTGGAGTGTAAAAGAACAAAGAAAGCTGGTAGCCCTTGTGGTGACAGGTGCGTGTCCGCCCCCTGTCCCAACTTGGATTAGTGCTCCCCATTGTGTCGACACCTCCGTTCCCGGCACTGTCACACTTTGCGGGGATTCTGCTGGCATTTTCTCCACCAGGAACGGATGGAGCATGCCTGTGGCAGCTGCATGGCCCCCCTCGAACCCGAGGATGGCCATGACCACTGCATGTCCTGTCTGGGCGTAGAACATCTGTGGCAGGCCCTCACTGAGGATGCGTGCATGAACTGCAACATCATGCCTCCTTCGGTGAGGTTGGATAGGCTGGCCCAACTGGATCCCCTGGCCTGTCTCCCTTCATTCCAGTCTGACGCGGTGGATTTCCCTGAGGCCACTGCGCGGAAGAGGTCTACCACACGGGGAGGTGATGGTGCTCCTGCAAAAAGGAGGAAGGCAGCACAGACAGACCGGCTCTCCTCCAAGGTTGACTACTTGGCTGCTGATATGGAGCAAATGGAGGCGCTCCTTCTGGCTCTCCAGCCTGCTGGTGGGGTGGCGCCTCCTGCTGTTGTGTCTGCCCAGGAGTCACCGCTGCCGTTGGACGATGGTCTCTCCATTGCGGCTTTGTCAAGTCAATTCCATGATTCACAGGGTTGTCCAACCCCTCTTTCGGTGGCAGGCTCCTCTCATTCCTCAGCCCAAGCTCCCGGCGGGGGTCTGATGACTCCTCCATGGGAGCGATCATCCAGGCAGCCCTGGCACGTCTGCAGTTTGACATTCTCAGTCAAGTACAGGCTCCAAGCGCATTCCATAGGCGCAATTCTCCCTCCGCGAAAGTTACAGTGCCACACTCTCCTGATTTCTTAAAGGAGCTGCATTCCTGTGGGGGGGGACACGTCAGCCTTCACCAGGCCGGGGTCAGATGAACGAGCTTTGGCCTCCATGGAGAACGCCGAGTCGGTTGGCTTTCTCCACATGCCGGTGGTGGAACCTGCAATCGCAGCCTTGATTGTGGCTCCAGCTGAGGCCATGAAAGCAGATCCCAGGTGACCTTCTGCCCAGTGTAAGGTCACGGATGACTACCTCTGCAAGGCCTATAACATAGCAGCTCGAGCCGGCCGCCTTGGAAACACCCTTTCCCATTTCCTCCTTGCCCTCTCGATGTCCCTGCAGGAGGTGCAGGTGGACGGTTCCGTCCGCGACATCTGTGATGCGTCACTGCAGGCGTTTGCCTACCAGACGAGGGAGCTGGGCCGCCTGAAGTCCACACTCGTCCACACTCGCTGCCATGTGTGGCTGGCGCAGTCACCTCTAACTGAGGCGACCCGCAAGGTCCTTCGAAGGGGACCAGCGGAACCTGGGGAGCTCTTTGGCTCTGCTGCTCTGGAGGTGTTGGATCGCACCGCTGAGGCCGACGAGACCAAGTGACCACGGGGCCGGCAGTCAGCTGCTTTTCCCAGTGGCAGCTCAGTCACTGGGCTGCCTGCTCCTCAGACCCTTGGGTAGTTGCCACCCTGACCCAGGGTTACGAATTGCAGTTTCGACGCCGGCCCCCAGCCTTCGGCCGGGTCAAGATGACAATCATCGCAGACTCGGCCAAGGCTATAGCCTTAGCCCAGGAGCTGTCCGTCCTCCTGGACAAGGGCACCATCATGCGAGTGGACCCCCTTCTTCAGCCCGGAGGGTTCTACTCAATGTACTTTCTTTTCGGCAAGAAAGATGGCGGACTTCGCCCCATCTTGGATCTGCGAGGCCTGAACAGGTATTTAAAAGTTCTGCCATTCCATATGCTGACTACGGCAGATGTCATGCGGGTAATCAGTCCGGGTGAGTGGTTCACGTCCCTGGATTTAGAGGACGCATATTTTCATGTGCCCATTGCGGCTCATCATCAGCCCTTCCTGCAGTTTGCCTTTCAGGGCCACCACTATCAATTCAGGGTACTCCCCTTGGGCTTCCTCTGTCTCCAAAGGTCTTTACCCGATGCGTTGCAGTGGCTCTGGCACCTCTGCAGGCAGAGAGCATGAAGGTTCTGCCATATCTGGACGATTGGGTAGTGTGCGCGCCTTCCCAGGCCAAGGTGGTTCAGGATACAGACCGTCTTCTGGCACATGTGGCCCGGCTGGGCCTCAAGGTCAACAGGGCAAAGAGCTGTCTGGTCCCCACTCAGCAGGCTGCCTACCTGGACTCTGTTGCCATGAGGGCCTACCTGTCAGAGCATCGCGTGGACGACATCCTCCGACTCCTTCCCCTCTTCAAGAGAGGCAAGAGACTACCTTTTGTCCAATTTCTGCAATTGTTGAGCAAGCTGACGACCGCGTCAACTGCCATACCATCTGGCCTGTTGACATTGTGCCCTCTCAAGATGTGGCTGAACAGCTTTCATCTGGACCCCAAGCTCCACCGGCGCAAGCTGATCAAAGTGTCACGGACATGCATTCGCTCCCTGGTGCCTTGGAGAAACAGGGAATTCCTGCTGGGAGGTGTGCCTCTGGGCGCTATCCCTTCCTTTTGGGAGACTGTCAGCACAGATGCTTCCCGCTCAGGATGGGGTGCGGTTTGGCGCGGCAGGTTAGCTCAAGGACAGTGGTCCATCCTGGATTGCATGCACCACATCAATGTACTGGAGCTGCGGGCTGTCCATTTGACTCTCAAGCACTTTTTACCACTCCTGCAAGGGAGACATGTGCTGGTCCGGTCAGACAACAAGGTCGTGGTCTCCAAGATCAATCATCAGGGGGGCACCAGGTCGGCACGATTGTTTCGGGTGTCCCAGCGCCTGCTGACATGGGCTGCTCCCCATCTTTCCAGCCTGCGGGCAGTATGGCTGTCAGGGGATCAGAATCAGGCGGCGGATTTTCTTTCCCGGCACAGGCCTCCGCCAGGGGAATAGAGGCTTCACCCAGAGGTCGTGGACAGGATCTGGGGCATCTTCTGCAGGGCAGAGGTCGATCTCTTTGCCCCGAGAGACTCAACTCACTGTCACCTATGGTTCTCCTGGAGGGAGGGGGACGGTCATCTGGGACAGGATGCTCTGGGGCACGAGTGGCCCAACGGTCTCCTGTACGCTTTTCCACCGTTGCTTCTGATTTTCCCGACACTGCAACGGATCCTTCGTCGGGGCCACCGGCTCCTCCTAGTGGCCCCGTTCTGGCCAGGGAGCCCTTGGTTTCCATTGCTGCGGAGGCTCTGCTCCTGCTCGCCATGGCACCTCCCAGAAAAGGGGGGTCTCCTGACACAGCTGGGGAGGTCAGATTTGGCACCCCGACCCCTGCCGTCTCCAGCTTTGGGTCTGGCCGCTGCAGGGTCCGACCCAGTCCTGACAAGTTGCACTGAGTCTGTCAGGTATACCATTTTGCATGCTCGTGCGCTGTCCACCCGCCTCCAGTATGAGAGCAAGTGGAGAAGGTTTTCTGCCTGGTGTGCGGGCAGGGGAGATGATCCTACCTCTTGTTCGGTGGCCACCATTCTGGAGTGTCTCCAGTCTCTCCTGGATGATGGCCGCACCCCTTCCACCTTGAGGGTGGCGGCTACTTCGGCGCGACATGTACTCATAGAGAATGCAACCGTGGGGTGCCAGCAGGTGGTGTCTGCTTTTCTCAGGGGGGCACTGAGGCTGCGGCCTCCAGTGACCCCCAGCGTTCCGGCATGGGATCTTTACCTGGTGCTGGATGCCCTGTCTTCTTCACCCTTTGAGCCTTTGGCCCAGGCTGACCTTACATGGCTGTCGATGAAGACAGCCTTTCTCCTTGCCATCACGTCGGCAAAGCGGGTCAGGGAACTTCAGGCTCTGTCTGTCAGTGAGTCCTGCCTGCGTTGGGGGCCTGGTGGTTCATGGGTGACTCTGTGGCCTAATGTGGCATTCTTGCCTAAGACATTGCCATGCACTCACCTTAACCGACCAATTCGCCTAGCTCGGTTTGACCCCCCACCGACTGAGGGTGAGGCATGGTCATTGTGTCCTGTGCGGGCTCTATCTGCCTACGTAAGCGCCACGGCACCTTTGCGGCGGACAGATCAATTATTCGTGTTTTATGGGGGTCACAACAGGGGTAGTGCCCTCTCTAAGCAGCGACTGGCCCACTGGATTGTGGACACTATCTGTTGTGCTTACAGGGTCTCCGGTCACCCGTTGCCATCTGGGGTCAGGTGTCACTCTACGAGGGGTGTTTCCATGTCCTGGGCTGCTCAGAGAGGTGTTTCCTTGGAGGACATCTGTGCTGCTGCCTCTTGGTCATCGCCTGCTACCTTCTACCGCTTCTACCAGCTCAATGTTGCTGCTCCCCACCCATTAAGCATGGTCCTTCATCCTGGGGCTTCACCCCCTAGGCAGTAAGGTAGGCTTGGGGGATTCTTTGTGACGTTGTTGGTATATGTCATCCAGTGCTTATGCACCGCCTCTAGCGGTCCGGAGGGACGAAATAGAAGGATAAGTTACGATTGTAACTACGGTTCTATGAGTCCCGGATGACCGCCAGAGTGCTGAGTCACTCAGAATCCTTGCGCGTTCGTGAGCAGATTTTGGGAACAGATCACCTGCTGACACCGGAAGATATAGCCTCCTGGAGTTCATGCAGGGGTCACGGGTGACATTGTTGATATTTGTACTCAACATGCGCTAGCGTGGACGAAGTTATCCAGTGCTTATGCACCGCCTCTGGCGGTCATCCGGGACTCATAGAACCGTACTTACAATTGTAACTTATCGTTCTATAGGGTGGGGTGGGGGGGTGGGGGGCGTGGCACTGCATGGGTGGCTACGGAGTGGAGTGGATTTCTCCGGATATGGACAAAAGTAGATTTTTCTCCAAAAATAGTGTTTGGGATAAACTTTGAAGCTATTGTTGGGATAGGCTTTTGGGGGTGGAATGTGTTTTAGTAGGTGCATTTAAGGGGCGTGGTTTTGGTTGGTGCGTAGCCTCAGCTGGGCTTGATTAGTTCATGAGCCACGGTCGAATGAAAAAATGCTGTGAGAGACTGAACACACCTGAGATGCCGAACAAAGCAGACGCTGGAGGACTGAAGCGACGGCGGCTTTTTGCAGAGTCTGATCACCCATTTTTTCCACACCACCATGAACTGTGCACTTTTTTTTAAACTCCTGTTTTAAATTGAACGCCGAAAGGAAGCAGCGCGGGCTGGGGGGTAGATAGCCGAGTGGCAAGAGGACGCCGGCAGAGTGAGCTAGCCGTGCGGCACGCGGAGTTCAGAGAGTTGCTAACCTGGCTGGGGTGAGTAATCCACAAAATCCACCAACCCCTTTTTGTTAGGTAAAATACATCCATTCACCTAGGAAAGCCCAGGTCTCACTCTCATGTCAGTTGCAACACGCAGGGAAAGAGGTAAATTTAAACTAAGGTAAATGTTGGGTACTCTGCTAGCTTCTGTTAGTGGTGGGGAATGGCGAATCTAGGTTAGTGCGGGACTGTAATAATTGGGGCTTGTCCGGGTGTTTGAACTGGTATCCGTGTGTATTGTTCAGTTGCATGTGTATCGGTAGGACGTTGTGCTTCAGTGTTGTGTAGGTGCGCCGAGTTGGTTGCACTAGATACCATGCTGTTAGCTGTTAGCCCAGAAATGCTAAGCGGACAGGTCTGTCAGGGTAGCTTGGGCTGAGTTGGCCAGCATTGTGTTTTGCGTGCTTATGCCTAGCGGTGCATGTTGATAACTTTGAGGTAGTTGTGCCGGAGTCTTGCAGTGACGGCGTCTTTCTGTGGCGTGTGTTTTGCCTGACAATTTGTTAGGATTGAATGGTCTCATTAGTTTGGATTGAGCGCAGCTTGCTTTTGTGCTTGGTGTTCGCATACCTGTACTTGGCTGTTTTTGTCAGACTTGGCTTTAGTGGTAGCGTTTGGTTTGGCTGATTAGCTTTTTGTGGTGAGGTCACGGTGCCTGTGATATAGCGACGCATTCTGGTTTGGTAGTGAATCAGTCTGTGTTTTCGTGGTCTAGCTAATAAATATTAATGTTGCCATTTTGGTAGCGTTGGTCCACGTATAGCCGTCTGTATTTTGAATTCTCCCCTTTTGTGTTCCAAGCACTATCAAAGTGAAAATGGCAGAATTTGATCCAGAGGAGTTCATACAGACTGATGTGGCACGTGCACGGTTAGTTAAGCTCGATAAATCTAAACTATGGAAGCTGATTGAGTATTTGAAGATAGAGGTTCCGGAGGAGGCCAAGAAGCCTGAACTGATACAGAGTATTTTGGTTAACTGTGACCCTGGGGAGAGGGAGAGAGAGAGAGAGAGAGAGGAAGGGAGCAGGAGGAGCATGAGCGACTTGAGAGGGAGAGAGAGCGGGAGCATGAAAGGTTGAAAATTGGCTTAGAGAAGGCTAAGCTTAGTCTTGATACTAGACGTCAGAATCATCGGGAACTTTCTGATGTAAATAAATGCTTCTCTTTGGTGCCAATGTTTGATCCTGAGAAGGTTGAGCTATTCTTTGAGATGTTTGAGAAAATAGCTAGTCAGCGAGACTGGCCTAGAGAGGCTTGGGTAACTCTCATACAGGGCTCTTTAACAGGCAAAGCCCAGGAAGCTTATGTTGCTATAGAGCGCCATCAGTTGGATGATTATGATGCAGTACGAGAGGCAGTCCTCAAAGCTTATGAATTGGTTCCGGAGGCGTATAGACAGCGGTTTAGGATGAAGCGGTTAAAATCAGGGCAGACTTATTTGGATTTTGCATGCCAACAAGAGGCAGCGTTTGACAAGTGGGTAAGAGCCAGTGCGGTGTACGACTTCAAGGGGCTGCGTGAGCTGATTGTGCTAGAACAATTCAAGCAGAGCTTGCCAAAAGTCATGTAGACTTACTTGAATGATCTGGATGTGAAAACCATGTATAAAGCTGCTGAAGCAGCTGACAACTATGTTCTTATTCATAAAGACTCATGGAGTGACAAACCCAGTGATCAGATGAAAAGGACAGGGGAATCTGAAAAACATCACCGCGACAAAAGCGGTGGTGGTGGGTGCCCCCCTATGAATTCTCAGAACAGTGGGCAACAACATAAGCCGTCTCCTTTTCAGGGAGATATTATTTACCATTACTGTCGAAAACCTGGACACATGAAATCCCGCTGTCCCGCCCTCCAGAAAAGAGATGCTTTGAGAGAAGTTAGTCGTTCTGTGCCTTGTAATCTTATTGGTTTGAATGCAGTCCATGAACATGTGAAAACTGTTGATAAAGCTAACCTGGAAATGTTTGATGGTTTTCTCTCTGATGGGATGGCTGCAGTTGAGGAAGGGGTAGCCGAGATCCCAGTTACAGTTCTTAGAGACACAGCTTCAGGTCAGTCGGTTATGGTGGCAGGTACCATTGACTTGCCAGAAACAGCTGCTTTGGGGACATTTGTACCTATTGAGGGTTTTGGAGGTGCTTACAGTGCGGTCCCCCTCTACCGTATGTTTGTGCGTACCAATGTTTTTGTGGGTTATGCTCAAGTGGCAGTAGCTCCGGAACTTCCAGTGAGAGGTGTTTCGCTCCTTTTAGGAAATGATTTGGCTCGTAAGCAGGTAGTGGTGACCCCTTTGTTGTCTCCAATTCCATGTGAAGTGGCAGAGATTAAGGCTTTGGAGAATGAATATCCGGAGGCCTTTCCAGTCTGTGTAGTCACCCGGTCCCAAGTAAAAGCTGTAGCCGATCTTGCTGCAAGTGGTGGTGTAGTGACTAAAGAACCCACTGTGGAGGCGCTTAGGTCAGAAGACACACCTCCAGTTGATTTAGCAGATACCGTCTTTGCAAAGTGGTGCGGTATGAGGGAGTTGCCAGTGTTGAGTCGAGAGACATTAATTGAGGTGCAAAAACAAGATCCTACTCTGAGTTCCCTTAGAGAAAGGGCTTCTACTGGTGAGGAGATTGAAGCCATGGCCGAGGGATTTTATCTTAAAGATGATGTGCTTATGAGGAAGTGGAGACCTCCAACTCGACCCGCTACTGATGAATGGAGTGTGTTGGAACAGACAGTTTTGCCTCAGGGCTATCGTGAAGAGATGCTACGGCTAGCACATGAGACCCCGCTAGCTGGTCACTTAGGCATTAGGAAGACTTAGTCTAAGATCATGAGACACTTCTATTGGCCTAAACTCCATCGTGATGTAGTAGTTTTTTGTCGCTCACGTCACCCCAGTCAGGTGGCTGGAAAACCTAATCAAAAAGTCCCTGTCGCTCCCCTAACCCCTGTGCCTGTGGTGGAAGAACCCTTTTCTAAAGTGGTTATTGATTGTGTTGGCCCTTTGCCTAAGACTAGGAAAGGTAATGAGTTTTTGCTTACCATTATGATGTTACCACCCATTTTCCAGAGGCTGTCCCTCTAAGAAACATTAAGGCTAGAACTATCATAGAGGCATTGGTTAATTTTTTTTCTCGGTTTGGGTTACCAAAACAAGTGCAACATGACCAGGGAACCAACTTTGTGTCTGGGGTCTTTCAGGAAGTCATGTCTGAGCTCGGTATTTCTCAAGTGGTTTCTTCAGCTTATCATCCCCAGTCTCAGGGAGTACTTGAACGGGCTCATCAGACGTTAAAAACTATGATTAAAACGTACAGTGTTCAGCTTCCAGGGGACTGGGATGTCGCTCTCTCGTTTTTGCTTTTTGCCATTAGAGATTCTGTGAGTGAATCTACAGGTTTCACCCCTTTTGAGTTGGTTTTTGGACATGAGGTCAGGGGTCCTCTGAAGTTGTTCAAGGAAAATTTGCTCCAAGCTGAATCAGGTACCAACATGCTACAGTACGTGTCTGAGTTCAAGGACCGTTTGCGGTCTGCTTGCGAAGTTGCTAGGACGAATCTCCACCACACTCAGGAACGTATGAAAACTCCGTTCGACTAGAAGGCTGTTGATCGTCATTTTGCAGTTGGAGACCAGGTCCTTGCTTTAGTGCCTCAGCAAGCGTTCGGTCTTAGTGCATAGTTTTGTGGTCCCTATACGGTTCTTAAAAAAATAGGAGACAAAAACTATGTAATTAGCACTCCTGAGGGCAGACGAAAAACCAAGTTATGCCATGTAAACTTGTTGAAACGGTATTGGGGTCGTGCCTGTGGGCCGTCTGCGGCTTGTGCAGTTATGGGACAGACATCAGAAGAGGATGCTAGAGGGGAGGGGGAAACTGTCGGGTTCCACTTAAGGAACTCTGAGGCTCTGAAGTCGCTGGATAATCAGTTGTCACATGTACCATCAGAGTGGCAGGTTGCGTTTTAGGATCTGATAGCTGAGTTCTCTCCCCTTTTCCAGGATATCCCAGGGCGCACGATGCTAGCTGTCCACTTTGTGGATGTCGGTGGTGCTACTCCAATTAAACAACATCCATATAGGTTAGCCCCCACTAAACTGCAGTGTTTGACGGAGGAGTTGGCTTATATGTTGCGTACTGGTGTAGTAGAGCATGGGCAAAGTGAATGGAGCTCTCCTGTGGTATTGGTTCCAAAACCTGACGACACAGTGAGGCCTTGTATTGACTTTAGGAAAGTGAATCAGGTGACAAAAGCTGATGCCTTCCCGATTTCCAGATTGGAAGATTGCATAGATAGGATTGGTAGAGCTGAGGTTGTGTCTAAGTTGGATTTACTGAAGGGGTACTGGCAGGTGCCTTTGACCCAACGGGCTAAGGAGGTTTCAGCCTTTGTGACACCCGACAACCTCTATGTGTGTAATGTGCTTCCTTTTGGCATGAAGAACGCACCCGCTACTTTTCAGCAGCTAATGAACGCCATCACGAACGGTTTGAGTTCGGTGGTCACTTCCATCGATGATGTGGTCGTTCCCAGTAGCTCATGGGAGGAACATCTTACCTCTTTGCAGCAACTCTTTAAGAGGTTACAGGAGGCAGGTCTTGTCATAAATTTGCCAAAGTGTGAGTTTGGAAAAGGGCAAGTAACCTACCTAGGTCACAATGTGGGTCAGGGGAAAGTAATGCCATGGCGTGCAAAAGTGGAGGCCGTTCTTGATCTCCCCCCACCAAAGAGCAGACGGGAAGTCATGAGAGTGCTTGGCATGTGTGGATTCTACAGAAGATTTGTTCCTAACTTCGCTGCGGTTACCGAGCCGTTAACTAATCTTCTTAAGAAGGATGCTAAGTTTGTCTGGACAGAGGCCTGTGACCGTGCCTTTGGAAGTGTGAAAGCTATCCTGGCGTGTGAGCCTGTATTGCTTGCACCCAATTTTGACGCCCCATTCAAACTTGCCGTGGATGCTTGTGACATTGGCGTGGGAGCAGTCCTCTTGCAAGCAGATTCAGCCGAACTAGACAGACCAATTGCTTATTATTCGAAAAAGCTGAATAAACATCAGAGAACTTATTCGACTACTGTGAAGGAGGCTTTGGGCCTTGTCTTGGCCGTGAAGCATTTCGAGGTGTATGTGTCTCATTCTGGTGGGCAAGTTGTGGTGTACACAAATCACAATCCTCTGTCTTTCCTAGCTAAGATCAAAACCTCAAACCAGAGTGTGTTTCGGTGGGCGCTGATTTTGCAGCCGTACAGTCTAGTGGTTCAGCATGTGGCGGGAAAAGATAATGTTTTGGCTGATGCACTCTCTCGTTATGCCAGTAGGGGAGCCTACCTGAATACCTACTATGCCTATTTATGGCGTAAATTGCATAACCTTGTTGTGCTTCCTTTTTGAGAAGAGGATGAGAAATTGTGGTAGCTTTGTAAATGTAGCAGATGTTTATGAAATGGGTAGAGAAATCTACATGTAAATAAGTATTCAACTTAGTGTTTATGTAAAAAGGGTGGTGTGGAAAAAGGAAAAAAAAATATAAAATTGAAAAAAAAAAAAAAAAAACGTATAGAAATGGTGTTGGTGTCACCTCTTTCTATATGTTTGTTTTCTCCTATGGGGGGAGGGATGTTGGACACTATGGATATGCTAAATATGGTAATAATGAATAAAAAAAATTTTGTTGACTTGTTTTAGTGACTTCTGATGACTTCCGTGAATGACAACACAGCCACCCTGATTTCGGACATTGAGGTTTTGGTGAAAAATCAAGATTCCAGCCTCCCTCGCCAAAAAACTAAAAGTAGTAGAGAGATGGAATTTTGTTCCCAAATGAGGCTTAATGTCCTTCAAATATCAGTGTGCATATTTCTGTAAATGAAGAACATGTTAATAAATAATAAGCCCGGACATAAATTTCTCTTATTTTGACCCCTACTGAAAATTTTGCCCATCTACAGTCACACAGCCAGGGAAAAAAAACTACATTTTATGACATTAAATATGGCGTTAAATGATCTAAAAACATTTGCAGCAGTGAGTAAAGTATGAGAGTAAAAATACTCACTGCTGGTCTTCTTGTAATCTGGAACAGAGAAACACTGAGTTAGAAACATACACACACACACACACACACACACGTCTGACTGTCACTGTAGAACTGTATTAAACTCGCTGAAATGTTTCAGTGGGCCAGCTTTATTATGTCACGACGCTGATGTGTCACAGAGTGATCAAAGCACAGTCCAGTTTCAATGTGTCAGTGCCTCTTGTATGTCTTAGTGTGTCATTGGGTCTGTCAGTCTCAGTGTGTCCGCTGTTAGTGAGTCTTTGTGTGTCAGTATCTCTGTGTATCAGTGTCTGTTAATATATCCCTGTGTCAGCGAGTCTGTTACTCAGTCACAGCGTGCAAGTGCTTATCTCTGAATGTCAGTAAGTCTGTTACTCAGTCTCAATGTGTCAGTATCTCTGTGTACATGTGCCTGCCTGTTACTCTGTGTGTCAGTAACTCTGTGCAACAGTGTGTCTGTTTCTGCTGTTCAGTCTCTGTGTATCAGTGCGTCTGTTACTCAGTCTCAGTGTGTATCTCTATATCAGTGCATCTGTTACTCAGTCTGTGTGTTAGTATCTCTGTGTATCAGTGCATCTATTACTCAGTCTCAGTGTGTTAGTATCTCTGTGTACCAGTGCATCTGTTACTCAGTCGCAGTGTGTCAGTATCTCTGTGTATCAGTGCATCTGTTACTCAGTCTCAGTGTGTCAGTATCTATGTGTGTCAATGGGTCTTTGTTGCTCAGACAGTCAGTTTCTCTGTGTGTCAGTGACTCTCACCTGAGCTTCTCTCCTTCCACATGAAGACACCGATGGCTGTGAGGGCGAGCAGGAGAGCTCCCACCACACAGCTGATGATGATGCCCGTGGAGCAGCCGCTGTCATCAGGATTGATGCTTCGCGCTGCAGTCAGGGGAAACCGCATCATGCACATGCACACACACGCAAAATGTATTGTTTGTTACATATTGTTTTTTTTTTTGACAATCGATATCATTGTTGAATCTTCCCCATTGCTCACTGGACTTGTATCTGAGTGCAACATTAGATCATTAGCCATGATTCTGTTCACGTATTTTCATGCACATTTTGAAAAAAACTGTATTAATAAAAAGCTTGACGGAAACAGCAAAATTCCATATATTTCCTCGACGTATCTTTTGCAAAAAAAAAATAAAAAATGTTAACGCTTGCTTGAGGTGCCTTTTGCTGCTTTTGAAAAAGGGTTATTGCTCTAAATGGGCAATGGAGAAACTTTTGCCACATAAGTTCTGAAGTCAGAAAAATTTTACTCCTGATTGATCCGTTGTTTACAGTTGGGTCACTTCATGAAATGGGGTCACAAACCATAGCGTGACAATAAAGGCACCAGAGCTGTGTTGTTTTTCCGGCAATTGGGGCGAGAACCCACCATAGTGACGGATATTCCATCACCATATACCAAAGATAAAATGATGCGCCTTTATTAAACAGTGTGATTAAAAAAATAAAAAAATCCATCACCACAGGACACAAAATCCCCTCTCAGTATGACATCACTTACTGTACCGCATTATTTTTATGAAATAATGCCTATTTTTGCAGTCATCCAGCCAATTTTTGTGTTGTGTTATTCCTTCTGACTGTTTTTTGCCATCTATTCTTAATATCACTCCCCAATAATATCTGACGGCGAAACTTTCCATTGAAAGTAGTAGTTGCTAATGTAACATGTAGGGCCCTATCTTGCGCCAGAGTCCCTAAACCCGTTATTTGGGGATTTAGCATTGCGTAAGAGGCGTTCCCCCGCAAAAGTCGCTATCTTGCACACCTGCCTATATCCCTAAAACACCTGCGCTACCCGTTGTATTATGCATAGGCGTGGTTTGGGCGTTAAGCCAGTTAAACCAATCAGTGTGCTAGGTGCCATTGCCTTTAGGAGCAGGCTGCGTTATCCCGAATCCTCAAACCGAAACCCGTGATGGGAGAGAGGAAGGTCGCCACGCGTTCTCCGAAGACGGTTAAAGTGCTTGTGCATGAGGTCAAATCCAGACAGGGGAGGATCTGTTTTTGTTAAGTTAATCATGAATTGTATTATTTTATTATTATTATTATTATTATTTGACATTGACATATTGTTTAATGTTTGGTATGTAATAAATTAAAACCATCAAGCCGACCCCTTTTGTGATTGAAACTTCAAAAAAGAAAAAAAATGCGTTTCGCCATGATTGGGTCATGCCTCCAACTGAGCTGAGTGGGTGTTGGAATGACCCTAGCATAGAAAAATAGTGCCACAGTTACCCTAACAGCAACTGGCAAGGCATATGGACAGCTGGCAGCGGTGTAAACATTATCTGCAACCAGGTGACATAATTCCGTCACTGCCTGATGGGAGAGGCGCAGTTTTGTCACGCGTTCCGTTCTGTGGGAAATAATACTCAGGGCTGGCGCTAGACCTGAAAATTTGTGAGAAAATATCCTTCCCTTTATTGACTACAATTAGTCCTGGCTAATTCTAGATGGTGTTCCCTTATTAACACGTTTTCCAATTCAAGAAGATTCAAGTGGCAATTGAAGACACGGCTTCTCTCCCCCATGCGATCTAACAGCGACAAAATAATGGGCTACATTCAGTACAGAAAAATAATTTAATTATAAATAGGTCTATGCACTGGCACTCAGCAACGGTAATTTTTTTCCAGCAAGAGCGGCATTTCAGAACTCTTTTGCGAACGAAGGTAATTTCGGCGACAACTAAGCACACCTGTTTTTGCAGCACGGTCACGCAACTTGCTGTAAAAAAAAATTGACAGCTGTCCAATTGGAAAATGTAAACGGACGAAACCACGTACTTGTCACCAGAATTACCTTCATTCGCTGAAGAGTTCTGAAATGCCACTCTCGCTGGAAAAAAGTTACGTCGCTGAGTGCCAGTGCATAGACCTAATTATAATTAATTATTTTTCTGAACTGAATGTAGCCCATTTGTCGCTGTTAGATCGCATAGGGGGAGATAAGCCGTGTCTTCAATTGCCAAATGGGTAGCAGGTGGTTTGAGGACCCGCTATACGCTTTCCCTCACCTGTGTGGTCAAGATAGCAATTTTAGGGAAAGCGCATAAACACGCCCATGGGCACACCTCCAGTCGCAAATAAAGGATTCGGCATAATGTATAGCGGGTAGTGTGGCCGCAAGATACCGTTTAGGGATAGTGGAAGCTGCTAAATGCGTAATTCACGGGTAGCGGGTAGTGGCAACGGGTAGGGCAGTGTGAAAGATAGGGCTGGACACTACGGGCTCTATTACGTTTAGAACCATGCCCATAAAACGGCTTCCTATGGGAAATAACTGTGTCCATACGATGAAATATGAAGACAGAAATGTATAAAGAAATGTGCTGTGCAAGACTGTCAATTCCTTTTCAAATAAAGAGCAACCAAAACTTTGAAAATTCTAAATCGTGTCCTTTTCTCCACGTGTTACGTTCAAATCAAATAGGCTGGTCTAAAAATAGTATGAATGGGCCTTTCCTCTAAATCCATAAAAGCCATGATTGGATTTATCTTTCTACTATTATTTATATTTTGGGGATGGTTCATGGAAGGAGACAGGACAGCTCATTTCAGTGCTGCTGAGATTTTCTCAGTGTGACTCGCATGTCACATACTTGTGACCCCCTTTTATGAAGCGACCCAGTTTGCAGTTTCTTCTTCAACTTTAATTATCTCAGCCATGTGTAAAGCAGCCTAAATCGCCAACTTAGGAAGAAACCACGCTTTGTGGAGCCTAATCTATTCAAACCAACCCAGCTGAAAAAAGGTGCCTAATTTGAATCTCTTTTTTGCAACATTTCAAGAGTTTGCTTAAAATTTGCTTGACGATAGAAATATGGCAAGTTATTAGTGTAAAAAGACCCAGAGACTCTGTAGAGTGAACTGCAGTGAGTTTGGGGTAAACAAGTCTGTGTTTGTCCTGTTAGTGATGTCAGTGCTGTGATCCCATCTCTCTCTCTGTCTGTCTCTCTTTCTTTCTCCCTCTAAAATTTCAATCTCAAAATGCTTTATCAGTGAGGTAAATGAAGGTATATTCAAAGCTGAGGTCAGCCAATAAAACTAGAAACAATGTGTAAGACAGATTATGAATCAGTAAAAATCACTTACTCTTGATATCCATGTTCCTCATGATGTTCTCCTCTGTAACAGGCAGGATGATGTCCTGTTCCAGGCTCTTGTGCTGTACAGTACAGGTGTATCTGTCCCTCTTCCAGTCCTCAGGCTTCACTCTCAGGTGAGATCTGGTCTGGAAAGTTCCGTCCCCATTGGGCACCGTCTCTCCCAGCTCTACGTCCACATCCAGCTCCTGTCCGTCTTTCTGCCAGGTTACCATGACGCCACGGGGGTAGAACCCGGTCACATGACAGGTAACAGGAGAGGAGGGGTCCGTCTGCAGCAGAAAAACCTGAGGAGGAACTGAGAGAGAGCGAGAGAGAGAGAGAGAGATTTTGAGATTTAAAAACGCACTTTATTTACCTTGTGATGTCACCACAACACATCTACCGCATCAAAAATAAACAAAAAGCAAAAAAGATAAAGAAAATTACAGTAAACCCAGGTATATAATCAAAAATGAATCATTAGTAACCCTTCCTGCACAGAGCATAACACTTCCCCAACCCCCCATGAGCATGTAAAACTATCCAAATTATTGGTGAGCTTGTAGTATTCAAATTCAACTCTTAAGCGAGCAGACATCAGCCCTTTGAAAATAAACAAAGGGTCAACCGATCCAACACCTTTGATACAATTCTTCCTACTTTTCCAAATTGAAAGCTTTGCTGTTCCCACAATCATGTTAACCAGAACATGAAGCACTTTATTCCTTGCCGAGTACTTTGGACCAGAAATAAACTTCTCAAAGGAAAAAGCCAAGCCTAATCCCTGAAACCAATTCCGAAGAAAGTTAAAAAGCCCTTCCAGTCAAGCACATTGGATAAACAGATGTTCCAAATTCTCCCTCTGACCACAAAAAGGACAGCCCTCCCCTGTGCTAGGATCAATATGCGCCAGATACCAGTTTGTAGCCACAGCCCCATGCAAGATCCTCCATTGGAGGTCACCTGTTCTTTTATCAACAGGTGGCTTGTATAGGGACCGCCAGCAGCCTTTCGGGGAAAAGCTTGGACCAAAAAACCCGGCCCACCTCGACTCTCTCATTGTCGCCAAAGCCCGCATGTGTGTTACCTTTGTACAAGTGTAGTAGATGGCCTTCTTGCCAACTGCCTGAAATGTCCCCAATACTGGAGTCTGGAAAGACAAAAACAGACCTCTCTCCTCCTCCCACTCCCCAACGGCAGGGGAGACTATCAGTGATGGAAAACGCCATTCATGTTCCTCATGCCATTGTTCCATGATGGTCCGGTCGAGTACAAATGTCCTGAGATGTCCCGGCAGGGATGAGATGACTTCTGACACCACCTTCCTCAACAGCCTTGTTGAATGAATACCTGTAACTTCTGCTAACTGGTCCACAGGTCTCTTCATCCGGTGGCCCAGCTTCACACAGCCTGCCTCCCGCAGTCTGGCACGCAGGCTAGCAGAGGAGAGACTTTCTGCTGTCATGAAAAAAGATCCAAACAATGGCTCTTCAAACACCCACATTCCCGCTTCTTGCTCTGGTTCTCGAAACACCCTAAAAGTTTTCCATGAAACCAGGACTGAGCGATAGAAGCTTGTCAGTCCTGTGAGATCCATCATGTCCAGCTGGAGTAAGAACAGCTGCTTGTCCAATCCAAGATGACCCGCCTTCTGCAGCAAAAGTCGAGCCGTGTCGTGCCAGCTAAGGCCAGACTTATACAACAGCCTCTGTGCTGCTTGAAGGCTAAAAGCCTTAATCCTTGAGGGAATGTCTATCAGTCCCTTCCCCCCTTCATGGTTCGGCATGTAGAGCGCCCCAGCTTTGATCCAGTGCAGTCCTGACCAAAAAAAATCCACAATTGTCCTCTGTACATCCTCCATCAACCCCGGTGGTGGAGGCAACACAGTGACTCGGTGCCATAGGGTCGAGGCAACCAGGTTATTGATAACCAAGACTCTCCCCCTATAGGACAGCTGAGGTAGCAACCATTTCCATTTGGATAGTCTAGCGCACATTTTTTCCTGCACACCCTCCCAATTCTGTCTCTGATACTCATCTGTACCTAAAAATACTCCCAACACCTTCATCCCTCCTGTGCCCCACTTCAGACCCCCCGGCAGACTGGGAACTGCAGCCTCCCCCCATTGTCCCACCTGCAAGGCCCCACTCTTCTCCCAGTTGACCCTGGCAGATGAAGCTCTCTCATACAATCTCAAATTCTCCTGTAGTATGTCCACATCAAGTTGGCTTTTTATGAAAACATTTACATCATCAGCATACACTGAGACTATTAATGGTGGACTTTGAGGCAGTCCCGGCAATGAGAGTCCAGTTAATGTCCCCCTAAGTCGGCATAACAGAGGTTCAAGAACAATAGAATAGAGCTGCCCAGAAATTGGACAGCCTTGCCTTATACCTCTTCTCACTGGAATAGGACAGCTTAAACCCCCACCAACCTTAACCATACAGGAGGCCCCCTGATACAATAATCCCACATATGCTAAAAATACCTCACCAAAACCAAAAGCCTTTAAGGTAGAAAACAAAAACTTATGGTCCACTCGGTCAAAAGCCTTCTCTTGATCTAAAGATAAAATTCCAAAATTTAAACCATACATTTTACATAATTCCCACACATCTCTCATCAGAAAAAGGTTGTCCATAATTGTCCTCTCTGGAATGCTATATGACTGGTCCTTATGAACCAGCAACTCCAGATAGTTTTTAAGTCTGTTTGCCAGCACTTTCGAAAGTAGTTTGTAGTCAGCACATAGAAGTGCCACGGGCCTCCAGTTTTTCAGGAGAGCTAGGTCCCCTTTTTTTGGCAGCAGGGAAAGGGCTGCACGGCGACATGATACTGGTAGCATTCCACTCTCTAGGCACTCCAGTAATACCTCCAGTAGGTCCGCACCTAGACATGTCCAGAAATGTTTATAAAAATCAGCTGGAAGGCCATCAATCCCCGGTGCTTTGTCTGGTGCTAACTGGCTCACAGCAGTTGTAAGTTCCATGAGAGTAATTGGTGAGTCCAGTGTAACGCGCTCTGCATCACCCAGCTGTGGCAGATCCTGGAGTAACTCTGCAGCACATTCAGAATCACAGTCCTCCTCCCTGTAGAGGGCAGTATAAAATTCCACAGCCTGTCTTCTCATCTCAGCTGGATCAGTGGTTATCCTACCATCAGGAAGACGAAGACAGGCCATCTGTTTCCTTTGAGAAACAGTTTTCTCCAGATTAAAGAAAAAAGCACTAGGAGCATCCATGTCCCTAATGCCAATAAATCTTGCCCTCACCATAGCACCCTTTACCCTCTCTTGTAAAATGGCGCTAAGTTCCTTCCTTTTCTCAGCCAGGCTCCTCTCCTGGTCGGACACACTGTAATTCCTAAGATTGCTCTGGATCGTACTAATCTCCTGTTCTAATTTATGAACAGCTTCCTTCTTAGTTGTAGAGTGAGAAGTATATTGTTGGCAAAAAAATTCTAACCTGCGTTTTCCCCACCTCCACCATTGGCTCAAAAGACACAAACTCAGCCTTTTTACTCTTCCATTCTGTCCAAAAGTCTTTAAACTTTGCACAAAACACACTGTCTTGTAGCAATTTATTGTTAAAATGCCAATATGAGCTGACCTTCACACCAGGAGAAAGAGATATCTGAGGTCACCAGATGATGATCTGTAAATCCAACTGGATAAATGAAACTCCCCAATAATTTAGTCCTAAAAATCTTAGACAAGTATATTCTATCTAACCTGGCAGCAGAGACCCTACCCTCCACAACCTTAACCAGGTATACTGTCTCACTAATGGATGTTTTGTCCGCCACGTATCCATTACATCAATTTGAGCAAGTATTTTTGATAAAAACCTAGATGACTGCAAATGCGGCTCCTCAGTTGTCCTATCTAAAGTAAAATCTACTGTACAATTCCAGTCTCCTCCTATGATCAAACAATTCCTCTGATCAGCTTGTATTAAAGTGTCTTTTAATATCAAAAGAAAGGCCTCCCTCTCTCTGAACCTTCATTTGGTACATAAATATTTACAAAACAGAAACAGTGTTCAGATATTTCGCCTTCACCATTTGTAACCGACCATGTATTATTTCTGAGGCAGAAATTATATTCACATTTCTTCCTGGAGAGAGAAGTATAGCTGTCCCTGCACTAACATTAGTCCCATGGCTAAGAAAGAGTTTGCCTCCCCACCACATTTTCCAGTCAACTTCATTAGATTTATCAGTATGTGTTTCCTGAAGGAATAATACATCCAATTTTTTTCTGCTGAAATACTTCGAAATTAACGCCCTTTTCTGCTTATCCCTCCCACCATTAATATTTAGAGATCCAACTCTCAAGCTCTGCATAGCGGAATCAAAGAGTAGAGACAGTGAAAAGATCTGAATAAGGAAAAACACCATGTGATACAGAATCATGACATAATTTTACTTTTGAGCCTTTTAGGACCTTTGCCTTTACGAGAAGCAATACCCTTCCTCAAAAGGGATAAATGCTTTTTCAATCTGTAACGCTTCTTCTCGTCTAACAGATCAAAGCCTAGCGTTTATTCAAAACAGTAACCGACCGAATAAACTTTTCCGTATCTGGGAAATAATCTCTCACTTTAACAGATTTTCCGAAAGTCTCATCAAGAAAATTATTTATTTCTTCGATCGTGTATCGTCATCCTGCCAGGATTCTGATTCTGCCCACGGACTCGCAATCCGAGCCTGAGACATAATCCATTTCGTCCTCATTGGTTGGCTCTCTATGACAGGCGGCTCAACCACCACCGCCTCTCAGCTGCCTTCTTAGCCTGCACCGGGTCAACCTCTGCAACAGCCCCACTGACTTCACCGTCTTTATCCGGATTAGTCATTTTTTCCGTCTCACCTACTTTTCGTTTGAGCTTTTTTTTTTTCTTTTTTAGACAAGACATTTATACTATCCGTTGCCATTAATATGTTTTGAGAAGTCCGTTCTTTCGTTCCTTCTACTACCGGAGCGCTTCCCCATTTCCCTCTGTCCGCTGTTTATAGTGTGCACACGCAAAGCGTTTGTGTCCGACATCACCGCACTCAAAACATTTCAAACTGCCTGTACTCGCATGCACCATATAATAGCCCTCCTCATGTTTGACTCTTAATTAAATATCCAGGGACTGTGCAGGAGAGTTCAAAAACATAAATACGTGTCTCCGTAGAGACTGGACATGACGAAGTTTTTCATTTTTACAGCCTAAACCAATCGTTTTAAGCGCACTCGCCATTTTACCATACCGCAAGAGTTCTCTTTCGAGAGCCTCGTTAAAAATAAAAGGGGGTACGCCAGATACTATCACCCTAGTTGAAGGGACGGCCAGTGGAGAAACTTGTAAAAACATCTCATTACTTACAATACCGTTCTCAATCGACTGCGTTACAACTCGCTCTTCTCAACCACCGCTTTACTCATCCTAGAGGCATACGCCAAATGTTCATGACCAACAAGCTCACCTACGGCAAGCAGGACCTCCTCCACAGTTACAGCTGGGTCAGGTACAACCCTCACTCCATGCCGGAGAGAAAGGGCTGGCGTCTCCCCAGACGCCATTAGTACTCAAAATCCCCACGTATAGAAAACAAAAAAGACTATCCACACCAACACTGAATGCAAAAACCAAAAAAAAAAAAAAAACACTAAAGAAAACAATATAAAAAAAAAATAAGCAAAAGCAACACACTCTCACCTTCCACGCACTCTCACAGCCCCAAACTCCCAGCATGCAGAGAGAGAGAGAGAGCAAGACAGACCAAGGGGGTGTGAATTGGGATTCAGAGCAAGAAAAACAGACAAAAAGAAAAAGAGAAGAGAGAGAAGTAGGAGCGAGAAGGAGTGAGGGAGAGCAAAAAAAGTGAAGAGGGAAAGAGAGGGAGAAGAAAGAGAGAACAACAGACATAAAATAAGATTTGAGTTGTTTGTTAAATGTTATTTTAGATATTCAATAAAATGTCAATTCAAAGCATGTTGTAAACCCAATATTTCCAAGAGCACCAGGAGCAAGCAGTTCCCTCCAGGCACATTTTATAATCTCACTCATTACACAGGCAGCGGGAATTTCTGGTAAATTTTCTTTTAAAAAGTAGTTGAATCAATCAGGCTCCCACGGAGTCATACAGGGTAGAGCTGCATTAGAGTTTAACATTACAGGGTAGAGCTGCATTAGAGTGTAACACTACAGGGTAGAGCTGCATTACAGTTTAACACTACAGGGGAGAGCAGCATTAGAGTTTAACATTACAGGGTAGAGCTGCATTAGAGTTTAACATTACAGGGTAGAGCTGCATTAGAGATTAACACTACACGGTTGAGCTGCATTAGAGTTTAACATTACAGGGTAGAGCTGCATTAGAGTGTAACACTACAGGGTAGAGCTGCATTACAGTTTAACACTACAGGGGAGAGCAGCATTAGAGTTTAACATTACAGGGTAGAGCTGCATTAGAGTTTAACATTACAGGGTAGAGCTGCATTAGAGATTAACACTACAGGGTTGAGCTGCATTAGAGTTTAACATTACAGGGTAGAGCTGCATTAGAGTTTAACATTACAGGGTAGAGCTGCATTAGAGTTTAACATTACAGGGTAGAGCTGCATTAGAGTTTAACATTACAGGGTAGAGCTGCATTACAGTTTAACAATACAGGGTAGAGCTGCATTAGAGTTTAACATTACAGGGTAGAGCTGCATTAGAGTTTAACATTACAGGGTAGAGCTGCATTAGAGTTTAACATTACAGGGCAGAGCTGCATTAGAGTGTAACATTACAGGGTAGAGCTGCATTAGAGTTTAACATTACAGGGTAGAGCTGCATTAGAGTTTAACACTACAGGGTAGAGCTGCATTAGAGTTTAACATTACAGGGTAGAGCTGCATTAGAGTTTAACATTACAGGGTAGAGCTGCATTACAGTTTAACACTACAGGGTAGAGCTGCATTAGAGTTTAACACTAAAGGGTAGAGCTGCATTAGAGTTTAACATTGCAGGATAGAGCTGCATTAGAGTTTAACATTACAGGGTAGAGCTGCATTAGAGTTTAACATTACAGGATAGAGCTGCATTAGAGTTTAACATTGCAGGAGAGAGCTGCATTAGAGTTTAACATTACAGGGTAGAGCTGCATTAGAGTTTAACATTACAGGGTAAAGCTGCATTAGAGTTTAACATTACAGGGTGGAGCTGCATTAGAGTTTACTATTACAGGGTAGAGCTGTATTAAAGTTTAACACTACAGGGTAGAGCTGCATTAGAGTTTAACATTACAGGGTAGAGCTGCATTAGAGTTTAGCGCAGGGGTGGACAATTCCAGTTATGGAGGGCCAGTGTGTATTGAGGTTTTTATTTCTATCGATTACCCAGACTAATTAAACTAATTGGTTGTATACAAAAATATAAATTTGCCCATAGATTAGGCCAAAGAAAAATGTTTTATGTTGAGCGATAAGAACAGTCTTTGGTGGTCATCAATGATAATTTAACCCTTTAAGGCCTAATGCAAAAATCCCAGCAGATTGTATTTGGGTTGAAGCACAGCTTCTCAGCTTTCAGGAACAGTTGGAATTTTTTTCTATTGCGCAAAACTTACAGTAATTACGGTACTTTCAAAATTACGGGCATATCTGTGTCGGCAACGACACTTTCTTGAAATGCGCACATGCTGTCCAGGTTTAAATGGGTTAAAGAAATGCGGCATTAAAGTCAGATTTCATAAATTGTTTGGTTAATTAAGATAATTAACAAATTAAAGGCCATAAGTTTGAGTGAAAACCAGGGACAGATACGGCCCTCATTGCCCACCTCTGGTTTAGAATATACTTTGAGTGTAACATGAGCTCTGCTCTCAGTGTTACTGCACCTGTTCTCTCCAGAGAGCTCTTCCCGTATCTCACATACTTCTGCAGCCAATCAACACACTCCTGGGTCAGGTACTGCTTCCTGTGCTCAAGCAGAGCTTGGTTATGATTCCATTTCACAGCACTCTTAAATGCCTGCTGCACAGGTGCAACGTAGTACTGGCTCTTCATGTCATAAATCAGGAAATCTTCCCCATTGTATCCATACTGATTAAACCCTCCTGTGACTCCACTCTCATCATCCCACTCACAGCCCACCATCCACTGGAGAGTGTGCACACCTGCAGAGAGAAAACACACACTGTTACTGTACACACACACACACACACACACACACACACAGTCACTGCACACATGCCACACCCCTCTGCACAGAGTCACCAACAGCACACACACTCACACAGCAGCGCTGACCCAGCAGCAGATGCTACGATTATGTGTTTGTTTCTATGTATGATTGTGTATGTGTGTGTGTGTGAGTTCACTCACCCCGAGTCTGGTTGAAGCGCTGCATCAGAGTTCCAATATCGGCTTTGAAGGCCTGCTGTACATCATTCAAGATCTGACTCTCTCCCTCCCAGTAATCCGCTTCCACACTCTCCTTTATCCACTCAGTCTTTGGGATCATCTTCCCGATGTTGCTGTCATAGTGCACAAACTGCTCCTCATCCACCAAACCCACAGTAGTGAACTCTGGGAACTCAATCCCCTGTGTGACAGCAGTGTAGAAGTACTTCAGGGAGTGAAGAGCTGTGAACACAAACAGAAAAACTTTCATGAATTTTTGGCATTAAACCCATGCAGGCTAGTACCCAACAGTGCTTAGCCACAGTGCAACACCCAACTCCAGATCTGAAGTTCTGTTTAGGGCAAAGGCAGGAGTATAACAATATTGATACACGTGTATTTTACTGTGGAAATAAAACGGAGCACACAGAGGAAACCCATTTATACCCAATACTGACTCAAACACAGAACTAACATATCAAATCTGAATTTTACTGTGGAGTATTTTAACTGGAGTAAGCCCAAACACGCTCAAAGACACGAACACAGAACCTTCTACTTCTGAGGTACTGGGGCTAAATACTGAGCCACTGGTGCCCTTACAGCATACAGGACATTATCTTACTGCAGACACACTCAGATAAAGCTACAGAGACTAAATTTCTACTGCAAACTGTTTGCCCAGTTGGACATTTTCACCAAGTCAAAGTAAATTCCCCAACTGGGAGACAACGCCACTATCTTAGAGTTATAAGCCCAATTAGAAGACAAGACAATCTCCCAGTAGACCATGCTGGTGATGCAATAATAAATGTTAATATAATGTGATCAATTTTGATATTTAATTATCCTGACTGAAAAATAACCATCAAAATTTTCGGGGAGCACAATCTATCAAGTATTCTTGGTGTGCAACCACGTGACAAAATAGTGAGACATAAGCATCCATCGCCATGTTGGATGATATACAAATCTACAGTGCCGTCTCCAGTGGCGGCTGGTGAACTGACGATAGGGGAGGCTGAAACCCACCCCTTAAAAATAATAATTGGTTATCACCTGTTTTCAATCATTCATTGAAATTACCATTTCAGAAACCCAAAAACTCTAAATATTATCAGGTGCGGTCAGTTTTCATTAATAATGCATGCCTGTGAACTCTCACGCATTCGGCGTCAGTTTTTGTGGCATATTTACGTTCCCCTGCTGTAGTCAGCAATTATTCAATCAACGCATATGTTAGAGATTCTCATGCAGAACTGAAGTCCTTATGCATGGAGGTTTGTCAGTTTCACCTGCGTTATGACTCCAGACTTCTCACGCTTTTCTCTACTCAGGGGTTGAAAGCAATGCATGTGTTTCATTATCGTTTAAATTGCTTAAATGAAATAAGATCATTTGAAACGTCCTTCTTGCAATGATCTTATTTCATTGGAAATAAGCGCTTTCATAGCGCCAACAGTGTGAACCATGTCGTTCCACAACAGCGGGGGACACAGAATTGGGTATTGGAAGCACCGTGAAGAACTGTAATCTTGGTTGTGGTCAACCACCATGGTGGACTGCGAGTTTGCTAAATATGCATGACGTCACATGCACACGAAGAATACAAAAATTCATTTGAAAAGCTCAGCTCCTCATTTCTTGTGGCAAATACTGCAATTGTTTTATATCCAGTCCAGTTCTATATTCAATTTGTGGGTTTCAGAGGCTCAATGAGGGCTGTTTGGTTGTTGTTTTAGATTCATTTTTCTTTAATCAGCACTACCGACAAAGCTGGTCCAAAACTGAGTCATAATTTTAAAGTTATCGAGAATTAAAAAAAACCTTCTGCTGTCTAAATTGCCCACTTCACCAGTATAAATTAAATATTCGTGCTGACACCAGTAAACAAATTTAAAAAGATGTTGAAAGAATACTTCACCACAGTGCACCATCTGAGTTACTGCAACGTCAGAAATGGTGGATAGCAGGAGTATGTTTGACACAATTATTTGATTGGCTGAAAGAAATTTATCTCAACCAATAGGAGAAGAAGCATCATTCTGCTCCGGGTAGAACTGAGATGAGAAGGTTAGAGAGCGGAAACTGAAAGCTTATCTTGCCAGCCATCTGTGTTGCAGTACAAATAAAAGAATTGGACTGATTGGGGATATGGAGGCCTCTTAATCCCTGCTTTGGCCCTTTCCAAATTATACACAACATAGTAAAATCTAAAAATGCGCTCAGATTTGAATGGCACAAACACTGCAATAACTAGACACAAGGCACGAAATAAACAATCAGGAACATGTAGAACTTACCAGAACAGAACAGAAGCATGAGGATCGAAAAAACACACACACACACACACACAAAATCAAGACACAAATACGAAAACAAAATACACATACAGTCCGCACACACCCAACAGGCATTGGCCACGTTTCCCAGATTCATTTAAGACGATCTTAGCGCTAAGAGCTTCTTTAGATCCTTCTTAAGGCTCCAGTAAGGAGCAAACGCGATAATAGGAAAGAGCGGGAATTTTACCAGATGAGGCTGAATGGATGATGCATAGCGTCAGGGCCAGGGGCCTGTTGCACAAAGGCAGGATAAGGGATTAGCCCAGGATCGGCACGGGATTAGCCTGATCTCAAGCCCCATTTCGGTTGCACAGAGCGTGTGAGCTAAGCCATGGCACTAGTTACTATGGAAACAAAGTCTGTGGAGCTAGCCAGCACCGGAGCAAGCTTACGAACTAGCTAAGCTCTTGTCTGCAGCCAATTTCACCTCACCTCATTCAGCAGTCGCCCAAATTGAAAATCAACGTCCTTAACAGTCATTCTGAATTGTCCACTACACGTTGCTATCTCAATTATAATAGGCCCAGAGTAATTGTTTTAGAAACTTGTGACCATTGATGTCAGTAAAATTGCCAATATTCGATCATTATATTCAAGTAGGCCTATCCATGTGACAGTGACCATCACAGTTCAATCAGTCCCCCTTCCATGTCACATTTTAACCATATTTAGAATCCGTCATTATCGGATTTGTCCTTATTCCCCAAGTTGAGACTTCCATCAGAGTAGAAAATGAGCAGTGCTGAATGAAGTAGGTTACCGTGTCTCAGCGCGGTCTTAAATCGCTGCGGTAACCCCCTACCGACAGCACTGCTGCTGCTTTTCTCCGTCTTTATTCAGACTGCGACGGTAAGGTAGAGTCGTTGCCTTAATGCTGGACACGAATACGTAATGTTTCGCAGCGATACTGGAATCAAACATTTTCAGGAGGCTCCTTGACGTAATTTTCTGACGCTAACATTCTACTTTTAAATTTGAGTATGTCTTCATCAGAGGTGTTTAATAGCAGCAAGTAAACTCAACTAATCTGACAACGTCTTCTAGATCGGACTTCTGTTCAGTTTGTATAGGACAAAAAACATACCTATAGCGTACTTGTGGTGTTTAGTTGATACATTGAAATGCTTCCGATTCAATCATTTATGTCCACTATTATTGCTAACATGCGTTTATCACACTCATACCAACCCCGCGATTGTTTTCGCAAGACTTTAAGTATGTCTGACAGCGACGGCTTATCTCGTTCAGGGTAACGCTGAAATGCGTCAGCAACTCCTTTGTGACAGCGCTGAATCACCACCCGAGTTTACTGTCACTTGAGTTCAGCTAACTTTAATACTCCTCTCAAACGTCTCACACCAATCAGACAGAAACTAAAGGAATAGCAAGCAGAAGCATTTCAGCCCCATCGTTCTTCTGTTTGAACGTGGTCTTTGAGTGTTCCTGGCGCATGCGTTTGCTGCAGCTACTTAGTGCCCATGGTGATGATCAGCGATTCTGTGATCGATCTCGGGGTCTATTTGAGGTAGCCGAGTGCGAGCACTCAGCAGGATCAGCGGCATTGGGCTTCACTAAGCCAATTCTCCTCCACCCGCTGTTGGCTTTGTGCAATCAATTAAGCCAGCGACACGCTGTTAGGGATATGGCAATCCTCGCTTTGGCGTTTATCCAGGATCTCAGGATCCGACTTTTGTGCAATAGGCCCCAGGATTTCCAGATTTCCCATTCTATCGAAAAGCCCACTTGAGAGCCAGTAGCCTTCATATCACCATGAATCCCTGGCGTAGGCTGTACAGGGCGCGCTCGCTGCTCACAGTGCCTCCAGTTTCACTAATAACCAAACAAACTACCGTCATCACACGACAGAGCGTCTGGGCGGGAGATAAACCCGAGATGACTCCACTGCTAGCGACCTCTTCTTTTAAACATCTAGGCTCGTATTGTCGTATTGTCATGAATCAATGAGTTAAAGGCGTAAAGCAGAAAAAGGCAATAGCGTCCTCTCGAAGAAGGTGAGAGAAACGTTGGCAAGAATTTGTAACACATCTCAATTTCTTTCCGCAGGTTTGTTGTTAGTCACTACTAAGTAGTACGGAGTGATTGATAGACGTTGCGCATGTGCGCTAACTCCTTAAGCCACATTTTTACCTGACCTCAGCTGGGCCAACTATAAATAGGGCTTAATTTTTCAATTTCACGGGCTATATATTATTACAACATTTTATTAACTACCAATTATTCAGACGTTTTTGACTCAAAATAAGCGTCGTAAGTTAACGGCTTATTCATGCTGGCATATCTTTATCTCCCCGGAGCAGACATGTAATGGTGGGGGAATTGCAATCCATTTAGGTTTTTCCTGTGGGATTTTTCGCAGATGGCATACATTCTTCTGCTGTACTCACGTTTGAATCACTGAGCAATACAGAATGTACAAGCATGGTAAAAATTGTTAAAATTGCTGGGAAGGTGATTGGCAAGCCACAGACTCCCCTCTGCAATATTTTTGACAGGGCTGTACTCAGGAAGGCCAAAGGTATAATTGCAGACGGCTCACACCCACTGCACTCAGAGTTTCAGTTGCTTCCGTCTGGCCGTAGATTTAGGGTGCCAAAGGCCAGCCGGAACGTATATAAATGTTCCTTTGTTCCTCATGCTGTTCTGGCACTGAATGCCAACTGACAGCGTCTGGTTGGACCTATGTGGTCTTCATGTGATAGTTTTTACTTGATAGCATATGTGTATCTTGTTATTGCTCTTGATGTTAGGGGTTATGTAATGTGTAACATGTCATCTGCCTACTGCGGCTGGTCAGGCCACTGCCACTGTTGTATTCTGCACTGTCACTTTTTATCCTATGTTGTATATCTGTTTGTTTTAATGGTGTGTTGTCATCTGTACATATTTGTGAGAAGCCAAAGACAAATTTCCACCTTGGTGGACAATAAAGTCAATCAATCAATCAGTGGTAACTCCATTGCTTCACAGCTTTGAAGTTAGGCCCGGAACGGCAGAGAGGTTTCTAATTTGTATACCTTTTCAGCTTGAGGTATTTCTCAGAAATATAAAATCAAATTGATGACAGAAGATAAACTTTTAATTCAACACCCAAGATTTATGATACCATAACCGAATGTCTGTAGATATTTAGGCAAACTTTTAAAAGCAAATTCGTGAGGAAAAACTGCTTGAATTCAATCTTCAATTTAACTCTAGAAAAGATTCAAGAGCAAGATTTTTTACATTTAAAATTACTTTTGAAACATTGTTTTAAGATTTCAATCAAACCTACATTTTACACTCAAAATATTTTTCTAAAACAGGTGTAAGCTAAAAGGTAAAGTTATTTACTAGTTTTATATCTTTTGTTAAGTCAAATCTAATATCTAAATCATGCATTCAGGACATATGTGATTGGCATGTATATAGATATTTGTCAAATAAATATGATCTAAAAATTTTGCATGGCAGCTAAACTGGGGAAAAAGACGTGTATGTATATTTGGCTTTAATCTTCAGGGAAATGGTAGATCTGATAAGAAAGTGCAGTAAAACACGGCCTCGTTTGTCATTTAAAATCTACACAAAAGCACATTAGTTTCACCGACTCAAGTACAGAAAAAATTATAGGAGTTACAAGAAGACATTGTCATCCACCACCATAGAATCCAGTTTTAGAACTCAATCAAGGTCATGACTAGTAACACACACACAAAATTTCATTCATCAAGGTGAACCAGTTTCTGAAAAAACTTGTCCCTGGCCTACTTATCCTGATGGACGGACATATGGACGAAAGGACAGACGGACGGAGAACCTCCCTTTGAATATGCCTCACTTCACTTTGTGGCGGGGGATTAGTAATATGATCAAGCCATATGACCCCACAGCGCACTGAAATGGCAGACTGCAGTATGTTCATTCACAGAGCACTTTATTAGGCACAGCCAATCAATGGGTACAGGTGTCTAAAGCCAGATGACCTCCCATTGCCATAAAAGCCAAAATTCTTCAGGAAAAAGATACAAAAGGGCCCAACAGACATTCTTGAGGGATTTCCTTCCCCTGAGTCACACGTCACACTGGAAGTACCCTCTTAGCTAGTAAAAGGTTAGACTGTGGTCATAAAGGCAATCACATGGTCAGCAGCAATACTTAACACATGCTGTCATGCTAAAGTGATGCACAGCAGGTAATTAAGGGGTCTACTGCATGTCAAGAAGACAATCACCACACCAATAAACTACCATTGCAAGGTTGGCAAGAAGAATACGTGGTACATGCTATACGCAGCAAAGTCTGACCCAACCATCTGCATGTAGCCACAGAAATCTATATTTCTTTGACCAAGCCATGTTTTTATGATTGTCAGTCACCCAGGTTTGAAAATAACACCCCCTTGAAGCCTCAGCTTGCTGTTATTAGCCGAGTGGGATAATGACCCTCAGCTTCTGTAGCCTCAGCATCAGTGACGGTCCGTCTGCAGAAACACAGGGCCAGCAATAACCTCACCTTTCACTTCTTAATGACAGACACCTCTCGCAGTTTACCTCCCCGATTAGAAACAGTTGCTCAGACTGATTGGTGGAACCGACGAGAATCTAATTTATTTTTGAAAGCCTTGTTATACATTGCCCTACGAAAATATGCGGTGTTTACTTCCGCACATCAATGACTATGGAAAATATCAATCGCCTACGTGTTTATAATTTCTGGATTTGCGTAAATCATTTCGCGAGGTTCATTGAGCAATAAGCCATGAGAATCCGTTCTATAGCCTGAATGTAGTGACAGCAAAAGTGCGTTGTTAGGTACGATGCACAGCTGAGTGATAACGAAAATAATTGCTGCAAAGTCAGCGAAAGTTTCAGATTTTTTGCAGATTGTCATCCTTGCGGAGTCACATCAATTATATCAACATAGCCAATAGGTAATCGCTTTGTCATTAGCATTCCTTAATCATTATGTGTCATGCATTGGTGGTGGCTGTTCAGTTAATAAACTGTTTGATTGTTAATCAGGCAAACCTGATCGCAAACAGTTTAAGAGCAATTATGCGGGAAAGGGTGATGTTACCGAAGGCCATCCTGATATTTGACGGCAGGCCACTGCTCAGCTTGCTTCAAGATTCAATTGAGCGATCAGGAATGCACACTATTGTTGTATATAGCCATTATTTGAGCATTCCTGACCTTTCTGCACTGCAAAACTAAGTCTTACCACACATTTAAATCTTTTATTTAGACTTAAACACTAATGTCTAGCACAAATTTTTGCAGGGAAAGAAATTCTGCCTCTGATTTCAGGTAGTTGTGATTAATTTCTAGATTTGTCCATGGAGTAAGTGAAAATATCTAACCCCATGGACAGATCCAGAAATAAGTCAAAATTACTTCAAATTTGTTGTAGAATGTCTTTTTTCTGCAAACATAAAAATTGGTAATAAAGAAGGTAAGAATCCGATTGAGAGCAAAACAATATCGTGTTTAAGTCGAAAAATACAACATTGAAATGCTCAGTAAGATCTTGTTTTTGCATTGTGGTGGACTGAGCGAGTCTACCCTTCCTCTGACCTTTCTCAACGACAAAATGCATCAGCATCAGGACAACCCCGTGCCAGAAGTTTTTCATAAACAGTTCAATCCTGGGTAAAGTACAGAGTCTGTAGTGCATCTCAGAAGAGCAGTTCAATTTTCAGATGCTGGAAGCACAACATCTGACTGGCATCAACCATTTTGCCATAATACGCCTTTGCCCATCATAATGACAAAAAATAAATCACTGAACCAGGTTGCATAGTTTATAAATTGAGCTGTAATCACTGAGTTCACTGATTAAATGGGCAAATGCTATTAATACAAACAATGATTGGTGATGGTGTCCCATATAGAAAAGAAAAAAAATTTACACGTATTTCCATATATCCATAACGGACGTGTATCATATGTCAGTATATGGTCATCCTTGAGCGAATATATTCCTTATATTCCGAATATATAGAGCATATATTTAAAGGACATTTTTTTGTTATTTGCATATTCCTAAAATATATTTTAGAAATAAATTTTGCATTTATTTTTTTCCATATAAGTAAAATATACATGATACCAGCTGTGACAATTCAACGGCAATTCACAACCCAACTACACCCCTCCGCCCCGGCAACGCGCGCGCGCACACAGGCCTCACTGAATAGGCCGCACCCTCAATACATCTGGTTTCGAGGAAATAAAAAATGAGCGTAGTTTCATAGAAAGATAAAGTAACGCGAACGATTTGGCTACCATATTTGTATAAGCTGTTTTAAAGACCCTAGTGCTAACAAAAACTTTTCAAACTCTTCCAGAAAAGATCACACTTACGGTGACGCACGCAAAAAAAACTACGTTCAAACTTTATATCTATATCGCCTGAGTAATAATTCGGTTAACTTACCCGCGTGTGTCACGCTAATGCCACACAGCACGATCCAAAGAACAGCGAGGACTCTCATCCTGGGGAAAATGTTCAGATATAGCCTTTTCCACGGCATGTATATTGCATTCTCCTGCCTTCGGCTAACTCGAAGAGTCGTTACAGAAGCGAATAATGTAGGAAATGAAAAAGCAGTGTAGATGATAAGGCTTAGCCAATAGTAACTGCGTACAGGCGACGCGTAACTAAACTCCAGGGAAAATTGAGAAAAATAGGTTGGACTCCGAAACTGAAAATGAAGTTCTCGCCTCGTGCCGACTGTAGGAGCTCATGATGCAGAACTGGACGGCAAACATAGAGTATCACGTAGTAATAATAATAATAATAATAATAATAATAATAATAATATCGCTCAGTCTACTTCGTGGGGAATACTGCCCATTAACGCAAATAATCAGCCCTTCAAATGGTGAATCATGTATGTAGTCATTACTTGATGAAGCATTCATACGTGCTGAAAAATTCATTCGAACTCTGTATACAATGCAGTGCAGAACTGACACGGATACAATGTTTGTGGTTTTGGCTCCGCACGCCAGCACGTTGGATTTCAAATCACACAATGAATATTAGTGGTCGACTATATCCTGTGGAACGTTCTTACTTGTCACAGCAGATGGACAGGGTTTTTTAACCCTCCTGCCGAGTTCACCCCCCTCCCCTTACTTTAGTGTTCCCGGTCAAATTTGACCGGTCTGTTTTAACTGCTCTTAAATTGACACAAAAACCATTAATCACCACCAATTTTTTATTTAACACTCTTTTTAGCTGTGAACATTGTCTCAGAGTAGTGGTTAACATGAATAACTGCAGTGAGAATACAAACAGGCACTGAAAATGTATTCCAAAATGAACATGTAATGTAAAAAAAGGAATGGAAAACCAGAGACCAAACTCCTCAACATGAAGTCGTGTGTGTGTGTGTGTGTGTGTGCGTGCCCCCGCGTGTGTGTGTGTGTGCATATGTGTGTGTGTGCGCGTGTGCGTGTGTGTGTGTGCGCGCGTGTGTGCTTGTGTGTGTGTGTCTGTGCTTGTGCATGCACATGAGTGGCATTTGATACTCAGGTCAGCTTGGGCCTTACAAACATATGCATCACATTTTCAGCATCTCAGGCTTGTTTTGTTGTCTCTAGGGGCACAGAGCTCACAGCGCTTCCTTTTCTGCCCCTGTCCTTGTTTGGGCAGAGCGGCCAGGGCAGCAGCTGGGGTTTGCACACTCTTAACCACTCCTAACCTAACTCAATCTCTGGTTCAACTTCAGTGCCCTCTTCATCTTGTTCTAAAATCTGGTCCAGAGCCTCTCTGACAGATAACCGCCTGGTCAGTCGCCTACTCATTGTGCTCAGAGTAAAAGGAGTGCAAGGCAAACATCAAGCTATATTTTGGTGGTCTGTGTGAAGATATGATACATTGATTGGTCTGGAAGGTGTGGTTCACGGGGGGGGGAGGGGAATAGGCACAAAAGCACCGGAGAGAGATGTGTACCCACAAAAGACATTGTTCAGTCTGAAATGTGTGGTGTGTGTGTGTGTGTGTGTGTGTGTGTGTGTTGGGGTGGTGTGTATGGGGATGTTTTCTCATCTGATGGATGAATATAATCTGGATACCCATTCATTTCCTATGGCGGTCACTTCTGACCGGGAACACCACAGGTATAACAAGGTTGACTAAATCACTCAAAATTCAAAGTAAATTGTGATCATCACTTTTATATGTTCAAGTGCACAGTGTCAAGGATATCATAAGGCTTTGAGGCAATCAGATGTAAAACACAATATTTATGAGTGTTTTAAGTTGTAAATCGGTCAGATTTGTCCCGAACACAACAGGAAGGTTAAACAACTGAAGTTGTTCTGTAATCAAACTGCCCTACAGTCTTTTTAAGTGATCTACAAGGTAATTTGCTCTTGCTGAGCTCACTAGGGCATTTTTTTTTTTTTTTTGACACACCAAGTGTTACGAACAGCTCACCAATTTAGTAGCCTACAGGGCGCACGCGCGCGCACAGACACACACACACACACACCATTCACTTGCATATTCATACCTATGGACAATTTAGAGTCTCTAATTAGTCTGTCATACATGTCTGTCGACTGGAAACCAGAGTACGAACAGTGGTAAACATTCAAACTCCACACAGAAAGGTTCCAGGTCGGATTCAAACCCACGCCTTTCTTACAGTGAAGCGGCAGTGCTACCCACTGCGCTATCATGCCGTCCTTAATAATAAATGATAATCAACAGTTATGAGGGTGCTCCATGAGGCTTGGTACAGTTCTAACATTATTAGTAGTAGTAGTAGTAGTACCACTGCTGCTGCTACTACTACTACTACTGGTATATTCTTGCCGAAAGCACATTAGATGGTAGAAGATTTTATGTTGAACCTCCAGAGGTCATTCTTGGCGCATATGATGTCACCTGAGCTGGAATACCATCAAATACTTTGATTACCGTTTCCGAGAAATCATGTGATTTGAAAATAATCAGAAGAACGAAATATAAGTATAGAGCGCCCTCTACCGGTTAAAATGGCCTCTCCCCAAAGTTGGAGGTGATGGTGGAGCCCAGAATTCTGTCAAAAAACATCAATTTCAAATGAACAAATGACGGCAGTTTGACAACCCTTGAAATAATGATCAAAGTAGCGAATTGGACTCAAGATAGTCGACATTTGGACAGGAATTAGGTTATCACCGCGAGAAAATGCTCTTGCCCTCTAATTTAAGTTGAGACATCAACGCACGAGAAGACCTCTTTAAATGTTCTGATGGAGGCTTACATTTAAATTCTCAATACTCATTTTTCTTCTGAAAATTTCAATTTAAGTTGATCCAACTGAATAAACATGTAGACTAGAAATAACAAAATAGACAATAAAGTTTTACTGTAAGGCGAAAACGGTGACAAAATTTCCCGAATTTTAATGATTAAAGCCCAATGTTTCAAAAATGTTCACTGGCATCCCTGCATCCACCTCCTCGCGTATTGAAAAAGATAAGCAGGCTGCGCGCATGCTCACTTCCGTCCTCAAACAGAAAGTGTTGAACTATTAAAACCTGGCAGCACGTAAACGCGAAAGATATTGCTATATTAGGCTTCATGCCGCTGCTTGGGTTGTAGGTACTGAACTTCGGCTCTACTGTTCAACGGAACTTGCTGACAAGAATGACAAATTTCTCGACGATCTACAAATTGTCATTGATTGCTTTTGCTTGCACTGTTCAAGGTAATATAGCCTATGCGTTTTCAACGAATTAATGTGATGCTTAAAAACTGGTACTGGATGCCGTAAACCATTTTAGAAAAAAATAGCTTAATGTTCGAGTGCGACGCCGATAAAGCTATTCATTTTTACTTGTTCTTTTTATGCAACTGTAGAGCGTTTGTTGTTATGTTACATTGACATCACTGAGCATTCGCCCTGTATACTTGTGTGTTCCGTTATGTACTGTGTGGCTTAAGTAGGAAATGTATGGTTTACTAGCTAACTATGCGTACGGGTGAAGATTATTCATTTGGAGCCAGTTTAAAATGAATTAATTAATTTTGATACTGTGCGTGTGGTGCGCGCGTGTGTGTGAGAGTGAGAGAGAGAGACGGGGAAAGCACCGGACTTTCTTAACTGGGTCGCATGTTCTCTGATTACAAGTAGCCAACCTGGTTCTTCTTGAACTTCCGTTTGTCTACAGAACAACCTGTGATCACCGTATAAGTTTAAAACGCAACGTTTACCATGTTTTCGCCTCGCCTTCACACTACTCCGGCGTTTTTGAGTCCCACAAAAGGAGACTTTTTGAAACGTTGACCCCATTTGGGTTTGAAAACTCTGGTTGCATTTTAGGACGGAAATAGTGTTCGTTTTAAAACTCCGTTGTAAAATAATAACGCTTTAGTACGGACGTAACCTGTAACTATCGTAGCAAGGATTTAACAAGGTTTCAGTCAGACATGGGCACGATTACAGACCTACGATTACGATTGCAATGCAGGATGATTACGATTACACACAAAAAAAAGGTCAGTGATTACGATTACACAAAAATTTGTCAGTGATTATGATTACGATTACACTTGTTCAAAATCTTTATTACGATTACACACTATTGAAAAATGTTGATTACGATTACGATAACACGATTATAATCATGCCCACGTCTGGTTTCCGTAACATTTTTTTTTATTATTATTCTTGTCGACTTTACGGTATCGCTAATTTTGTTAGGATTATTCGGCCTCATTTCTATAATGCAAAGAACCTCATAAACGTGATGTAGTTGCGTCAGACCCAAAACCTCTGCAAGCATTATGGACGGAATTAGAAGAAATAAACTCCCATCAAAAATGGTGTGAGTCAAAATTAGGCAGGGTATGCATGTTTGATACAATCTTGGATACCTATGGAAGCCCATAGTGGACAATACTCAAATGAAAATGTAATCCCACTATTGCATCATAATTTTCCACTTATGAGTTATTTGAGACAATATTAAATTGAAAATGCATTAATCCAATTATCACTTTCATTTTCACATACACAAATGGGAAATCTATGACTATATTCAAATGATAATGAAAAGCTGTTTGACATTTCATTTTCAAAGTCATGCTCCGCAATACAGTGGACAATATTCAAATGCAATAAGCAAAACAGCACCCCCAGCCTGTTGCATTTTACATTTACATGTCAACACAGTCTTTTAGGGTCAACATGAAAATTTTTATGCTATTTTCTGACTATTTGAAAATGATATTGAAAATGGCATTCAACATTTAATTGCAAAGACTTAACTTGCTCTACTAGTTGCACAACACTGCCGGGAAGCCTCGGATAAGTTCATACATATTACAGCTAGCTCAATTAATAGATTTGGGGCAAAAATCAAATCATATCGCTTTAATGTGATGATCATTTACAAAGATTTTCCTTAGTTAACGTTAGCTAGCATACTAGCTGCCGAGATGGCTACATCCAAAGGGCAACATAGCCTATTGCGCGATGGCACACTATACATAGCAGCGTAGCCATCATGACATTATCGGTAAGCCTCCGTGCGTACTAGTCAGGGGCCGTTCAGTGGCTGTTTTGGTAAGCAACCGGAACCAGGGCGAGAGAGACAGGATCCGGAATTCGATGGATGTGCCAAGCTAATAAAAATGCGGTGAAACTTTGTAATTTAAAGAATATAATTTTGTACGTCCATGTTTAAATGAATAAAATGTTTCAAAACCGGAGACGGAAATCGATGGTGCGCCAGAATTTAAAGTTTTATTTTGGTGAACACTTTTACTTTGGTGAATTCCGGATCCGCTCTGTAGACTGGAACCAGAATCCAGACAAAATTCAGAGTGAACGGAAACCAGGCTCTTCTCCCCTGTATGAAGAGCCCGGTGACGCGAGGCTAGTGCGTACAAGCGCTACCCAGAAACTGATTGGTTGGTATACAAATTAGAAACATGCTTTCCGTTCGCGCCCCTAATGAGTGACGTCCAAGCGGAAGACCCGCCTTGATGAGACGCTAACAGATTGCATTTTAATTTTCATTGTGTCCCAAAAAGAGCGTGGTGATATGTATTTGAAAATGCAATGGACTGGGAGGCGCTGTTTCCCTTACTGCATTTGAATATTGTCCCATGTATTGCCGGATAAGTCTTCGAAAATGAAAAGTCAAATGTCGTCATCATTATTATATCATTATTATTTCCAAGTGATTTGAAAACAGCATTTTCATTATCATTTTGAACCTAAAAGAGCGTGATGACAAGTATAAGTAAATGCAATAGACTGGGAGAGCAGTTTTTCTTATAGCATTTGAATATTGTCCTCAGAGCAAGATAAGTCTTAGCAAATTAAATGTTGATTGCCATTTTCAATATTATTTTCGAATAGTTAGAAAATAGCATTTACATTTTCATGTTGACCCTAAAAGAGCGTGTTGACATGTAAATGTAAATGCAATAGGCTGGGGGTGCCGTTTTGCTTATTAGAACTATTGTTTTTCATGTCGGCCATTTTCTTTATACTTATTAAGCTACGTTTGGATAATTTCTTTACCGTTCAACTTTTTTGTAACTTCTATAATTTTCTAATTATATTTTTTTATTATTATTTTTTTTTTTACAATTAATTCTGGGAACTTAGAGCGTGGAGACATCACGGCTACAGCGACGAACATCAGCAAAACGGGCCAGAAAAGACTTCTTAAACTTGCTTTAACTCCCACAGTTTTCACTCCCCATAAATATTTTTATATCCAAGTTGTAGCAAAAGTTGTGCTGGTCACGAAAATGTAACTATGGAAGCAAATGGACAAACGGTTTTGGCTGTATGAGTTTTAAAAGCGACGGACCCCGACCGAAGCTCCATTAACTCCAATGTTAAATGCGAAAAGAAAATGCAGCTTGCAAAGGCTAAACGCACAGTTTTCTAACTTGCTCGTGTTTCCATATTTTTGGCACTACGAAAACAATTTGACATATATTACTCAGCTGATTCTCCTCTTTCGTATGGTACATCCATTTCCTAGATTGGACTTACCATTTTTCAGTTAGAAGTCGCAATCTGTAAGAAACGCCTGCGCTAAAATCTCCATTGGACTAAATGACTCAGCCAAACTCAAATAGCTTAGATATGGATCATTTGCGGTTCGATTCTGCCCTCTGCTGGCCTTTTTCCACACCTCAACACTGTCGTTTTTAAAAGACAAAGATATAGACGACTCCAAAAGAATAATTCTGCGTCAAACTCAGTGAAAGAATTTCCGGTATAGTAGTTGGAACAGTCGCTGAAACCAGCTCCAGGACACGAAATCTTCTTGTACTTCATTTGAAAATGCGGTGGCCGTTTCCAATCCTGCCTATCATTTAATGTTTCCAGCTAGGATTGGTAAAAATCATCTGTTCAGAGCATTCATATCTTCTAGAATAAGCTGACGCAATCTCGGTTATTTTTACATTATCAGTGAAGCGAAAAAAAATAACTGTCTCGAGACACTCCCTCAGAAGTCCGGCACAAGGTCTCCGGTTTGCTGTACGCAAATGAGTTTCTGTTGGTGTCCGGAACTCTAGTGGGGAAAAAAACATTTCGCCTCCAGCGAAAGCACTATGGCTGTGTCCGAAATCACTCACTCATTCACTATTCCCTACTCACTTTATGGGGACTCACTATGTAGGTGACTATATAGTGAGCTCATTGGTAGAGGAAAGAAACGCTTTCGGACACTACCTGGCTCGTTTTGTCGCAGATGTTAATAGCGTCATTGCTGCCGCAAAATTAAATCGTACCTATTCAACTTTAGACGAAGGATTTGGGCGTATTTCTGTAATAACTGAACGGAGTATATTTCCCACTGTGTTTGTGTTTACCATCGTTTAAAAAATAAAATTTGCCATAAATTATTCGTTTTAATAGTTCCTAAATGTCCTTTTATATCCTGTGTAAAAACGGTCTCGCTGCTTGGTTTCCAAAAAAAAAGAAGAAGCATTTTTTTGAAGCTAATAAATGCCTGTTTTCAAACTCCGTTGACTAAACGCAGCTTTTTTTCTCCCACTGTGCATGTTGGGATATTTGGGTTAGTGACCATCATTACATTTAAATGAATAGGGATTTGCCTTACAAAATTTTTGTTAGATACATTATACTTTTTGGGTTTTGGAGATAAATTTTGTAGTATCATTAAAATTTTTATGTGACATTCTAGCTGTGTATCCCTAAATCCTGGAATCATCAAGATTCAAGGTTCTTAGAGGCTTAAGACAAGGATGCCCCATTTCCCCAAAACTTTTCATTTTAGCAACTCAACTTTTGACTATTCAGATAAATTATGCTTCTGAAATACAAGGTATTACAATCTTCAACAAAGAATTTAAAATAAGTCAATTTGCAGACGACTCATCCATCTTCTTAAAAGACAGATCAATGGTTGAAAGAACTCTCAATACAATCTCTGAGTTCTCCAATGCTTCAGGCTTGTCCTTAATATAAATAAATGTGAATTACTCCCCCATTCATACAAGTTCTGATACTACCATTGCTTCTATTAAAGCTTGAAATATTTAGGAATAACAGTAACAAAAAAAAAAAAAGAAGATATAAATATATCCAACCATATAATGGTTAAAAAAAAAAATTCTTAGTCACTGGCTGACCAGAGACCTAACTATTTTTGGTAGAATTGTTTTATCTAAGGCAGACGGTATCTCTAAGCTTATTTATCCATGCCACTCTCTTTATGTTTCCTTAAATAACATAAATAAAGCTAATTCTGTGATTTTCCAGTTCATATGGAAAAAACAAAACACATTATATTAAAAGGTCACAGCTTGTCAAAGACTATGATATGGGTGGTGTCAAGGCTATTGATATTCAATCAATGTGGGCACCTTTAAAATCAAATGGATAAAGTCCTTTCTGTCCCAAGCAAATTCTATGTGGTTCCATATTCCTAGATCCTTGTTTAATAAGATAGGAGGTTTAGATTTTCTTTTTAAAATGTGATTTTGAGGTAAACTGGGTCAGATTCTCCATTATTGGAAAATGATATTTTCAAGATAACTTTTCTCCACATTGTTCAATGGAACAATAGAGTGACCACAATAAATAGGAAATCTTTATTTAAGAATGATTGGGTTGAAAAAAATATTATGTTTGTGACTGATCTATTGATTCGAATGGAGACCTAATGGACTATGCATCCTTTGTTAACAAGTATAACTTTTACTTGTGGCGTGAATTTTATAAGGTCTGTAAAGCAATTCCCTTACCATTAAAGTTAATTCAAAACCCTAATGTGTGCAAATGTTAAGGCTGTATTCCCAAAATTAGTATTTGATGATTGTAACTTGTGTGATAAGAAATGTAATAAAAAGTTATTCATAGTATCCTGAAATCAAGGTTGTTCCATGACTACCACAGAGGGCCACATACTAAGCTCCCAGAGTTAATGGAGCCTTCTGTTCTGATCAAAGCATTTTCTAAATATATTAAGATGCCAGTTTTCCCTAAAGTGAAAGAAACTCATTTTAAAATAATTAATCAGATTTATCCAACTGCTGAATTCCTCAAAAAAGATTCAATTTTGATGTGGATGTATAGTCTGAAGACCTTAGAGCATTTGTTTATATTTTGTCCTGTCTCACAAAGATTCTGGATCAACATAAATAGGTGGTTGTCGCTAAAAATGAATGATATTCCATCTTTTGATAACTACAGTATTTCTTTTTTATGGATAAATTAAACCCTTTAGTTTCTGACATGGTAAATGTTATTTTGCTCTTGTGTAAATATCATATTCATTGTAGTAAGTGGAGAAAAAGCAACCCTCCTTTTGACTGGTTCATAAATGACTTCAAGTATTTTTTTCTTATCTTTGAAAAAATGAAATCCAGCATGATTGCTTGTAAGATTAGTGCTGACATGTCGAAATTCTTGTTATTTTGATTCTGACCCTTGTCAAATGTTATGTCTGCTCCAGAATGTTGTCTGGTTTCATTTGCACAAACATTTTTGGGGAAAAAAAAAAAATTTTTTTTTTTTTTTTTTGAATTTTATTATTTATTAATTTTTATTTATACTCCCCTAGTCTTGATTTATGTTTAACTTGTTCCTGAGTATTTATGTTTATCCTCTATAAGAACTTGTATAATTTTTTGTATGCCTTTAAATAAAAAAAAATTTTAAAAAAAAACTCAAATTACAAATTAACCCACTATATAGTGCACTATATAGTGAGTAGGGAGTGATTTCGACACAGCATCAGGGAAAGAACGGTCTTACTGCTTGCGTCCAAGACAACACGTTACAGTAAAAATGGCAAAGCAGAAAAAACAATAGCTCGAGCTCCTATTCCAGCATATAGCTACCAGCAACTGTCTTCATTCTTTCTTTGCTCAGCTTTCAGTTTTTTTTATAAACATTCAAGTATTCTACATAATTCAAATATTATATTTTCATGGCAGCTATTCAGTGTGGCGTCAGCAAACATTCAAACTTTATTGTATTCAAGACAGCATCGCAGTGTGGGTTCAGCATGCAGCATTCACACTCGCAATTTCTTTAGGAATTGCTGCTCTAGTTGCATTTGAATATTGTCCACTGTATTGCAGAGCATGACTTTGAAAATGAAATGTCAAACAGCTTTTCATTATCATTTGAATATAGTTATAGATTTCCCATATGTGTATGTGAAAATGGAAGTGATAATTGGATTAATGCATTTTCAATTTAATATTGTCTCAAATAACTAATTCATAAGTGAAAAATTATAATGCAATAGTGGGATTACATTTTTATATGAATATTGTCCACTATGGGGTTCCATAGATACCTCTTCAGTATAACCAAAATTATTATATGACGTAAGGATTCGCCTCTCCTGATTGGTTGAGGTGAGCTCCGCCGGTCACTATAAACACTGACATTCAGCGCGCGAAAGTGCGCAAGAGGTGAATGTGACGATCCGACGACCTCGACCTAAAAATTTATTTGGCATCCCTGCAGGAGCTCCTGACAGTGTCTGTATTTAGTGTCGCTTCGTCCCTGTGAGAATCTTTTACGTTAGAGCTGTCACCCTTGTCTTATGTTATATTTTCAAGTAGCGTCATAATAAAACAGTTATTGACTTCAGTTTTCGGTGAATCCAATGATTTATCCACCTTGGACAAGTGATATTCACCGAGGCGCTCGGTGAATATCATTTGTCCAAGGTGGATAAATCATTGGATTTACCGAAAACTGAAGTCAATAATTTGGTATGCGTAATGGACGGAATTAGGAGAAATATCAATTCTCTTAACCTCCATACTGGTTTACTACTATAATCTAACAGTATTCATGAATTAAGAAACACGAAAATGTAAGTTTTTTTTTTTTTTAAATTGCGTTCAAAGCCTAAATTGATATTCTTTCAGACAAAACCATCAAAATTGATAGTTGAATAGTTGGAACAGTATACATAATGCGAATTGGTGAATATCATTTGTCCAAGGTGGATAAATCATTGGATTTACCGAAAACTGAAGTCAATAATTTGGTATGCGTAATGGATGGAATTAGGAAAAATATCAATTCTCTTAACCTCCATACTGTTTTACTACTATAATCTAACAGTATTCATGAATTAAGAAACATGAAAATGTAAGTTTTTTTTTTAAAATTGCGTTCAAAGCCTAAATTGACATTCTTTCAGACAAAACCATCAAACTTGATAAATAATATGATCATCTAAATTTAAGCCTGAAGGTTGACAAGTTTTGGGATCTCTCCAGTGATCTGGAAACGCCTAGTAATCCCATGGGCCCAAGTTTTTTGAAACTGAAGAGACACTTTAGGATTTTGGGCTTTTCCAACTAGGGAAGAAAAAAGCTTTATTTTGAAATTTCAAATCATACCAAATAGTGTTTACAAATTTCCCTGCACTTAATTGCTGCAGATCAAGGTCAAAATAAAATTCTACTAAAAGTGTCATATTAGGTTCTCCAGATCACAGGTCTGTCCCAGCACTCTCTAATGACAGTGCATCTTAAGCACTAGGCCTATCCTGTTTAAATGACAAAGCCTGAATGCAGCAATGAAGGGATCTGCGTTTTTAGAAACAATTTGTTTATGCTACCCTCAATTCTTGAATAGTTGGAACAGTATACATAATGCTAATAAAAACATAAAATAGTGATTTTTAGAAATTATTTTTGCCTCATTAGATTGAAAATGGTATCAAGAAAATATATTTAATGTTTTACCTCTTTATTTAAGGATATTTTTAAATATAGATGTCAAATTTATAGAGAGCATGTATTAGCAAAAATAGGCTCGATTAATTGCAACATTAAGTACCTTGTAACATTTTCAAATGAATATCGTGCAAATTATGGCTTTCTACACACTGTCCAACCTTTTTGGAACTGAGGTTTGTGTAACATGGCATTCATTTGTTTATTTTGGGGCCTAATGTGCCTTACAAAAAAATCACAGGTTAAACATACATCTGAATAACCAACATCTGATGCGTACGCAGGTGAACTATAAAATCCTATTAATGAGATTAGAATGGAAAATGGTTACCAGTGCTATTTTAACTCACAATGTTGTACATATTCCTTGATGGAAACTTCACTTATGTTTTACGACCTTGTCTTCTCTCCATATGTGGAAATGTCTATTCACATGTGCAACCAATTTCACACAAAACAGTCTAGCTAACATACAACATCATTTTAATTCTCATCTGAAATTGCAAACGTGATTGATTCACATTGACGTGACTTTTAGGTGCAGAGAGGAAATATTCCCCATATCAGTACACCACCAGCCTGTATCATTGTCACAAGGCGCGGATCTACCCAATTTATGCCAAATACTCGCCCTATTCGTTTTACATCTTATGATGGGGTATTATTCTGTACATTTATGTAGCCGAGGAGTTTATCCAAATCAGCTTATGGTTGATTAGACAAAGCTTGGGCCAATTCCCACAGGAGCAAAGGGTAAAATCCCATACAGCTGCACTTATCTTGTAGTGGCTACACTGAGAGTTAAATGACCAACCATCTGTGCCTGGTGTAAGGTACCCTATTCAAACTCCACTGGCTGCATGGTCCATATAATCATAAGCTTAGTCGCCTAAAAGGGTTTCCAACGTCCAAATATCTCAGGGGGGGCACCAGTTTCTCAAATGCTGGGACCGCCACATCGTTATATTATCACTGTATTTCTTTAAGTCACAAGCAATAATGCTGCAGTCAAAGTCACCACATCAGTCCCACCATAATGTTAAAAGTGATTTGGTCAGATGAGTCCTGCTTGCCATATTCTTAACAAAATGGGCGAGTGTAGTGTACCATGCGGCAAGGCTTGAATGCTTGACTCCTCCAGTGAGGGGATCTGGTAGCTCTGTCATACTGTGGGGGGGTGGCATTACTCTTGAATGGTTTTGGGCCTCCAGCCTCTTTAGGAGGGAGGGGTCACTGCAAATAATTGCAAAGTTATTCTGAATGGTCAGCTCAATCCCATGATGAGACAGTTATACCCAGATGGAAATCTCTGTGAAGATGGCAGAGTCTCTGTCCACAGGGGAAGAGGGGTAACTGAATGGTTTACTGAGGATTAAAATTACGAAGATGATGTGACGCCGATACTATGGCAGGGATCATCAAATCTCAAACTTGAATCCAAGTTGAGACCTGATTTTCTTTTCTTACGTATAATTTATTGATCTTTTAGTGCTTTTGATTTGCCAGACTGTCCTTACATTTGGGGGACCGTGGTAAACCAGCAGTTCTTCGATCTCGAGGAACGTGATTTGATGATCCCCGCGTTCCAAATCAGATCTCAACCCGATTTCACTGCTGTGGGAGATTATTGACCAATGCGTGAACCAGAGCTCTCCCCCACCATTATGAAAACATAAGATCAGGGAATATCTTCTGGAGCAGTGATGCTCCATTTCTCCAGTAGGGTTCCACAGAGTTGCATAATCTATGCCAATGTACATTAAAGCTATTCTGGTAGCTTTTGTTGCCCCGATGCTTTACTAAGCCACTTTGTGTTGGTTTGACCTATAATTTATCATTACTCAGTATATTGCGTTTCAGGCACGCGATACAGTGTTTGGAAGTATGGTTTATTCACGTGACTGAGCATGTGGTACTGACTGAAGTGGCTGGTGAGCCTAAACTTTAACTGTCCGTCACTGCCTTCCAGTGTATGCAGCAACATGCCCGGTTCTGGAGTGCTGGTTCGTTCAGGAGAAGTCGGGTCGAGGAGGTGGGTTTCCTGCTGCCATGAGTCAGGAGAAGGCCCTGCTTTACGCCGAAGTGACCCGGAAAATGCCGGAAGCAGGACAAAGAGGAGCCCGCCAAAAGATGTGAACCCCACAAGGATCTATCACGTCACCGGTTTGTATCCTTGCAGCGCGAAAAATGAAGGCTGGATGCATGATCAGAGTGCTCAATGCTGCTATCTTCATTAAATTATTTTCTCATTGGGAGCTTTGAGCTGTGTGCAGACATTGTCCTTTTTAATGGCTCTCTTTCCCACTGTCAGATCCTGGGGCTTCGCTTTGCAGTTCCTCCCTTTGTCCACCAGAGGGCTCTATCACGAAACCCCATTGTGAAATTAATCCATTCCTGCCTCAGCCTTCTATGATCCAATGGGCTGCTCCACTCACAGAGACCGCCCACAGTCCCATCTACCTGCAGGCTGATTGGCTGTCAGTCTCCGTTCAGGGCTTTGATGGACAGCTGACAGTTTCCAGCGTGATGAGAGCGCCGACAAAAACCAACAAACCAAGCGGTACTAATAACATGAATCCAGTATTCCACAAATCAAACACCCTCCTTTAGTTTTAGCATATAATTCTTTCTTACGCCAGTCGTAACTACTCCTGTTCCCAGTCGACCATCCTGTAGGTTTTCACTCCAACCCTGCTTTGACACACTTGACTCTACGTGTTAGCTGCACAACAAGATAACTGGCTGTTTGATGAGGTGCAATTTATTAGGGGAGGAATGAAAACTCTCTGGATGGTTTATGTCCTGGTACTAAGGCACATCAAGAATGGCATTTTTACTGAAGGCACACTTAGGCAGTGGCGGTCCGTCGGCAGAAACACAGGGCCAGAAATAACCTCACCTTTCACTGCTTAATGACCTACAACTCTCGCAGTTTACCTCTCCCGATTAGCAACAGTTGCTCAGACTAATTATTAGAACCGACGAGAGTCTAATTTATTTTTGAAAGCCTTGTTATACATTGTACTACGATATTATACGGCGTTTTCTTCCACACATCAATGACTACGGAAAATATCAATATGTCTTTATAATTTCTGCGCTCATGTAGCTTGTGAAACAGCACAGATTTGCGTAAATTAGTTTGCGAGGCTCATTGAGCAATAAGCCATGAGAATCCGTTCTATAGTCTGAATGTAGTGACAGCTAAAGGGCGTTGTTATGTACGATGCACAGCTGAGTGATGGCGAAAATAATTGCTCGAAGTCAGCGAAAGTTTCGGATTTTTTGCAGATTGTCATCCTTGCGGAGTCATATATCAACATAGCCAATAGGCAATCGCTTTGTCATTAGCATTTCTTTATCATTATGTGTCATGCATTGGTGGTGGTTGTTCAGTTATTAAATTGTCTGATTGTTAATCAGGCAAACTTGATCACAAACAGTTTAAGAGCAATTATGCGGGAAAGGGTGATGTTACTGAAGGCCTTCCTGACATCTGACGGCACGCCACTACACTTAGGGTATGGAACATGCACAGTTAAGAGTAATCTGCACTGATCATGCGGTGGGGATGGGCATCATGAATGTGCATCCTAACTACACTGGATCTTTTTAAAATGTACAAATAATACAAAACAATGAAAAACACACTCGAATGTCAAACTTTGTGGGGTAATTATTGTAAAATCACAATCTCAGTGCAGAAGTTTTTGCTTTCGGGCATTGCGGATTCATCGCTGCAGGGTGAAGTTGCCTTCAGCCGTCGACTTCCAGGCTGCTCTGCCTGTCAGGCTGCATAAACGCCCTCCTCAAGTACAACCAATCAGATCGCGAGCCAGAGTACAACCAATCCGTTCACAAGGCAGCCAATTCAATTTGAATTCCTGGAAGCCTTTACATTTGGAAGCCTTTACTCGGAAAGTGGGCTTAAGAACATCAATTCTGTTAAAAAAGAATGCGTATAATCGTGAGTTTTCTCATTAAAGAAACTGATTTGTGAGGTAACATTAGATATTTCGGCTATTTTGATTATGTTAACCAATGCAAACAAGTGCTTTTTTTTTGTCTTACAGTTAACTTATAGACCTAACCTTAGCTAAACAGGTCATACTTGTTAACTTAAACACTTCTACGATATAACTTCAAGTATAACTCTGTTTGAAACATAAAATTGGCCTACTTGGGAGATATGAAGGCAGTTTAAAAACAACAGATATTTTGTTCAATAAGCTGTTTGAAGCTTCTTAAAACTTCAACTGCAAGTTGTTAAACCTTAGCTGCCTTCAAGGCTGATTGTAGAGACTAGTGCCTTGCAGGCTGGTTAGAAGGCTAATGTTGATTTCATATTGTATAATCTTTAATAGTATTCAGTCCGATGCCTTCAATGCTGATTGTAGAGACTAGTGCCTTGCAGGCCGGTTAGAAGGCTAATCTTCATTTCATATTGTGTGCTCTTTGATAGTATTAATAGTAGATGGTTTCAAGGCTGATTGTAGATATTAGTGCCTTCAAGTCAGTCAGCCTGTAAGGCACTAGTCTCTACAATCAGCCTTGAAAGCATCTGACTGAATACCTAAAGATTTAGCTAAGGTTCGGACTACAAAGTTAACTATCAGACAAAAAATTACAGCGACTTGCAGTTTGTTTTGCTCAACTAAACAGCTTATTGAACAAAAATAATCAAAGGCCAATTTTATGTTTCAAACAGAGTTAATGAATCATATTGTAGAAGTGTTTTGTTAACAAGTATGACCTGTTTAGCTAAGGTTCGGACTATAAGTTAACTGTCAATGAGTTAAATAATCAAAAACAGCTGAAATATCTGCTAATTTAATCATTTAATGAGAAAAACAATATTAAATGCATTCATTTTTAACAATATTGATGTTCTTAAGCCCACTTACCGAGTAAAGGCTCCCAAATGTAAAGGCTTCCAGGAATTCGAATTGAATTGGCTGCCTTGTGAGCGGATTGGTTGTACTCTAGCTCGTGATGTGATTGGTTGTACTTGGGGAGGGCGTTTACGCAGCCTGACAGGCTGAGCAGCCTGGAAGTCGACGGCTGAAGGCAACTTCCATGGATGTATTCACCCTGCAGCGGATTCGCCACCCCTTCATGTTTTCTTCTATTATTTTTTATGACATATACCTCTTTTCCTCATAACTCTTGCGCCATCTTTTGTTGTACACAAGCAGGGCATTTTAATCCATACTGCACATGTCATGACTGGAACACGCCAGCGGTGACAATGCCTCTCTCGATATGCTTTATCTGGAACTTATCGCTGACTTATATCACATATATTATGATGAAAAAAGATAGATTATAGTAAATTAAAGAAAAAATGCATGAGGGGAGATATACAGGTGTGTTATATTGTAAGTGTACTTTACAATTTATTTTTTATTAATATAACAGTAATACTTGAAAATTGTTTTGCCTGGAAGCGCGACTGTGACAGTTGGATGACTGCTGAAACAAACCCTCCCCCACAGTGGTCGTCAGTGCGTACAGCAGAACGGAGTCGGTCCGTCCCAGACTGGGCGCTCCGGTGGTTCTGGACTGTGGGTTCTGGACCGAGCCCTCTTCCCCGCTATCTGGTGGCGGATTCTCAGTGGAGTGGCGGTACCAGTTTCGGGGCGAGGGCCACTTGGTGCTGGCTTATGATGGCAAAAACGACCGCTTGGCTCCGACTTCAGAGGAAGGGGCAGAGCTGGACATCGCTGCCCTCCACCGAACAGGGAATGCATCACTGATCCTGCAGGAAGCTCAAGTCAGGCACACTGGAACGTACATCTGCTCAATCTACCTCCCGTATCTCCTGTCACAGGTGTCCATCAACCTGGAGGTAGAAGGTGCGTTGCATGTCGTGCACAGAAAGCAAAGGGAACATTTTGCATAGCTTTGTTAAACTGCTTCTCCGCCCTTACATTTATTTTGGTGGACTAGTAGCCTAACCTTACACAGAGTATTTGGTTTTGTTCGTTTGCCCTTTGACTCCTCAGATCACAGGTACATGATTAGAATGTTTGCATCTGAATGTTCAAATGCTCATGTAACACTCCCTACCAGTGAGTGAGATCAGCTGATATTCTCGAGCATAGGCTCAGAACACTGAAACTACGTTCCTGGAAAACCTACTATCCAAACGGTTTGTGAGGCGTAACATTATTAACACCCAGCCATGATCTGCTAAGCCTGTCTTTCCATTTTGGCCGTGAAATACAGTTCCCATCATGCATTTCATCAATGTCTTGTCGACGTCATTGGCAAAGACAGTACAATTAACTTTTGAAGCTCGGACATAGCAGGGTATTTACCTTGTGTTTTTCGGTTCCGATGGAAGTCCCACCCAGTATTGAGATGTATAGATAATAGACCGATTGTAGTTATATAATATATAATATATGTAGGCTATAATAATTGAAGAGCCCAGTGCTAAAAGTACTTAAGTCACATTTTCGCAAATCATGAGGATAGGAAGGCAAATGTTTTTTATAGGTACCTAAGTTTATTTTTCTTAATTTCCTCATAATGGACATTTTGGTACTTAGTACTTTTATCACTGACATCTTCAATTTTTCTTTCTTCTAGTTTTAATCTTATTTTCAGAGGTTAAATTTAATCGCTGAAGGATTAGAATGCTCCAGTGAAACGAAACGTAAAAAATTGGTCGTTCAGAGGATTTTGCCACCTTCTGTGGAAATTTCTTCCTTCCTTGGGTGTCCATCCAGTGAAGAGAGTATTTGAGAGATACTATTATTCAGAGCTTAAATTGATCAATCGATGGACTCCACTCCTCAAGCCCTCATGGGTGAGGAGCATTTGCTGATTTTAGAGGCAAAAATAAAAGCGCTAATGCACTGTTTTTTAAATCTTTATTTAGTGAGCAAAGTTCCATTGAGAACATTATTTCTCCTTTTCAAGAACACGGGGAAATTTCTGACAGAACAGTTGCAAGTGTGAAGGGGCTGGGAGAAACGGGGATGAAGCCCTGTAGAGATTTCTCCGGTTAAGGGCCTCACTCAAGAGCCCAACGGGAGAGTTTTACTTAATTCCTCTCTCCAGATGCAGTGGGGCGCAAACTAGCAGCTCTTTATTTACCGGTCGAACAACCTACTGCCAGGTGGCCCTGTGCCTAATGTGAGAGAGCTGTGCCTGAAATGCCCTGCAGCGCTGCTGTTTTTCTCCTTCCTCTAACTACCCCCCATTTCTCCTCTTCCAGAGCCCCCATCTCTCTCAATCACCCCACCGACCCCGCCGGTCCTGCTCCCAGGGCAGTCCCTGTCTCTGCAGTGCCGGGCGTCCGGATTCACCCCTCTCACACTGGAGCTGCGCTGGGAGTTTCACAGCGCCGATGGGCAGCGGCGCCCCCTAGGGGAGGGGAGGGTGAGCGGGCACAGTCAGGCCCGGGACGGGACCTTCACCCAGAGCTCCTGGCTGGAGGTGGGCACTGGCGGGGTGGACCTCGAGGCTGGGGGTGAGCTGTTCTGCGTGGGAGTCCACTCCGGCGGGACCAGGAGGGCCCACGTGTCGCTCTCTGTGATAGGTGGGTGCCGCATGACCTCGGTGCCAATGGTAAAACTGCATTTCGATGGCATCGCACACTCACCCCACTTTCTGATGACGTTTGGCGGTTTGTTTTCTCTGAGTTCAGAATACGTCACACCTTGGCCAGCAGACTCCTTTGCGCTCAAGTGCTTTATTATCAGAAAATTAAAAGAGTGATTATACATGGGATGGGGACACCTGAGTTCTTAGCAGTTTGTTCGCATTCCATGGCAGCGGATAACTTGCTAATTATACTAAGCTATCAATGCCAAGCTTTAGGCCAGGCCCGTTTAAGGGCGTGGTACAAATACCACGAATACTTGTGCTTCACATGCGTAACTGTGGTTGATGAATGGCATTACTGTATGACATACACAGATCATGGAGGACTTCATCTCTTAAGTGAGTAGGCCTTTGTCATGACTTGGCCAGCTCATGCTGCATCCTGAATTCTGATTCCCCACCGACAATATCATCCAGCATAATAATTTGTTCACGCAGACTTTAATTGTGGGAAACTCATGTATCCCTGTAAATCTGATGCCAGTTGAAAGTAGGGTCGTAGATTGATGTAGGATAGGAGGTAGCTCTTGCATACAGCCTTTTTTATACATAAACATTTGTTTATATGTTATAAGTGCCCACAACGAAGAACAATCTTCATATTTGTTTATATCTTCATTGTAAAGCTGAAAAAATGAAAGCAAATTAAGCGAGCATTTCAGTATACAATTAGTAAAAACTGTCATTTAATAGCAAGAAAAAAATGGTAAATTTCTCTCTGTCACTCATCTCTCGCTCCCCTCCTCTCTTTATGTCTTTTCTCCTCCCCCTTTCTTGTTCTATCCCTTTCTCCATTCCTCCTTCCCTCCCTCCCTCTCTCATGCAGGGGCCCGGGGCCCGACGTTAGAGGACTCTATAGCCATGGTTGGTGTGGCCCTCGTGCTCTTTGGGCTGATCAGTGTTGTCTCCTGGACTCTGGGTGTGTCCGGTGCGTCCTTTTGCCCTCTGCACCGACAGAACTACAAATGTAATTCAGTAAAATCATCACGGCACCTGAAAAGGACGCTCAGTGCTCCCAACCAATCATACTCCACTCTAGGAACCAATGAAATCAAATACAGTGATGGGCCAGTTCTATCCCGTTTGCATATTATCTGATAAATTTTATGTACTGCCCAACTACAGGACAATTTGGGATGCAAAAACACATCTGCAAAGAGCACTGCCAATCAAACTTGAGCTTGAACAAAAAGTTTTTACGCTAATAAAGTTAATGGCAAAAATTTAACCAGAAAATTGCTTAGGTAGCATGCAGCTTTACCTTGTGAAATTATGCAGAGTCTTTTAATCATAGTCATAAACTGTGTGCAATCTGACCTCAGTCTCAGTGTTTGTCGTGTGTAAAGAGGAGCATGGACGAGTTCCTCAGAGTGTGATTAGATCGTACACAGCATGCAGTTTATATTAATCGCCATATCTCGCCTCTTATTTCTTCTCCCATAGGCTCGGCTGGGAAAGACGCCAAAGGCAAAGTAAGTTGAGTTAAATTTCCAGCCTTTAACAGATATAAAGCCTCATACACAACTCACTCATGTCTTAACTCACTATCAATTTATATGGCTGGATCTAAAGTGAAGCAACTCAGGACAAATGCCTTAGTCTGTTACACTGTGGTGCCCGAACCCCCAATGTTTCTGGCCAATAACTTATTTTATCCAAGTACTTGATTGTGATGTTGATATGCACTTCCTCTTAGTGGCGATGTCATTTTTTGCATCAACCTGCTTTTCATGCTGCTGTTTGCATGGTCTGTCATGAGGTTGAATACCTCTCCTTTCCCCTGTGGATTTCCATCACTCTGTCATTTTTTCATTGTTCAGTCCGTAGTTTCATCCTCCTTTCTTCTTCTTCAGTTTCCTGGCAGCTTTTTATTTCTTCCTTCGCCTTTCTTTCACCACCGCTCTCCAGTTAGGTCCAGCATGTTGCCACTTTAACCCTGAAGAATAGAGCATCGGAAGACTTGGGAATAAGAATGGAGAATAAATGAAAAATAGAGAATGACTTTTTTGTGTGAAAATCCCATTCAGTGCTTTAGAGTTCCAATGCTTTCTATTACTAGTTAATAATAGATGCACCAGCTCTAGAATGCGCAGTTCAGAACATTCGGACGGATTTCTGATTTCACAACTTAAAGGGTTAAACTGTTCTGGATAAGCTTATGTTAGCAGCAGGATGACCCTGTGTTTTTTTTGTCTTTTGTAGAAAGAGAAGTAAAGCATCAAAAAGGCTTCGGATTGTATGGTGGGTGTTTTCTGTTGATATTTGAATGCACTGGCAGATGCCTGTTGGGATATGCATGGTGATCATAATTAATGGCAGCAGTTCAAACGGTTGGATATGGTTTATCTAACTTTTGCCCCAATGATCTCTGTTTTACAGGTATAAAGGAAGACGGGACTGGCCATTCCTTGAGGATTTCTGATCGCTCACCTTTATGCTCTGTCCTGATAGCGAAGCATTGCTCTAATTGTTAATTATATGTACATAATAGTTGAGTTTTTACTTGGCATACGAATTTATGTATATTGTTTAATCGTTGCCTGACTTTGGCGAAGCACATGAGAAGTCAACTGGTACTCAGGGTTTAGATTTGAAGAGTTTGTTTCCAAAATGCAATAAGTGCCAAAATTACAAAAATCGAGATAATACCATAGAGCGATAGCCTTGTGCTTCTTACACATGGTGCAAAAAATCTGATTTTAGAAATTCATACTATAATATGTATTTTTTCTTGGTCAAAGTTTGTGTTTTTTCATAAAATGCATTAACTGCACTTATCAAAATCACCAATGATCTCCTCACTGCAGCTGACACCGGTTCACTCTCCATTCTCATCCTCCTCGACCTGAGTGCGGCCTTTGACACCATCTCACACCCCATCCTCCTCAGTAGACTCTCCTCAATTGGCATCACCCACACCCCCCTTCACTGGTTCCATTCTTATCTTACAGACCGCACTCAGTTCATACAGCTTAAGTCTTTCTCCTCCGACCCCTCTCCAGTCATCACAGGTGTGCCCCAGGGCTCTGTCCTGGGGCCCCTCCTCTTCATAACCTACTTCCTCCCCCTCGGCCATATCTTCCGTGAATTTAACATTTATTTCCACTGCTTCGCGGATGACACCCAGCTCTACCTCTCTTGCAAACCTAACTCCACACTCCCACCCCCCTCCGTCACCTCCTGTCTTTCTGAAATAAAATCATGGTTCACCTCTAACTTTTTAAAATTAAACAGCAATAAAACTGAATTCTTACTCAGTGGCACCAAATCCACCCTATCTAAAGTTGACACCTTCTCTCTCTCCATTGACAGCTCCTTAGTCTCCCCTTCCCCTCAGGTTAAGAGTCTAGGTGTCACCCTCGACAGTACACTATCTTTTCAATCTCACATTAATAACATTACCCGGTCTGCTTACTTTCACCTGCGCTCTATCAATCGTCTCCGCCCCTCCCTCACCCCCCACACCACCGCCATCCTTGTCCATGGCCTTGTCACCTCCCGCCTTGACTATTGTAATTCACTCCTCTTCGGCCTCCCTCATAAGTCCCTCCATAAACTTCAGCTGGTTCAGAACTCTGCTACCCGGATCATCACCAAAACCCCCTCATCCCACCACATCACCCCCGTCCTTCAGCAACTCCACTGGCTCCCAGTAAATCAAAGAATCACTTACAAAATCCTTCTGCTCACCTACAAGTCTATCCATAACCTCGCCCCTCCTTATCTCTCTGATCTCCTGCACGTTGTCACTCCATCCCATGCCCTCAGATCTTCTTCCTCCCTCCATCTCACTGTTCCCACTGCCCGCCTTAGCTCTATGGGGAGCAGAGCTTTCAGCCGCTCTGCTCCCAAACTCTGGAACTCACTGCCACCTGACCTCCGTAACTCTGCCACCCTGCCCATCTTCAAATCTAAACTCAAAACTTATCTGTTCAGACTTGCTTACTCTCTCTAAACTGCTTCACACAGTCCCCCCTCCCTATTTATTGTATGTTGTCTTTTATCTTGTATTTTATATTTTGTTTTTTTATATTTTCTGTACAGTGACCTTAAGTGTCCTGAAAGGCGCTTTCAAATAAAATGTATTATTATTATATTATTATTTATTAGGCACCGACATAGAAAAAGCTGATTTACTCAGAATGAGTAAAATGGATATATTGTGTTTTGGAAACAAACTTCATTTTTTATTAAATCGGTGAATGGTGTCACTGATTTATGACTACATTGGTAGGAACATGGTGTAACCTCTGCTGTCAACATTGTCTGAATTTTTCACCTCGTGATTTTATTGTACACAGCCTCTGTTTTACTGTCAAGTTTGTACCATCATCTTGCTTGCTCTTTGTAAATATATGATGTGTAAGAAGTTTTGTTATTACATTTCTGAAAAGGATGTAGATGTTTCTTAGCAAGATTGTTCAAAAGAAATTTTCTATTCTAAAGTTAATAAAATGCAACCCCTGCTCGATTCTTGTTTTATTCATAGTTTAATTTGTGTTATACACTGAAATTAAGGCCAACGCTGCCAATTCTGGTTGAAAATGAATTTCGTGCAAAATCGCCAACGAAAACACAAATGCTAAAGGCCCATTATAAAACTAAGATATGAGAATGTCCAATTGTGTTTAAGTGCAAGGAACTGTGGCTTCTAGGTGGATGAGTGGGGAAAGTTGTGGGCCCTAATTGTCACAATCAAAAAGGAAACAGTCAAATAAGGTCAGCTCATTAATGATCCCGGTTGAATTTAAATGATTGCTGAAATGAATCTGGACAGTTCAATATAAATATCAAAAAATAACTGACTTTCCCGTGCTTTTACCCCCAGATATTTATGGTAAAATACATTCTTAACACAAATGCAGCTACATTTATTAAAACAATTAAACAGGAGATCAATACATGGCAATATTTGTATTTAAAAACTGCACTTGAAATTGTACAACCCCAATTCCGAAATAGTTGGGACGAAGTGTAAATTGTGAATAAAATCAAAATGCAATGACTTTCAGATCACATGAGCCAATATGTTATTTACAGTAGAACATAGATAACATTTCAAACGTTGAAACTGAGACATTTTACATTTTTATCCACAAAATGAGCTCATTTGAAATTTTCTGGCTGCAATGGGTCTCAAAAAAATTAATATATAAGAGAATCAGCTGAAAGAACATTCAGCAAGTAATTAAGTTAACTGGCATCAGGTATGTAACATGATTGGCTATGAGAGGGATGTCTTAGAGAGGCTGAGTCTCTCAGAAGTAAAGATGGCCAGAGGCTCTCCAACTTGTGAAGGTTTGCGTAAAACAATTGTGGAATACTTTAAAAACGATGTTCCTCAACGTCATATTGCAAATCTCTGTGCGTAAGGGACAAGGCCGAAGACTTTTACTGGATGCCCGGGGCCCTCAGACACCACTGCATTACTCACCGGCATGATTCTGTCATTGACATTACTAAATGGGCCGGGAATACTTCAAGAAACCATTGTCAGTAAACGCAGTCCGCCATGCCATCCACAGATGCCACCTAAAACTCTATCATGCAAAAAGGAAGCCATTGTTGAGCATGATCCAGAAGCGGCGCTGTGTTCTGTGGGCCGAGGCTCAATTAAAATGGACTGTAGCAAAGTGTCCTGTGGTCAGACGGGTCCAAATTTGACATTCTTGTTGGAAATCATGGGCGTTGTGTACTCCGGGCTAAAGAGGAGAAAGACCACCCCTCCTGTTATTAGCGCTCAGTTCAAAAGCCAGCATCTCTGATGGTATGGGGATGGATTAGTGCATATGGTGTGGGACACTTGCATGCTTTTAAAAGCACCATGAATGCTGAAAGGTGTATAAACCCTGCAAAAAATTTTCTATAGGACTTCTATGGAACATCAATGAAACTCTATAGAACATTTTAGTAGAACAGCATGTTCTATAAGATTTTCCGTGTGTTCTATTGGAATTTGGTAGAACCCTATAGAGCATCTCTATGGAATAGAAAGTCCTATAAGATTATTGCTGTTCTATAAGACCTTCCTATAGAACACCCCAGTTGAAAAACCTGTTCTATAAGACTTTGATGGTCTTTAGGACCTTCTAATAGAACAAAAGCTTAATGGGAAAGACATCTTAAAAAAGGGTTAAACAAAAATAAATATAAATCTTATGAATCCTTGCAATGCTCTGTCGAAGGGTCAATTTACCTTATGTGTACCTGGGTTCTAGAAGTGAGAGACCGGACTAATGGTATGAAAATGTGCAATATGCAGTGATATCCACTATACTTAAGTAGCGAGGAAATTGTGTCCCGTTTAACTTTAAGGTGTGCTTAAGCACATGGGGTACCAGGCACATACTTACTCATTGATTCTCTGATCAGACGATTGATTGACTGACTGACCACACAACTTAGCAGTATTTCAGTTACAGTATATGAAGACCTCTTTCCATTTCCTTGGCAGCAATTCAAAAATATACATGTAAGGCGTTACAACTTTATTATGCTATAATGGAAAACTTGTGTTCCTCTGTTGCTTACGAAGACAGAATTATGTTGAAAGTTTGACCTTATGAACTTTTCCCTTAATTTTAAAAATTCAATCAAATTATTCCTCTCCATTCACATGCATGTGATTGCAGATTATATACAGATTTAGAATTAATTTGAATACAATTTGAGGTCTGCTGAGACCTATTCCCACCATCTTTATACATCTAAAGGTTATTTCTAACCATAAATGTACAAGTTTCTGAATGGCTCACTTGGTTAAAGCACTGCATTGCGGAGCAGAAGTGTCTGGATTCGATCCCGGTCAGAACAGCACACGGGTGGTCATTGTGCTACTGGGATGCAAGTTGGGAAAGGATTGCTGGGAAACGTAAGATAAAATAGTTGCTTTGTTTGCCTTCCAAATTTTGGGTGGGATTGAAGATGCCAAACTGAAAAAAAAATTCCTCCAGTGATTTTCTATGGAACTTTTTTCTATAGGACTTGAGGTACTAAAGTTCTGTAGAATTCTATTGAACTGTCCTGTAGGATTCCTATAGCACATTTTTTGCAGGGAAGGTTTTAGAGCAATATATGCTCCCCTCCAGACGACATCCCAACTTTTTTGAGACCTGTAGCAGCCATTAAATTTGAAATGAGCTCATTTTGGGGATAAAATTGTAAAATTTCTTGGTTTCAACATTTGCTATGTTATCTCTGTTCTATTGTGAATAAAATGCTGGCTGGTGTGATTTGAAAGTCATTGCGTTTTGATTTTATTCACAATTTACACTTTGTCCGAACTATTTTGGAATTTGGGTTGTGATATTGACAACAGCCCAAGATAAAATTGATAACTTTCGATTAGCAAGCATTCCTTAGCCTTAAGGTGTGAGTCGGGATATAATGAATGGAAATGTGGCCAACTGGGTAATCGAATTAAACTTGTTTTCTTCAAGTATAAACACTTTTTATTAAGTTATTTGGGTAACCCATATGTGTACTGGCCAGCAAAAGTAAGAGCTATCAATGTAAATTTGCCTCCTGCGACTTTGGCAACAGGAACAACGTAACAATCACACTGTAGCTTAAAAGGCTTAAAATAGCTAGTTGTTAAAAAAATGTTATGTTTCGTATTCCCAACTGTTGTCACTTCCGCCTCAGAGAGGATTATATTGTAGACCTAATACCTGCAGCGTTTGTTGTTATGTCCAAAAAAAAGGGTCACCACCCTAATGAAAATATCCTATATTTATTCTTAGTAATACTGTAGTATTTTTTGATATAACTATAGTATTTCAATAGTTTACATAGTATAACTTGAGTAGTTCTTTAGCAATCACATTATAACTATAGTATTACCACAGTCAAAAGTACCATGATATGACTGAAGTCCGCACAACTGTATTGCTGTAGTTTGAATAACTATATTATAATGATAGTAATACTACACTATGGTGGCGAAAACACCATCCATTTACTATAGGATAACTATAGCTTAGGAACTATAGTAATTTTTCATTGGGGTATTTGGATGTCCAAAAAAAAGCATAAACTCAAGAGCCTATCTTTGAATCATTGTTACAGAGATGAAGATGTTTCAGCTGGCAATAATTCTTTTAATCTTGATTAATTCAGTGTATAACTTCTCATTTCTTAAAAAAGCAATGTCAGAAGACTTATGTCATGGTTGTTGAAAAGATGTTGCTGTGTTTCAAGACGGGCAAATTATTGGCCAGCATCAAGCAAAGAAAACAGGCAAGGAGATTGCTGAAATCACTGGAATTGGGTCAGGAACTGTCCAACAATTTATTGAAACCTGGAAGGATAGTGGTGAACTCTCAACTTCACCAAAAAAAAAAAAAAAAAAAAAATGGGTTGGAGAAAAGTCATGACTGATCTTGATCAGGGATCTCTAAAATACTCTGTGAAGTCTCATATTCAAAAAATCAACAGTAGAACTTGTGGCTATGTTTAATTTTGAAAGCAAGAGCATTTCCACATGCACATTGCCACTAGCACTTAGAGGATTGGGACTAAATAGCTGCATGGCCACAAGGAGCCACTTGTTAGTGAGGATTATTGGGAAAAAAAGAACTGCAATTTTCATAGCCAACATAAACATTAGACATAGATGAAATGGAAAAAGGTTGTGCGGTCTAATGAGTCCAGATTTACCCGATTTCCATTTCAGAGTGATGGGCACATCAGGGTGAGAAAGGAAGCCCATGAAGCAATGCACCCGTTATGCATAGTGACCACTGTACAAGCCTCTGGAGGCAGTGTTATGATCTGGGGTTGCTTCCATTAGTCAGATTTGGGCTCAGCACTGTTCTGCAGCAATAAAATGTTTTCAGCAGACTACCTGAATATACTGAATGGCAAGTTACCCATCGATAGACTTTTTAATCCCTGGTGGCCCAGGTATACTCAAAAATGATGCCAAGATTCATTAGGCTTAAATTGAGAACGAGTGGCTCATCGAGCATGAGGGATCACTTTCACACATTAATAGGCCACCTCAGAGTCTAGATCTTTATCATTTGGAAGTCCATGGGATGAGCTAAAGAAGGCTTAGCGGAGTGGTTAGACTCACCCAACATCAACATATCTTGGTCAAAAATGAATGCAAATCTGGTCGGAAATAAATGTTGGAACATTGTATAAGATTGTCGAAATAATACCAGGACGAATGCGCTCCGTGATCAAAGCTAAAGATGACCCAACAAAATGTTAAAGTGTGCGACTATTTTTTTTGGACGGACAGTGTATTTCATTAGTATGTCTCTGCAGACCCAGAGGCTGCGGATTCAGACCCACCCGCAGTTCTGAGACCACATTTCTAGGACCTTAGGTTTTCTGCGACAGCTCTACCTATCGAGGGTTAGGGTTAGGGATAGGGACAGGGTTAGGGTCCTAGAACTGTGGTCCTGAAACTGCTGCCTGCAGAGATACCCTACTCGTTTAAGTCTTTTGTCGTGAAAGAAAGTCAGCCAGCCAGTAATGGCCAACACGCACAATCCTGCCGTGTTTTCAGAACACCATCGAGGAAGAACTTCATTGGATAGCCAATGGGAAACATGTTTACTGAGTACCAACGAATCGACATCTCAGTTGTTACCGAGTTAAGGGGTTCAAGGCTGAATTTTGGACTCAAGCGGGTAAGTTGTTTTCTGAATTATTTTTTCCCCCTCATAACTTAGGCGGGTTTTTAAATATTTAAATTACGCGAGCCGCAGTAAATTACAATATTGTCTTCACGCAGTAGACCGTTTCCACAGTTAGAGGACCCGCTGGCTAAGTATCTTGGCTTACTGCACAACACACGTTGCTGACTTGTTTCCATACCAGCTTCTGTAACTGGCTAACGAATCGTAATAGATCGGCTAACTAAATTTAATTATGCGGTAAACTGCAATTTCACTTTGTCCTAACGGTACAATTTGGCTGCTCCACCACTTTGGGCTCCATTGGCCAGCTAACCTTCCTACTGCACTTGCCAGATAGAGCGGGAAATCGTCTGTCCACACATTTCAGAAATCCTATAGCTAACGTTATTTGGAAGTTTATCGTCGCTGACATGGGTGTTGTCATTGTTTATTTGTATTTTTACGCCCTACCATGATCTGTTGGTTCAGGTGATAGTGCCTGCTTACATTACCGTCGCTAGGTTAGTCAGCTTTCACTTTCTTAGCCCAAGTTTCAGTTGGAGTCTGGCTAATGGCCTATGTAATGAGTAAGTTTCTTTTTTTTGCGAATTCCTTATGGCATGATGATACCCATCCCCCCGTTGCTGAAGATGGATATCCTTGTTTACTCTCAGCTCCTGAGCGTTGATATTAATTTACTCAGTGGTTTGTTCAAGAGAGATCGGTCCAGGTTGAGGACTTCTCTTGCATCTGCCACGTATGGCACGTAAGTTAAATGGGAGACCCCAGCTGCTCCCGGTTCTGCTATCAAAGCTTTTAAGGCTCCGATAAGCGAAATCGGTCACTTCAGCCTCATAGTGCGCACATTTCTGTACATGCAGTTGCAACAGAGCAGCACACGCGGATCATCGCGAATTTCGTATTCTGGACAAACTCAGCGTTGTTTGCTGAAACAGGTAGGTAACTTTTGACTCTTTAACCCTTTCGTATTGCAGAATAGATGCATCTGATTGGTTTGAATGGCGGTTCAAGTACTGATTTTTTTTTTGTTGTTGTTGTTGCTGCTGTGGAAGTATAATATGTGCACTGTATTCATTATTTGTCCCAAAAAAGCAAATGGGCGCCGCAACATGCTTATTGTGTTTGCTATTGTGGTTTCATCAGGAGATTAACCCTTATCAAAATTGACCGCTATTTGTATGTGTGAAGTTGGTTCCAGCAAGTTTTGATGTTTATGTTGTATGCTGCTTTAAATAGTCAAGGGAACACTTATAGACCAGCTGCCAAGAGCTGTTTGGTCAAACGAACTTGGTACCAATTGCGGAGTACAGGAACACGTAGAGAATGATGGGGCATATGAAGCACTGGACGTTTGCCGGGGACCAGACAAATTACCCGCTGCATTATGCCCGCCAGACACGCCCAAAAGTTGACCCCACCCTCTGCTCTGGCAAAATTGATGTAGATAAAACATGAAAGGTAATGCATGAAACTAGTCAAAAATAAATGTTAGCATTCCATTGATGTATTATTCCCCTTGCCAGACTTTCTACCTGCTGCATGAGGCCAGCCAGACACCAAAAAGGAAGAAACTTTGGTTGGATAACATATAGTTGTACCATACAAAACATTAGCCTACTACATGAAACTACCCTTTTTGGGTGTCTGGTGGGCCTAATGCAGCATGCAGTATGTCTGGCAAAGGTCACTTTGTACTTTGTGGAATGTTACCTTTCATTCAAAAGTAGTTTAATTCAGTACCTTTCATGTTTTATCTACATCAATTTTGCCAGAGCAGAGGGTGCAGTCAACTTTTGGGCGTGTCTGGCGGGCATAATGCAGCGGGTTATTTGTCTGGTATTGACCATTCTGTACTCTTTGAGATGTGTCAAAGTATATAAACTTTGTTTCAAGTGGTACCAATAATGTTTGATTTAGCTAAAATTTTTAGGCCCTTTTTGGGTGTCTGGAGGGCATAATGCAGCAGAGATTATGTCTGGCATGAACCATTTTTTACCCAGTGTGATGTGTAAATTACCCTGAAATACATTGTGTGTTACCTATCCATGTTTGATCAAGCTGATTTCTTTTTGCCTCATTTGGGGGTCTCCAGGGGCCAAACGCAGAAAAAAAGCAAGACAACCCCCAGATGGGGAATGGTTGTGCATGTGGTGCTACAGACAGTTACTCTCTCCTTATCCTCCCTGATAGATTATTTAGGCATTCTTGGGCGTTTTTTTTATTATAAGCATTTTCAGATGCAAGCTACTCCTGAACTAGAGACAGGAGACTGGATTGGGTTTAAGGGGCCAGAGTGCTGTAGCTGCTGAGGATGAGGCTGCAATATGAACCCCTGATTATGCATACTTCAGTCAAGGGGACCAACTAAAAATCAAATATAAAATTTTGGTTCTGTAAAAATTGTCAGTTTCAACTGCCTATTACAGGAAGATCAAATGAGATATGCCAAATCTGATGGCAGATTCATAAATTTCAGGCAATTTTACCAATATGCACCCATAGACATTAATTTAGGAGCACTGGAAAGTGTATTTTTATCCCTTCAAAAATGCTTATAACTCATTGCCACATTCCCGAGTGACTAGACTGAATTAGCAATTACTCCACTAAAAATTGGTGTTGGAGCTGAAGAATGGGATTTGTTCGTTTGAAATGATGGCAAACACCCATGATTTTTTTCAAATTTTTCTGAGGCAGTGCGGTGCCCGCCCTGGTCCACTCGGCACGGAACAACTCTTCTATCTTCTAACTATATTACATACTGTAGGGGGCGCAATGCCCAAAATTTTAATGATTTGTCTTTTGTAAATTTTATTCTGAAAGTAACGCATAACAATCATGCATCAGTTGGCAAATTGGTGAGCCCTGACCCCTGCTGTTGAGGGACTAGGGCTTTTTTTGGAGGTTTTTTATTTACTGTGAAACAATTGGCTCACCTCTTTAACATTATCTGTTTCACATTACCTTATTATTGCAGCTTTTCGCATCATTATTAGTCCTAAATTGCTACTGCTTCAGCCTTTTTGCAGTCTCTTGTAATCATCAGATTTGAAATGAGGACATATTTTTAATAAATAATTGAATAAGCAAGTTAAGGCATCAAATAATGCCTCACTGTTGTGTTCAATATAGTAGATGGTGAAAGGACTCAAATCACTCCTTTTTGATTTTATTAGCACTTTTTGTGTTGTGCCAACTTATTCATAATTGTGGTTGTATGTACGACCCCAATTCTGAAATAGTTGAGACGAAGTGTAAATTGTGAATAAAATCAAAATGCAATGACTTTCAGATCACACCAGCCAATATTACAGTAGAACATGGATAACATTTCAAATGTTGAAACTGAGACATTTTACATTTTTATCCGCAAAATGAGCTTATTTCAAATTTTCCGCCTGCAACAGGTCTCAAAAAAGTTGAGACCCAGGCAAAAAAAGGGCTGAAAAAGCAATTAATACATAAGAGAATCAGCTGAAAGAACATTTAGCAAGTAATTAAGTTAACTGGCATCAGGTGTGTAACATGATTGGCTATAAAAGGGATGTCTTAGAGAGGCTGAGTCTCTCAGAAGTAAAGATGTCCAGAGGCTCTCCACCCCGTGAAGGCTTGCATAAAAAAATTGTGGAATACTTTAAAAACAACGTTCCTCAACGTCAAATTGTAAAGGCTTTGAAGGTCTCATCATCGACAGTGCATAACATCATCAAAAGATTCAGAGGAACTGGAAAAATCTCTGTGTGTAAGGGACAAGGCCGAAGACCTTTACTGGATGCCCGTGATCTTTGGGCACTCAGATGCCACTGCATCACTCACCGGCATTATTCTGTTATTGACATTACTAAATGGGCCCAGGAATACTTCAAGAAACCACTGTCTGTAAACACAGTCCGCCATGCCATCCACAGATGCCACCTAAAACTCTATCATGCAAAAAGGAAGCCGTTGTTGAACATGATCCAGAAGCGCCGCCGTATTCTGTGGGCCGAGGATCATTTAAAATGGACTGTAGCAAAGGGTCCTGTGGTCAGACTGGTCCAAATTTGACATTCTTATTGGAAATCATGGGCGTTGTGTCCTCCGGGCTAAAGAGGAGAAAGACCACCCCTCCTGTTATCAGTGCTCAGTTCAAAAGCCAGCATCTCTGATGGTATGGGGATGCATTAGTGCATATGGTGTGGGACACTTGCATGTTTTAAAAAGCACCATGACTGCTTAAAGGTATCTAAAGGTTTTAGAGCAACATATGCTCCCCTCCAGCCGACATCTATTCCAGGGAAGGCCTTGTGTATTTCAGCAGGACAATGCAAAACCACATACTGCAGCTATTACAACAGCATGGCTTCGTAGTAGAAGAGTCCGTGTGCTGAACTGGCCTGCCTGCAGTCCTGTTCTTTCACCGATTGAGAACATTTGGCGCATAATTAAACGAAAAGTCTGTCAAAGGAGACCCAAAACTCTCCAGCAGCTGGAAGCCTTTATTAAACAAGAGTGGGATCAAATTCCAATGGCTAAACTCAAGGCACTTGTCTCCTCAATGCCCAGATGCCTCCACTCTGTGTTAAAAAGAAGAGGGGATGCTACACCATTGTAAACAGGCCCCTGTCCCAACTTTTTTGAGACCTGTAGCAGCCATCAAATTTGAAATGAGCTCATTTTGTGGATAAATTTGTAAAATTTCTCGGTTTCAACATTTGCTATGTTATCTCTGTTCTATTGTGAATAAAATACTGGCTGATTTGAAAGTCATTGCGTTATTATTTTATTTGACAATTTACACTTTGTCCCAACTGTTTTGGAATTTGGGTTGCATTAACTGTTACTACAATATTTGCAAGTTGAACAGGCAAAGTTTGTTTGGATGGTTACTCACTCTTGCCCTCTCCTCCGCACTTTCCCTCCCACAGTAAAGTCTCAGCCTTTTGATTGGATGGCTGTTGTCGCGGGGGCGATGGACAGTATCGTTATCCTGAGCGATGATGAGGCAGAGCCTCAGCCCTGCTCCTCCACTTCTTCCTTTACGCCAGCCAATGACAAATCCCACAAGTCCTCAATGCCCGTCCCCACTCATATCACCCAATCGCCTTTCGCCTCCAGTCAGAAAGAGACCCATATCCTGCTGCTGGAGAACCAAAAGCTCTTTGCAGAGGTGAGGTCGTCGGGGTGGGCGACAGCATTGAGGTTAGGGTTAGCGACTATCTTTAAATTAGTCCTGTAATGCTGGTAATTCTGAAAATAAGGCGACAGTTCGATTAAGACTGTGTCTTTTCAACAGTTCAGACCACCTTTGAGCATTTGTGCCTGTTTGGTTTGTGAGATCGTGGGCGGAATTGGTGTTGAAGAAGTGAAACGTTTGTTCCGCCCATTTTGTGAGCGTGTCTGTCGATATCTGTATGAGGGCACTGAGTGTTTCGGTAAGAACTTTCAAATGACGCATTTGAGACTTCGCACCTTAAAGCAGTGGAGCTGAACCCTGTTCCTGGAGATCAATGGAGACAATGCACTCCTCATTTAACAGCTTGAGATCCTACTGTTCTGCTGATTTGTAGAATCGGGTTCTTTAAATCATGATTAGTCGATGGTAGATCTTCTGGAACAGCCCTGGTCTTGCTGTTGACTGGGCTGTGGTTTGTTAGCTTTGGAGTTAAAAGCAATTGACCAGTAGATCTCCAGGCACAGGATTGGTCAGTCCTGCTCTAGCTGTTGAATGAGGTGTGTTTTGTTGGGGTTGGAGTGAAAATATACCGGACAGTAGATCGTTGGGAACAGGTCTGCGGGAACCTCTGCCTCAAAGACTGATTTTTAGACTAGCCGCATTCCTCATTTATCCTCCTGTTACCTGATCTCATCTCAGTTTGTGGAGCACTGCACTGGGGTCACCCAGGACTGCCCGGAGGTCATGACCTTCCTGAAGGCCAAGCACGCCAAGGCCTCGCCGGACTTCCTGAGCTCGGTGGAGTTCCGGAACACTCTGGGCCGCTGCCTGACGCGCGCCCAGTCCAGCCGTGCCAAGACCTTTGTCTTCATCAACGAGCTGTGCACCGTGCTGAAGCAACACACCAGCAAGAAGAAGAGGCAGGAAGTGACCTCGGTGCCCACCCCGGAGTCGCGGGAAGAGTCGCCGCTGCGAACGCCGTCGCTCGGTGACCCGAGTGGCGCGGAGGCCGAGCAGGAGCCGCCCAACGCCACTGCTGGGCAGGAGGGCGAGAAGAAGGCTGCTAAAGCCTCCCGGAGACAGGTGTGTGTGTCTGTGTGTGTGTGTGTGTGTGTGTGTCTGTCTGTCTGTGTGTTTGTGTGTGTGTGTCCGCGTGTGTGTGTGTATGTGTCTGTGTGTGCATTGTGTGCGTGTGTCTGTCTGTCTGTCTGTGTGTGTGTGTGTGTGTGTGTGTTGACTGAGCATGAGACGGGGTGTAGCCGTGTACTTGTCCTACTAAGTTTGTGAGGACTAAAAGAATCCATGCATACACTAAAGTCTGTCTGTGCTTTTATTTTGGTCCTCATCAGATAAGGAGTGAATGAGTGAGTGGTTTTTACCCGAGGCCAAAGTATGGCCATCGGGTATTGCGAAGACCATGCGTCCATCTGTCCGTTCGTCTGTGTAGACAATAACTCCTTTCCTATTAATCTCAGGGTAATTAAATTCACAGGCACTGTTCTTGGGACATATAGCTTGGACAAGTTCGAAGATGGGTAACCTTGACCTACTTTAAGGGGTCAAAAGGTCACATTCTTGGTAAACACTGTTTCCTCGATTACATCCACTATTTTTGTTGTAGCCGCATAAAATTTACAGTGTGTATGTTCTGGATAATCAACTTGCAGAACATTGAAGGTGGATGACCTTCACCTGGTTAATGGGGTCAAAAGGTCACATTGTTTATGCACAGTGTTACTTTCATTACACCTTTGCACTACCATAACAATTTTTGGTGTAGCCATGTCAAATTCATAAGGTGTACTCACTGGATAATCAAGTTGGAGGACATGGAAGCTACATATACCTACTTTAAATACCTTCTAATAACAATTTAATGTAGCAACATTATCAACCAAACTGTTCAGTCACCTTCAACATAACATCGAATTTTGATGATTGAGCATCATGTCAGACTTCATATTCTGAATCGAAAAGGAATTAAAGTCCCAGCTGTCCTGTTCCACACTTTCCGTATAACCTGCCAGGTCCTAGAAGAAATTGGAAATACCTCTGGACAATTACCTCTGTCTTTAGGCCATTAAAAATGGCTTTTTGATTGCGATCATGTCAGACTTCTCTCAAGTCCCCGGAAGTAGGAAGAAATTAAACACATTGTGTTACATAGGCATACATTAAAAACCCTTTTAAATGTTGTCATTCCTTGTCTTATGTGAGTGACGTTCGAGTGGTTTAGTGAGTCAGTGAGTGAGTGAGTGGTTTAGTGAGTGAGTGATTGAGTGGTTTTAGTGAGTGAGTGAGTGATTGGTTTAGTGAGTGAGTGGTTTAGTGAGTGAGTGAGTGAGTGGTTTAGTGAGTGATTGAGTGGTTTAGTGAGGAGTGAGTGATTGGTTTAGTGAGTGATTGAGTGGTTTAGTGAGTGAGTGATTGAGTGGTTCAGTGAGTGAGTGAGTGGTTTAGCGGGTGAGTGGTTTAGTGAGTGAGTGATTGAGTGGTTTAGTGAGTGAGTGATTGAGTGGTTTTAGTGAGTGAGTGGTTTAGTGAGTGATTGAGTGGTTTAGTGAGTGAGTGAGTGGTTTAGTGAGTGATTGAGTGGTTTTTAGTGAGTGGTTTAGTGAGTGAGTGAGTGGTTTAGTGAGTGAGTGAGTGGTTTTGTGAGTGAGTGATTGAGTGGTTGAGTGAGTGAGTGGTTTAGGGAGTGAGTGATTGATTGGTTTAGTGAGTGGTTTAGTGATTTAGTGAGTGAGTGGATTGAGTGGTTTTTAGTGGTTGTGATTGAGTGGTTTAGTGAGGGAGTGAGTGGTTTTGTGAGTGAGTGATTGAGTGGTTTATTGTGTGAGGGAGTGAATGGTTTGAGTGGTTTATTGTGTGAGTGGTTTAGTGAGTGGTTTAGTGAGGGAGTGAGTGGTTTAGTGAGTGAGTGATTGAGTGGTTTATTGTGTGAGGGAGTGAGTGGTTTAGTGAGTGAGTGATTGAGTGGTTTAGTGAGGGAGTGAGTGGTTTAGTGAGTGAGTGATTGAGTGGTTTATTGTGTGAGGGAGTGAGTGGTTTAGTGAGTGAGTGATTGAGTGAGTTTGGTAGTTCTGACATTATCTGACAATCTTTAACTGTGTCTTCCTTCTTTCTCTCGCACTCTCTCTCTCCCTCTCTCTCGTAGATTGCGTACCTGGAGAACCTGCTGAAGATGTACTATGAGGAGATCCAGCGGATGCAGGAGAAAGAGCTGAGTCTGGATGACCTGATGCAGGACGACTCCGGATACATCCAGGAGCACAAACTCAAGCGCAAGGTAATGGGAGAGGGAGGGAGAGAGGGAGAGAGACAGGAGGAGGGGGGGGAGAGAGAGAGTAGTGCAGTGTACTTTACAGGGCCAGGGGATATGCCAAGGAAAGCACAGCATGTGTAGGGGGAGAAACCCTCTGTATATCACTGCTGACATTGCTGCGATCTACCCCTCTCTGCCGGTGACGATGATGAAGATGATGAAGATCTACGATAAGCTGTGTGAGTTGAAGGGGTGCAGCACACTCACAGGGAGGGCGATCGAACAGAGGGTGCCCTACAGCGGGACGCGATACCCGGAAATCAACAAAAAGGTGACTGAACGCAGCCCCGTGTGCAATCTGACACTCTTCCTGAGCCTCATGCACCATCCCATTGATTCGCTCACTCAGTGCTCATCCCCTGACTGAGTCTAACTGATTCACTGAGTGACTCGCGCACTCACTAGCTGCGTTCCGTTCTCCAGTGCACACAAGCAGTACTCCCGACTCCCTCCTCCCTGCTCAAGGTCTGCTGGATTAGTGAGCTTCCTTCCCCAAAATTCCTCCATCACCAAGTGCAGTCGTCGCTTCTTGCCTCTGTATCCCTGGTAACGCAAACATCTCTGACACTGATTCCTGCTACTGTGGAAATTTTACGTGACTGGTGATATTAAACATGCGTTGAAACAAAAACTGATACCATGACAAAACACTCTGTTGAAATGTCTGTCACTTGCGAATAAATGTGGGTAATTGTCAGGTGGTTGACTTCCAGCGAAGCGGCGAACCGTTGTTCAGTTCTTCCTGACGCAGTTTACCGTTCCCTCTCAACTGAACATTCTTTGCTCTCTCCAGTTTGGAATCTTACTTTACATAGCCCTTTGCACTCCAGTTTGCAGGGAACTACTGGGCAATCGGAACACAGCTACTGATTGACTTTATGTCCAGCTAATTGATTTATTGCATAGTGACTCACCGCCACATTGGTTGACTGACTGATTCACATACTGGCTAACTGATTCACTGACAGACTCAGTTCACATACTGACTCCTGGAAACATTGATCAGCTGACTGATTAAGTCAGTCTGATACTTACTGACTATCTTACAAATTCATACACTGGTGATTAACTCCCTTGCACACTCACTAAATGACTCACTGACCTTGATCTTGTTTACTAATTCACAGATACATTGGGTGGCTGGCTGATTCTCACCATTACTCACTAACTGGGTGACAGATTCGCATGATGGCTGAATGATTGACTGATTGACCCGGTGATTTGCATCGTGACGGAATTGACATTGACTTATTTACCCTCTGAGATGTGCACTGACTAGCTAACTAATTCATACACTGACTCATTGTTTCTCATACTGGCAAACTCTTTGACATACTAACTCATTAATGACCCCTCAGAAAGTTACTTTGGAAGAAGATATTGGACCAGGAATCAAATGATGGTCCTCTTGGTTCAAAGGTTTTCCACCCTCCCTTTACCTTGGAGTCAGTAGTAAGAAGAACTCATTGGGTAATAACATGGGAGAAAAGAGAACCAGGGCTGGATTTGGATTCCAGGTCCAGATTTGATGATCCTGGTATTAGACCCCTATAATTGCTTGTTGTGATCAAACTCTGCCTCCATCCCATTCCGGTCCTCCAATCAGGTGGAGCGGTTCATAAACAGCCCGGAGGCGAAGCTGAACCCGCCAGACTACTCGGACATACTGCGGGTGGTGAATCGCGCAAACGAGCGGTACGGCCTGGCCCTCTCCCGCAAGCAGCTCACCCAGATGGCCCAGGATGCCTGTCTGCAAGAGCGCCCGAGATCTGGACAACTGTCTGCAATGCCTACAAACCAGGTCCATCTGGACATGTAGGACTCCTCACCAATGCCTGCAAACCAGGTCAGATCATATTCGTATTAATGTAGGACTCCTCACTGATGTCTACAAACCAGGTCAGATCATATTCATATCAATGTAGGACTCCTCACCAATGCCTGCAAACCCAGATCATAGTAATATCAATGTCAGATCATATTCATATCAATATCTTGTATTTGTATTGATATAGGACCCCTCAGTGCTGCAATGCTGGTCAGACTATTTTTGTATTCTAGGTTGATATTCATGTTTACGTGGGACTTTTTGCCCTGTTATGAAATGGGTCTGATTATATCCGTGTTCATACTAATATGAATGCAGGACAGCTTGCAGTTTATTTTCTATTCTTCAGAATTCTTAATCAGTGTCTTTAGAACCATTGCTTTTAGTAACTGCTGGCGATTGTCCCGCCCACATGACAATAATCGGTTATTTGGGATCTTAATTCACAAGTGAAGTACTTTCATAGCGTGACAGCAGAAAGCCACGGTTGCTATAACCTTGATGATTCGGCACAGGAAAAGGGACTTTTAATCTGTCCTCCTGCAGCTTATTATAACAATTGTAATTGTATCCCCGGACAACGAGTCGGGAAATCTGTAGATCTGCAATCGTTGCGTCTTGTCTGCCGCCTCATTCGTAAAGATTTTTTTTGTGAGCGCTCGACAGGTCACAGTTCTTTATGGATTCATTTTATATTTGGCATGGACCTTGTGTGCGGTAAGGTCACAAACCCTACCGATTTTGGGAGTGATTGCTTTCCTTGGATACACGTCCACATGCGGGCGACTGACTGTCTAGTTAATGATAATCGTTAAAAAAATAGTAATAATTGTAATGCCACTACAAATACTACCACCGATGATAATTATGATGAAGTTGTCCGTCTGTGCCGTGCCTCCAGCCAGTGACCCTGCCCTCACTGACCCCGCCCTTGCCCGCAAGCTGCGGTCCAATAGGGAGGTGGCTCTCAGCAGCCTGGATGAGGTCATCTCCAAGTACGCCCTGATGCAGGACGACACGGAAGAGGAGGAGCGGAAAAAGAGGCTTGAACGGGAGAAAACCAAGAAGGAGGTAGAGACGGAGGGATAGACACTTTTTACCTGCTGCTTATGCCTCATATGCCCATGGATAGGTCGACTGAGATCAGGTGACTAGCAGTTTTAGCAAGTCAGATGTGTGGGAGGGATGAATAGGAGCTCAACTGTAGATTGGTCAGTATTCCTGGGACTTTGAGGAACCTTTTTATGTTTTAACATATTTATTTCTTTCACATTTCTTATCAATTCTTTCCATGACCACAGTGAAAATATGAGTCGTCATGGCTTTATGTCTTATTTTGTCCATACTTTTACTGTGTGTGTGACCGTTGCCCATGCACGACTTACTCTACATAAAGGGTCATTCCAGCTCAAATCAACCAGTGGCTCCCAAGTCAGCCCTTCAGATTCTTCTGAAAAAAATCACAGGTGCTCCTCTACCATATTTATGCTGGAACCCAAATTATTAGCTCTGTATCTCAAATAGTTTTGAATTTACAGCCCCTGGAAATTTGATTCATTTTTTCCATTTTACCAAACTTGCCTCTCGGTGCAAGTTCAAGCAAGAATATCTCCAAATATTTCCAATGTACAGCTTTGAAATCAAGTGTCTTGGGCTAACTTTTTCTGTAGATTATGAAAATGTTCTCAGATTTGCTGTAGCTTGTACCCTTTTCTTCTCACAAGGCTCTAAAAATGGCCGAAAATCAAAAATGTTAAAAATCACTGCCTCCTTTGAGCTATAACTCAAAGGGTATGCTAGATAAAGCAATGGAAATTTTTTCTGCTGTACTTTTTTACATATTGGGCCACATCTAGAGGACAACCACATTTATCAATACATTGGTAGAGCCAGAACAATTTTTATAATTTGGTTGAGTTTGAAATTTTCTAAAAATTGCTTATTTTCACATCCTTATTTGGGCATGTGGCCAGTTATGTAACAATACCATATTTTTACCATGAATTCCTATATAACTAAAGATGATATGATGAAAATCTGATGTTCTTACCAGCCTTCCTTCTGAAGTTAAGATTTTTTTTGTGTATATGAATTATGAGTGTTCTGTTTGTTATATATTAATCATTCAGAGAGAAGCACCTGCATAATTTGTAATGAAATGGTCCAGGTAATAATCAGGCACTTTGCTATTTATTTGAGAATTTTCATAATTTCCATGGCTATCAGTGGTCAAGGGTGGTATAAAAAAAGAGTTAAATTCTTTTTTCCCATTAAAATTAGTCTATTAAAGCAACACTAAGGAACTTTCAGTTTTGGTTGAGTTTGGCGGTGCCTGTGGACCAAAGCGGTAGTGTTTTGCCTGAAGGAAGACCCCATTTCCCATGAGCACCAGCGCGTAGCGTCGTAAACATCCTGATCTCCCGGTCGCGTGCAGTTGTTTTGGAATTAACAGAAGACGGGTCCAAACTGCGTTTCTGTTTCCAGCGGCTGTTTGAGGGATGAATAGTGATGAGGTAATGTATCTAATTGTGGCTAAACAATATCATATGACAATGTTGAAAATAAATGTTTAAACAAGCAACAATCCCTGTAATTTTAGCTATACTCAGCGCAAGGTGCTAGTGATAAGCAGGACTATGAAAAGTCATAACTCAACGGCACAGGGGTTTTGTTTTACTGATTATTTGGAGCTAGAAACGCGGTTTGACGTGCCGACGCATTTGATCGACTTCTTTTGCAATCACTGTACTCAACAAAAAACACGACAAGAATTCCGTTTGTCTCTGAAACTATTACCTAACAATCATCAGAAACTACTTGGTCAAGTACATAAAAACAGACGATAATCCCACAATGATTCAGTATGACTGATCTCCCATCTTTGGTACTTTCCGCAGGAGGAAGCAACATATTTTGCTCAAACATTTATATTTGCGGTTTGCAGTCATCGCTTGTGATGCTCAAATCACAATGATAATGCTAATGTTAGCTATCGGAAATTTGCGTGGTAGCAATAAATAGCCACCAGCTTGGTAGTTCGCAGCTCAACAGTGACACGACCAGCCACACAACAAACTCAAAAGTACTGTAACGTTATAAAGAGAAAACAATGTGTAACGTTACTTGCTAGTCCAGCAGTAACAGGGCCAAGGCAACATCGGTCGGACATCCCTCCTCGTCTTTGAGCTAAGGCCAGCGAGTGAAAGCCTGGCCAGTATTGATCCTTGTCTGGGCTTTGATTCTGTTACTCTCTCTCCTTCGTTTTAGTCTCCTTAGACAAAACGTTTAACTTCTTTGGTTTACTTGCTGCTTCTGCCGTGATAGCGGTAATCCCACATAGGCGTTCGCATTGACTTCCATCTTTTTAACGAGTGAGGAAAGGGGAAAGTGACGTATGCTGTAAAGCAGTCAGCACATTTGTAGTTTTTTGTGTGGAGGGGTTCCTACCATCCACCTCGAAACTGCATAGTGCCAGTTAAAGTGACACAGACGCCCTCAGGCCATGACAGAGGTGTCATTCAACCTGTTGTAAGTCGATGTACCATCACAAAAGTTCTGAAAATATTACATGAAGGTTGAAAAGTTACTTAGTGTTGCTTTTAAGCATTTTGTATGATTCTTATAGTAATTGTTCATGCTGTGCAGTTTTACTGTTACAATGCTACAAGTACATGTCTCAGTTGCTCCACAATTGCTCCAATACTGTTTGATGCAACAAAGTAGAGTTATAACTAGTAAAGCATTTGCTTGAATGCTTTTTTTTCAAAATACTGATGTGTATTGATTAAATGCTATGCTTTTGAGTATTTGTAGAATTACTGAAATATGAATTCATGCTGTGTATTTCTCCTTAACTGCTTTGTTTGTGACGTTTAATAAATGTACTTAACTGGTAAAATATTGTCAGTTATTCATTGTTTGCTGTCATCATATGAATGAAAATTTGTTTCCGGATGTGGAAAAGGCTCTTCTGATGTAGTATCTTTAAAAGGAATAATTTCATTCTTAATTTTACATCCATAAAATGTTTAAAATGACATGAAATAAAAAAAAAAAAATCATAACTTAAGAAGGAAGCCTGGTAACAACATCATATTTTCATCATATCATCTTTTAGTTATATAAGAATTCATGGTAAAAATATGGTATTGTTATATAACTGGCCACATGCCCAAATAAGGATGTGAAAATAAGCAATTTTTAGAAAATTTCGAACTTAACCAAAATTAAAAAAATTGTTCTGGCTCTACCAATGTATTGATAAATGTGGTTGTCCTCTAGATGTGGCCCAATATGTCAAAAATAACAGCAGAAAAAATTTCATTGTTTTATCTAGCATACCCTTTGAGTTATTAGAGCTCAAAGGAGGCAGCGATTTTTAACGTTTTTGATTTTTGGCCATTTTTTAGAGCCCTGTGAGAAGAAAAGGGTACAAGCTACAGCACATTTGAGCGCATTTTCATAATCTACAGAAAAAGTTAGCCCAAGGCACTTGATTTCAAAGCTGTACATTGGAAACACTTGGAGATATTCTTGCTTGAAGTTGCACCGAGAGGCAAGTTTGGTAAAATGGGAAAAATTTATCAAAATTTCCAGGGGCTGTAACTTCAAAACTATTTGAGAAACGGAGCTAATATTTTGGGTTCCTGCATAAATATGGTAGAGGAGCACTTGTGATTTTTTTCAGAAGAATGTGAGAGGGTGACCTAGGAAATTTCTCAGAAATTGGTTGATTTGAGCTGGAATGACCCTAAATACATTTGAAAATCTGTCTAGTAAAATCAAAGTTGCATTCGCAGTAAGACCGTTGATTCAAAATCAGTTTTTACCCCTCGGCCGACTTCGGCCTGGAGGGGTATTGTCGTCACCTGCGTGTCTGTCTGTCGTCCTTTGTCCGTCGACCTTGAGCCTGGAAATCTTGTCCGGGTCAGTACAGGGCAACTAATTATCGCAGCTACACCAAATTTGGTATGGTAACTCACTATGACCCATAGATGTGCAACGTTAGGTTTTTTGCTGGATTTCACTTTTGACCTTAGCGCTGTGACCTTGACCCTGGAAATCTTGCCCGGGTCAGTACTCGGCAACTAATCATCGCAGCTTCACCAAATTTGGTATGGTAACTCACTATGACCCATAGATGTGCAACATTAGGTTTTTTGCTGGATTTGACCTTTAACCTTAGCTCTGTGACCTTGACCCTGGAAATCTTGTCCGAGTCAGTACTCGGCAACTAATTCTCGCAGCTTCACCAAATTTGGTATGGCAACTCACTATGACCCATAGATGTGCAACACCAGGTTTTTTGCTAGATTTGACCTTTGACCTTAGCTCTGTGACTATGACCCTGGAAATCTTGTCCGGTTCAGTACTCGGCAACTAATTCTCGCAGCTTCGCCAAATTTGGTATGGTAACTCACTATCACACATATGTGCAACGTCACGTTTTTTTGCTGGATTTCACCTTTGACCTTTGCGCTGTGACCTTGAGGCAGGAAATCTTGTATGGGTCAGTACTCAGCAACTACTGATCGCAGCTTCACCAAATTTGGTATGTTAACTCACTGTGACACATAGATGTGCAACGTCAGCTTTTTTGCTGGATTTGACCTTTGACCTTAGTGCTGTGACCTTGAGGCAGGAAATCTTGTCCAGGCCGAGGGGTATTCAGCAACGCGTTACGTTTCTCTTTTGAAGTTGTCACATCATCAGTTGTTGCCAAAGATGATTTTCTACTATAGACACTTGCCCTGCTGTTTTTTTTTTTTTTTTAAGAAGTGCTTCGAAATTTTCTAAGACTACAGATTCAGGCTGTCAGTGGCCTTGTGAGGAGGATTAGAGGATGGCGAGGGATTGTGGGAAATGTAGTTTAAAACAGGATCAGCGTTTCGTTTCAGTCCCCTCTCAAACGACCAATCTACAGCGAGCTGCGCAGTGATTCTGATCGAATCAGGGTTTTTGAGTCTGTAAAGTCCCTGTCAGACTTTTTTTTTTTTTTTTTTTTTGCTGCAGAGCCCTTTTTGGGATATTTTTATTGGCTACTGGACAATTGTTTCTATTGATAGATTGATTTTTTTTGTGGTTTCCTACACTTTACCTGTGTAGGCGCTCACTGCTCAGGAAGACGGGCAGCAGAAGAAACAGGCGAAAGAGGGGGACGAGGAAGAGGAGGAGGAAGAGGATGAAGGAGGTGAAGAGAGCGAGGATGATGAAGAGGAGGGAGATGAAGATGATGAGGTTTCCTCAGATCCTGACATTGAGGAGGAAATACAGGCCAGTCAGGCGCAGGAAGGAGCAGGTGAGAGACTGACGGCTGGTTAGCCAATCACGAGAAAGAGCAGCTAAGAGAGCGGCTGCATGCCAGCCAATGACCAGAGAGAGCAGGTTACAGAGGGAGGAGAAGACAGAGTGGGGTAGGTGGGAGGAAAGAGCCATCACCATTAAACATGAAACACCAGGCACACCGTTCCCACTAAACATGTCCCATCAGCTTGGCGGACAACTTTTTTACTCTTATTTTGAAATGGTTTGAAGAGTTTTAAACTTGTTTTTACATGCCTGATGCCTCACATTTATTCACTTCTGATAAAAAAATTTTAAAGTAAAAGATGATGCAACCGACTTTCTGGTGCAGTTGACTTGCCAATGCTGTTGACATTGTTAAGAGTGCCCACAGAGTGAATGACAGGAGCATCATTTGTTTACATGGCAACAGGAAGACGGATGCTACCTATGTTTTTTGCGGAGCAGGCTGCACAAAATCAAGGCCTCGTTTCCATACTAATAAATTGCATTTGGTGTGAATGACCCTTGAAAGGCATTAATTTTTTTCCAAAGTATTTATTTGATGTGTCCAAATTCTCCTTTTCTGATTTTGTGTGTATTAGTCAGCTTCATCCTTAAAAAAAAAAAAAAAGTCGACAGGGATTGATTAGAATGGACATTTTCAAATTTTATCAGAAGAGTCTAGAGTTTTTAATAGAGCACTGAGGTGACTATGTCGCGCTGGTGTTGGAAGTAAAAGTTCCCATTCATTTGATCTATAGACTTTTTAAAATATTCACTTTTGAAGTACTTTCCATTGTTTTGAAGCCTCCATTGATTCTGAGATTTTGCGGCATATATCCAAGTAACTGCAAATGTCCTTTTTCTAGCCCATAGTTGATTATGATTTAAATAATGTAAATTTGTTACCGACATGCTAATCCTCTTTGTAGTCCAAAAAAAACTACACATCCCATAATCCCTCTGATTCCTGAACACAATGCATTGATAGCTATGCATTAGAAATGACCCAGACCAGCACCTTGCCATACTTGATGGATTGGCCTAGTCTGACGGTGGTAATTAGCTAGTTATCTACTATAAGGTCTAATTAATTTTGCATACCTTGCTAAATATCAAGTTTTGCAACGAGCTCCAATTTACATTGATTGCCAAGTATCGTTGGTCAACGTCTTTTAGCTTAAAAACTCGATTGTGAGCGAACAAGCTAATCAGTATCATCAATGCCTAACTGACCTGGCTAAGTTGCTAATTAATGACGGCCATCTAACTCTGGTTAAGTAGTGAAATCATTGCCATTCTCTGTTTTTATTGATTTATAAATTTAGCTAGCTGAGCTAGCGAATTAGCTTTGTTAGCCAGTGAGCTAGTTGGCTGGCTTCAGTAGTCGGCTAACGTCTTCTTTGGTGCATATAAATGTCAGCTAGCAAAATGTTTGCAGTTCATTGCTAGCGAAGTAGTGAAATAATGGATAGTCACTGTTTGCCATTGACTTATCTTCACCAAGTATAGTTGGCTAGCTAGCTAGATAAGCTAGCGAACTAGGCTGCCCGTTAAACTAGCGAACTAGCTACCCAGCTAGCTAAAATAACTAGCTGGCTAGTTATATTTGGTGCGCATAAATGCTAGCTAGCCAACAAAATAACGATAAGTAACTGTAAAGTGACTATTCACTGTTTTCTATCATTTATATGTACCAACTGTAACATGCTATTTTGCTGGCACAGCTAGTCATATGGTGAATATAAATGCTAACGAGCTTGCTAAGTGGCAAAATAATAGCTATTCACTGTTATCTATTGATTTCTAAGCAGATAACAGTAGCCTGCTATGTGGTAACTTTTTATGGTTGCAGGTTTATTGGTTTCTTGGAGATGGCCAACGGCAATTCTTTTCACTGATTGGCTTCTGTCAAGTTTTGTGAACGTTTGTTGAAACTGACTGACCTCACTGGCTGGGGACAAATCACGGGGTACTCGCACATTTGTGTAGTGGATGTGTAGTTAGCTAAAGTGCACTGCACAGTGGACTTCAAATCCAAAATTACTACATTTTTGACAAATTACGAATTTGATGTGATCCCTTGCATCTTTTAATCGTGTCGGCTAATCTCGGAGCGAACCGGCTCGTAAAATTAGTTTGAGTTCAAGTAATGCTGGAAAGTGTTCAAACCCTATCATAAATCTCCGTAGGGATTTTATGTCCGACGCCAAAAGCTCAGTAGCTGTGACGTAGTTGCCTCAGTACCCCATAGTAATACTTAAAACAGATTTGTGGTCAAGTCAGCATCCTGACCTGTCCTCCCAGTTTGTTGGCCCTGAAACCTCACCACCTACCACCATGATTCTGCTGGTACTTAAAGTACATGCTATGAGTTGATTGCAGTTGGTGGTCTTGGAAAGCAGATTTATTCCTCTGTTGATTCATACTTTTGCTTGATGTAGTGTGGTAGCCTTGACAAATGTGTGACTCTGTTTATGGTATTTGCAGATAGTGTTCAGTGGATTCAACCAATTGGCTGTTTGATGCTGCATACTGTCGATGTTGATTATTAATCTTAACCTGACTCTTCAGATGATGATGATGAGGAGGAGGAGGAGGAGGAGGAGGAGGAGGAGGAAGAAGCAGTTGTAAGTGAGGGTGAGCCCGCGGAGTCGCGCCACTCTTCCTTGGACGAGGACGTGGCAGTGGGGGCGAACGAGAATGGCGAGGAGGTCAGGCAGTCGGCGAGCAGCAGTCAAGGCGACATCGCCACAGACAAGCAGGGATGCCCCACCTCCTCATCCAGCCCCAGCCAATCGGGGGCCACGGCGTCCCCAGATACTGGTGAACTCGTTTTCTCTAATCACGTGCCAGCAGCTGGACAAACCGCCAATGAGAGTCCCCGTTCGGCGACCCAGTCGCCGGCGCGCGATTCGTCCATTCAGGTGTCCCCGCCTCCCACCCACAAACTCGAGGAGCTGAACCTCAGTCCGGCCCCGCCCAGCCCAGTTGCCTTGGAAACCACGCCCACCTCCAAGAAAAGGAAGAGGACTAGTGAAGTCAGCCCGGTGATGGCGGTCAACGGTCGTCACAAACACGACGACAGGTAAGTGGAACAGGTTGCAGTCCTCATTAACACTGAAATGGGTGCGTGAGTCCGTTGTCCCCTACATGACTGCTGGTGCCTGGAGAGATGGTCAGTTATCAAAAATATGATGACGGAGAGCAAGGGGAGAGCAAATCGCCGTCGTCACACAGACAAAGTGTAAATATGGGTACAGAGGTTATAGCCATCACAAATTCAACTGCAGGGAAGTAAATGAGTCATGGTTGGTACAAGTAGTAAGTAAATGCACCTAAATAAAGCAAACTTTTGATCTTCACAAAAACATTAACATGTTCGAGTCCTTACAGACACTACATGTAATTTAAAACACCATGGGTCATGAGCACAGTGATTGGAAAGGAAATGAGGTACAATCGTAGCGAAATGCCACAGGCTTCATGTTGCGATCCATTTGAATAGTGATAAGGAAGAAGTGCTCGGCTCCGTGGTCATTAGCGCACTGAGGGGGGTATGGAAGCGACGACAGGTCTGTATGAGAGTGGTGGTCGTCAGTGATTGAGAGGAACGTGAGCCGTGGTTGTCCTCTGGCCTCCCTGCAGTGACAGCGATATTCCCCTGGATATGGGCGTGGTCTGTAGCAGCCCCCTGCAGGCCGACTCCACACGGCCTGAGACTCCACCCCAGGAACCTATCAGCAGCTTTGAGTGCACCCCGCCCCCGAAGAAGAACAAGGTGAGGGCAACTGTGTTTGTAACTCCTGTTACCGAATCTGAAATCAGATCAATTCTGAAAAATTGTACAGCTAAGACATCTGTTGATGTAAACCAATTAGATATGAAATTACTGAAAACACTAACTAACGAATTGTAACTCCACTTACGATATATGCAATCTATCCTTCTCCCACGGAGTGTTTCCAGATAAAATGAAGATAGCGAAAGTTATCCTCTCTACAAAAGTGGGGATAAATATGATTTCTCAAACTATCGTCCTGTCTCGATTTTACCTCAATGCTCAAAGGTCCTAGAAAAGCTTTTCAATGACAGATTGGACAAGTACATTGATAAACACAAACTACTGTGTGACAGCCAGTATGGGTTCAGGAAAAAGCATTCGACAGCACTAGCCCTAACAGAATTTATTGAAATGATTAAAGATTCACTAGATTCAAACTTATATTCTATAGGCATATTTATTGATCTGAAGAAAGCATTCGACACTATAAATCATGATATATTGATTGAAAAACTTTACAAATATGGAATAAGAGAGACCGCATTAAAATGGATCAAAAATTACTTAACAAGTAGGACACAATTTGTGCAGATGGGCAATAGCAAATCGAATTGCTTGGACATTACCTGTGGAATTCCTCAGGGCTCGGTCATAGGTCCCAAGTTGTTCATAATTTACATAAATGACATTGTTAAGGTGTCCGATATCCTAAAACTAATTTTATTCGCAGAGACTACACGATTATTTTTGCTCAGGTGTCGATCTCAAACAATTGGTAAAATTGGCTAATAAAGAAATGTCTAAACTTCACACGTGGTTTAATGTAAACAAATTATCACAAAATCTTACAAAGACCAAATTTATGATATTTGGGAAAAAAGGCCCAAAGGACGACATAAAGGTAAATGGTACCAGCATTGAAAGGGTAAACGAATATAAAGTCATGGGAGTTATGTTAGATAATCTCTTAAGCTGGAAACCACATGTAAACTTGGTTCAAAGAAAGTTAGCTAAAAGCGTGTCTATTCTTTGGAAAATGCAGAAATTATTAAAACACAAGTCTCTTAAAATAATCTATTCAGCACTCATAGCACCCCACTTACACTACTGCGCTGAAGTATGGGGACACACTTATAAAAATACAATAGAATCATTGTTTAAACTCCAAAAAAAGGCCCTTAGAATTATTCATAACGTTCCTTATGGAACTCATACAAACGATTTGTTTATTAAGGCAAAGTTTCTTAAATTGCAGGATATAATAAAATTCAACTCCTTGCAAATTGTATATTTAGGATACCACAAAGAATTGCCTAGAAATATACAATGCCTATTTCTTCAGCGTGAATGTATTCATGACCTAAGAGGCAGAATGTTGTTGCAAATGAGAAGGGTCAAATCGACTCGGAGTGAGCACTCCTTATCTGTGGCTGGAGTCAGTGCATGGAACATACTTGAAGACAATATTAGAATGGCAGACAATCTGAAGGACTTTAAGTATCTTTTGAAATGTGCATGTTTGAATAACTATAACCTTATCCAACAAAATGGCATTGGATAAATTAAACGGAACCATAACGGGCATAAACAATAGGGGTTGTTTATAGACACTCAGCTATATTGTGATTAAAATTCTTCATGATGTTCATAAATCTCTATGATCTTATGTTGTGACGCTTAAATCGTAGTGTAAATGGACACTCAGCTCTGTTGTGATTTATAAATCTTTATGATATCTTAACCATAATCAAACTGTTTTTCTGGGAGTTGGGGGGCGGACTTTGACAAGCGATCTCACTTCTCCCGCGACCCTTTCGGTCATGATACATGTTGTGTTGAAATTGTCATGAAACGACTATACAATCATGCCGAAATAAAAACAAACAAATAAATAAATAAATAAGTGTGTGTGTGCGTGATTGCATGAGTGCTCGTTCGTGCACCAGTTAGTACGTGTGTGTATAAGAGTAAGTATGCATGCCTTGGCAGAGTCTGCCACTATCTTGTAAATTATAACTGCATGCCTATTTGCTGTGGATGGGGTTAGGTAGAGAGTTGCGACATGAGGGTTCCAGAAAATCTGGACGTGGAGCCATTTTGTTTCCATCACGTCATCAGCCACCATCTCTGAACAATTGGGTATTTTTTTCAATTTTCTCTTTTCTCACGTCCAAACATTTTCCCCTCTTACGCTTGTTGAAACCACTGCTAGCTGATTTATCTTCTTTCTCCAGAAATTGGTTCGTTTTTCTTCCGAGACAGGAATGAAAAAATTCTGATTTCCCTTGTGCGAAATGGCTCTTTGTGCAAAACAAAATGGCTCCTATTCTTGAGTTGTTGGGACTCTATTTAGCCACTTCAGCTGTAGTACATGATTTAGCAGCTTTATGAACAAGTGTACCGCCCTCCCGTTTCAGGTCAACGTGTCCACCCAGTGCGACCCGGACGAAGTGATCGTCCTCTCAGACTCAGACTGACCTTTAGCCCCAGGGAGTGAACACTGGTGCTGTATACTCTGGGATCCCGCTCTCAGTTCTCCCGTTGCGGTCGCCCATCTGTGGGCGGCTCAATTACGTTGAGGCTGACGAGGGCAGAGGAGCCACGTCGGATGAGGGCCAAGAACTGGTCTTCTTCTTTGGACATGTCGCATGTACATTTTGACCAGATTTATGTCGCCGCGTTGTAATATAAACTTTCTTACTCTGTGTTTTCATTTCGCGCTTGGTTTTAAATGAACTGTCTTTCTTTTGGACAAAAAGGGTATCGTGGGAGTTTTTTACGCGTTCCATGAGCTCACGCGAGGCGAAGCGGGGTCCTTTTTTTTTTTTGTTCATTTTGAAAACACTCCTTCCTCCTCCTGAGCACCTGCCCTCGATTGGCAACTGGACTCTGTGGGGACACCAGGTACCCTTCCCAGCCATGTCCTGTTAGTCTTTTTTAGGTGGGGAAGCTTTTTTTTTTATGTCGGCATGGTGGTCTGTGCTCAACAGGCTGGCAGGAGGGGGTAGGGGAGGTTGGTGGCTGAAGGTCTGCGAGTGTGGCTGTGGTGTTGTAGTTTTCATGGCAATGTGGCAGGCGCATCACAAGCTAACGGGGCTAACTTCAACGTCGATCTGGAATTTCCTCCACAGCCTCTTGGCTCCGCAGGAAGCAAAGCTGGCTTGTTTTTTTTTCTTTTCTTTTTTGGTCTTTATTTTTTATTTTCCTCACCACCAGCCGGGAAGAAACTCCTTCTCCTTTGGCCCTGCCATTTTGAAATTTCTGAAACGACTCAGGTGGGGACGTAGCGCCCGTCTTTTTCATGGGGTGTGGGTGGGAACATCGACTTTGTGCCAGAAGTTTGCTGGGAGGGGGGGTTATGTATTAAAGTGTAGCACACTCTGGTGTGTGAGTGAAAGCAGTAAGTGGGGGCTTCGATTTGAAAGAAAAAAAATAAACTGTTTTGAAAATTTGAAAAATGGCTGCCGGTTTTTGCCTTTTCCTTTCAACCCAGGGCCTCAGGTGGTAAAGCTGCCTTTTATATGTCAAAATGATGGTACTTAAACATCCCCTGGCATACAGTATCTCCAGACATATACATTGGTATTTGACTTGACGTGTCATGTAGTGATGACATTGTGAGGTTTACTGAAACACTGAAGCTTTCGAATCACTCGTATTGGAAAAAGATTCATTACTAAAGGCCTCACTGAACAGGCTGTACACTCTTAACAAGTTATTAAAAATAATTTACAGCATCTAAATAATTACAGATCACGTGACACCCACGTTTGCTCAGAAAAATGTTTGTTATGCACCGTATAATGTTTTGCAATATTCAATAGTGAAGAGAGAATGGGTAGGTAGTGCACCTATTCAAGTTTGACTGTGTTTGTTGAACGGGAAAACTTCACCGTTTCAGAAACTTCTCAGTGTAAAATTCAAAACCTTTAATAACAATACTTTGCATTGACCAACTGACATCCCATGAGTTCAGGGGGATCCTCTTCTGCATATCAGCAATCGGACTTCAGATAAATTGATCATGTGCTTCTACAGAAAGCAAGGCCTTGTTTGTCATTGATCACGCGCTTCACTGAAAATGATACGAGCCTCTGTATGGAGTTTCTTTGGGAACTATCCTTGGTACTTGTCAGATGCTCCAGAAGTTCAGAATGTAATTGTCTTACTTTTGTCTTTCGTGAGTTGATTATGTCCCCCCGGAGAGAGAGGGGAGACATATTGTTTTAGGCTCTGTTCCCCTTCCTGTTCGCGGGTCGGCGTTTCAACTTTGTCTCCAAAGCGTAACTCCGAAACCGTTTGCATGATCCTAATGAAACTTTGCATACTTACTACTCTGGTCCTGAAGTGTTGCCTTTTGGTATGTGCCTGTCTGTCCGTCGGTCCGGATGTGATCAAACTCCAAAACCGTTCGCATAATCTTAATGCAACTTTGCAAACTTACTACTCAGGTCCTGCACTGGTGCCTTTTGGTATTTGCCTGTCTGTCTGCTGAGTTAGGCAGAAAGGGTGCTGGGGGGGGAGACGTACATTTTTACGAGTAAAAGCACATTCAGTTTTATGTTACGTCTATGTCGAACATTGAGTTACGGGTGGTTATTCATTTTCTTTTTGTTTGACATTTCTACACCCTAGTGGTGGCTTGGTGGTGCAGTGGTTAGCACTACCGCCTTACAACAAGAAGGCTGTGGGTTTGAAACCGGCCTGGGGCCTTTTAGGGTGGAGTTTGCATGTTGCATTAGCATTGGTTTTCTTCCGGTACTGCAGTTTCCTCTCAAAGTCCAAAGACATGCCTGTCTGGCTAATTGGAGACTCTAAATTGCCCATGGCTATGAGTGAGTGAATGAAAGGTTTGTGAGGCCTACGATGGATTGGCATGCTGTCCAGTGTGTGTCGCTGCTTTTCACCCGTAATTACCTGGCACAGGCTCTCTTAGTGAGGACGAAGCGGTTTAGATGATGGAAGGATGGATTTCTACACTACAGATCTAAATTGAAATCGCAGATTTCAGGCCTACCGAAGAAAACAGCCAAGCCGTAACAAGTGTCTCTACCTTTTTCAAAGGGCCAGCAACACATAATTGAAAACTCATTTGGTTCGTCTCTGGGTTTGTTACAGGCCGTGTGATTTTTTTTTTTTTTTTTTTTTTTTTTTTTTTTGAGTTTGGTTCCGGTGAGAATGTATCGACTTCAAAGTGTCGTGGCGCGTAATTTAGCGAGAATGTGGCATGTTTTTGATTTCGTGTTGCTGATCTGACAAACTTCCGTTACAGCTCGCCCGTTTTCTTTTGTAGGCCTGGATTTGCCGACCTTGAATGTGACACGCACAGCTCAGTCAGGTCAGGCGTTTTCCCGATGAAATTCAGGCGAAGCGTTCCTCTCAGGCATACATTCACAGAGCCCTGCTTGTATTGTTGCTCCACCCTGAAGCTTCTTAATTGCGTGCAGCAGCCGCTGTTGGTCACCCCCTAGAATGACTTCAAGGATGCCCAGTGTAACAGGCCAAAGTATACCCCCAGCCCAGAGTACAGTCAGGGTTAAAGTGGGCTAGTCCAGATTATACCACCTACATTCAGTCACATTTTATACCCTGGGACATATTTTGCCATAGGCCTGATTAATCTGTTAATCTGGGCTGCTACACCTGTAAGAAATGCCAGATGGAACAGTTCCAAGTAGGCAGCAATAGAGACAAAATGAAGGTAAAACAGGTTTTGGGTTTGGGGTCTTCCCTGACTTCGGATCTCTAGATTCAAGTCAGAATTGAACCACCAACCATACAGTTACCAATCAAGCAGCCATCCACTGGGCTACTCCTTTCACTTTTTGTACCTCTTGTATCCACCAGCAGAGGGCATCACTGGGTCACTTTCCTCAAGAGTCTCTATCCAGGGACTCTTAAAGGCTCTGGAAACTTGTCTTGACATAGTGAAAATTCGCGTATAATATCAAAGTTGAGAGTCTCATAAAGCATCGACAAAAAACTGAGTGAAAATTAACATTCATAACTATTAGAAAACCTAGTTCGAAAAACGGCTCATTTTGCTGTTCAGTCCATTTCTCAAGACAGTGTTGGCGTGGCGCATCGCGGTTTGACTGGCCACTCCCTCTATTTGAATGAAATCTCACTGCCAGATGATGTCAACAATGGCAGAAAATATATGCTGTCAGGTGTTTACACCGGTGTGTAATATTAGTCCACTATATATACTGAACTCCATTAAAAAACGCACCGGTGAGATATGTATTGTATTTACTGCAAATTGAAGAATCAATTTTTATTGCTTTGTCCAGTGAGATACGAGTGGGATTATAGAAACCGTGCTTCACGTGGACGCGCTGAGCACTTCAGTAATGACGGACATTTGCGTTTTTTCTGACATGTACAATGATGCTTGACTTGTTCTTTTGAGTGTGTTCAATAGCTTACATAAAGCCAACCAAGAAATAAACAATGCTTCGGTATCAGGAAAATTACGTGGCTCACGACATGAAAGGGAAAAAAAGCATCATTTGCACTGTCACTGGTCAACAATTGGCTCTCTGCCCGAGAATGGGAAACAATATGAAGGTGCATTTGTTTCTTTATTATTCAATCAAAAAAAAGTTGCTTCAACCAAAAAACATGTTTTCAGTCAAAAAAAAAACTTCAATTAAAAAAAAAACACTTTCAATAAAAGAAAAAGTGTTTGAATGCAAAAATAAAGACCCAAAAAATTGCATTTGAACACTGTTTTTCTTTGACAAGGTTTTTTTGATTGAAGTGAGTTATTATTTGATTGAAAATATTTTTTTTGTTTGAAGCAACTTTTTTTTTGTTCCATATTATGGGTAGGAATTTGTGTCTTTATTATTCAATCCCAAGGAATATCACTTCAATCAAAAAATGTTTTCAATCAAAGAAAAATTGTTCAAATGAATTTTTTGGGTCTCAATTTTAATTTTGCATTTAAACACTTTTTTTCTTTGATTGAAGGGAAAAAAGTTTTGGAGTCTTTTTTTTTTTTTTTTTTTTTTTTGATTGAATCATTTTGACACAAACATCCCACAGTGGGCGTATGCTTCCCCATTGGTCAGACATGTTTGAGTGACAAGTGTCTACACTAATGACGTTTGAAATGGGAATCTCTTTCTAGAACAAGGAAGTTGCCATTTGCACAGGTATGCAGTGAAAATCCATCTTCCATCTTATCGATATGCACAAACTTTTCAAACAACAGCGGCGGATGGAAAAGCGCAAAACAATAAGTTGTAATTACTGATACATTACTGATGTTTGACTGTAGTTTCAAGTGTGTCCATTCGTAGTTTAAACTCCAAACCCGTGGGCGACATATAGAGCCCACTTGAGTGCAAGGTCTCAAACCGCGCTAACTGGGAAGCCTCAAAGATGACCGCGGTGTTAGCGCTCAGGCTTCCCACCGAGAGCAGCTTCTCTCGGATAGTCCCTTTTGATATTCGTCACTGAACATCACATATGTCTGTCGTGGTTAGATATGAAATGTAATTCGTTTGTGGTGCATCTAATGCAGTGGGTCTCAACAAGGGGGTAGCGACCCCCTCCTGGAATGTTTTTTTTTTTTCTAGTTTACATCACCTGCAGTCATATAATTTGCCTTAAAATAGATTTTATTGAGGGTATTTGTGGGTATCAAAGCGTCAAAGTGTCAGCAGCATCAAAAACGGAGAAACGTAAGGTGCCACCGGGAGGTGAAAAGGAGCCCTGTTCCAGGAGCGCTACTGCCCTTTCATAACGACCCAAATTTGACACACCTCTCAAATAACTCTGGCCAATGCAGATGACTCTGTCTGTTGATTTAGGGGTACTTTGTTAGAGTTGGAGTGGAAACCTTCAGGTAGGTAGTTCTCCAGGAAACTGGTTGGGCAGCCCTGCCCTAGCTGTTGAGTGAGATGTGCTTTGTTAGAGTTGGAGGGTATACCTGCAGGATGGTAGATCTCCAGGAACAGGGTTGGAAAGCCCTGCTCTAGCTCTTGAATAAGGCGTGCAGTGTCAGGGTTTGGTGTGAAAATGAAGTGGACCATGATCTCCAGGAATAGGAGTGGGGTTTCCATGATTTTTACGGCTCTGGGGAAGATCATGTTTACCTCCTACCCCAGCAAATGGCAACGCATCCACCAGGTGCGGCTTTCTGGTCATTGATAGGCTGCCTTTAAGGTAGCAGTTGATTTTCAATCTTCGAATTTTGTATTAATTGTATTGTTCTTGTTAGGATGATTTTACTCCAGGGGTGTCCAATCTTATCCAGAAAGGGCCGGTGTGGGTGCTGGTTTTTGTTAGAGCTCAACACTAACACACCTGATTCTACCCACCAAGGTCCTGATTGAAACTCCTGATTAGTTCATTAGTGGAATCAGGTGCAGTAGCACTGCTGGCTAGGACAAAAACCTACACCCACACCGGCCCTTTACGGATAAGATTGGACACCCCTGTTTTACTCCATCAAGCCAAATGGTCCAAAATGACTGTGCGTATTGTTCTACATATTTTTTTTTTCCTTTTATTGCATTATGAGAGAATGTCTTCAGAATGTCTTTTTATTGCATTATAAGAGTGTGTCAGGGAATGTCTTCATAGCAGTAAGAGCCACTCAAATCCCAGCTAGCTCAAAATGTTCTCACAATGTTACTGAAATGTAGCTTGCAGTGTTAGAACATTGGATGAGCATCCCAGTAACATTGAGATGACCATGTATTTGGCTGGTTCAGTCAGTTTTGATTCCATTGATGCCAAATCGATAAATTTGTGTGTGTTTGTCGCTCTGATGCACTAGAATCCCCCTCTCCTGACATTGGTGTGCTGCAGTTCAGGCTGAGGGGGGATGATGGAGAGAAAATGACGAAGAGTGGCACAGTCTCCACAGAGATGGCGGACGAGAGCGAGGTTGCCATGGTTACCTGAAACTGTAGCCATGCCAACGGCGCTCACGCGGTGCGACTGGTGATTGACGGCTGCCCAGCTGCCGTGCTATGCTACTAATTGTCTCCTATGGGGGGGGGGAAGATGGTCAACAATGCTAATTAGGTCTTGCCAGTGCTAATTGCTAATTACAGGGACTTGTTCACTGTCTGTGGCAACAAGATCCCCCCCCCACTCTGCCTGATGAGCCTGGTATCAGCCCCCCCTCCACCTACCCAGCTGCCCCTCCCTCATAAAAGGCCTTGATTAAGAACACATGAACGATCATTGAATTTATAAAGTGCTTTTTTTTACCGTGACTCACCACACGCTTTTCAGCTGACTAATTCAGCTCCTCGGTATTGATGACTTGATTTACGTGCGTCTCCCAGAACTCCACCAGACTGGACCTCCTTACAGACTTGGTGAGAATTTTTATTTTTAAAATGTGGGGGAGATGGCGGACAGTACTTCAGATTACAGCTCCTAACCCGCACCAAAACTACTCCGACCTGCAGAAGAATGGACCCTGTGGTATCGAGCACCTAGACTTCAGCAGCAAATCCTTACAGTCTGCGAGCTGCTAGGTGGAGCCGTCCCGGAACGACCTTGTTCCAGCATGTGCCACAGGTGCTTGATTACACCAATATCTGGGGGATTTGGAGGTCTAGGCCACTAAATGAGTTCTTTGGTAATGGTTTGAGCAACATAACTGTTTCCGCAGTGTGGCAGGTCACAGTATCCTACTATGAGAAACCACTGCCATCAGGGAATACAGTTGCCATAAAAGGGTGTATCTGATCCACAAGGATGTTTAGGCAGGTGGCAAGTGTACAGTTCAAGTTAACACGAATGTCTTGACCAAGGGCTTCTCAGCAGAACATCGCCTCCGGCGGCTTGCCTTCTTGCCATGGTGCATCTGGTGCCGTCTCCTCCCCAGGCACATGACACGAATGTAGACGGCCATCCTCGTGATTACAGATAAGACTCCTCGATTGTTGCAATACACTCCCAATGCTTTTGTGCAGGATGCAATGCACTGTATTGAGTCACACTCCTGTTACGATGATCAAAATCTTGAAAACTCCTGCCTCAGTAGCCCTTCAGGTTAGCCCTTATGCATCAATGAAGCTTGGGGGCCTAACACCCTGTTGCCAGTTTGTAATTTTTCCTTCCTCAGACCACTGCTGACTGGGAGCAGACCACAAGCCTTGCTGCTTCAGAGATGGATCAATCCAGAAGCCTGGCTATTTCCTATGAAACATGTAAAAGGACAGAAGATCCACTGACCAAAAAAGAAAAAATCTGTTAAAATGCCCACTGTACTACCCTGACAATGTCACAGCACAGGAGTGTGACTGATATTAAACTAACATGCAACTGCAGAATTAAAGAGCAACACCAAATACATTAATTTCTCAACATAAATCACAAAAAAATCCAATGAAAATACAGGAAGTCAAAAAAAGGAATCAATCAGCAGTAAAGGACTTCTACCGATTATTTATTTCTTGTTTCACGATTCCATTGAGAGGTTAGACAATACTACGTTGATGCACTTGGTTGATAGTTCATATAACAGTCTGTCTCAAAACAGCAGCACAACTGGATTTGGGGCTTGATTCCCAGGGTGTAGTAGTCTTAATGAGTGAAACGTACCCATACGCATCTCCTTGGCCACATTCACCAGCATGAAAAAAAAAAAAAAAAAAAATCAACTTGGGTCTTTTTCTGAAGGGACTGTAGAAGTTTTGGGGATTTTGTTCCTCTTCCCTGCCAATCCCCCTTTTTAGTTTGAACCCCAACAGTTGAGCCAGCCCTATAAGCGGGAATGTCCATGACTGAGTGATGGAGTTAGCTCCTTGCTATCACATAGCAGGAATTAGCATCATGATCTCGATAATATTAACGTTACAAGCAAGCCATATACTAGGTTTTGACCTGTTTTTAAACCTCCCTTCCCCAGAAAAAAAAAAAAATATGTTCACAGATTTTAGAATTGACATTTTTTTGAATGCGTCTTTTCCAAAAAAAAAAAAAAACACCTCACTATACCAACTGCCTTCCCTGTTCATCTACTCCTGGCCTGCCTTAATCAGTTCCCGGAGATATTACATCCTGCAAATTCATCTTTCAGCCCCTCTCTTCACACACCTGATTCGCAGCACATGGAGGTTGAAATGTAGGCAATGAAGAGAGAATAGTTTGGGTCAGACTGAAAACTTACAGGACCTTAGATTTCCAGGTAAGAGATAGGGCAGCCCTGCTTTAACCCCTGAAACCAGGTCCAAGAGAAACTGGGGTCAGCTGGTGTTTGACCATCAGACCATTGGGCATTTTAACAGTCAAATCCGTTTATGGCAGTTAACTATCGCAACCGACCAGGTTTCTATTGTGTTAGAGCTTCCCGTCCACTCCGACCTCAAAAGTGTTTATTGGAATGGTTTTTTTTTCTTCCAAATTTAAAATCATTGTTCAGCGACTGCACTGCTTTCAAATACCTAAAGCAGAGAGAGGTATGGCACATATACAGGAGCAAATGGAGTAGGCAACTGCATAATGGCATTTAGCAGTGCTACCATGAACAACCCTAATTCCAAAATAGTTGGGACAAAGTGTAAATTGTGAATAAAATCAAAATGCAATGACTTTCAAATCACACCAGCCAGTTTTTTATTTACAACAGAACAGTGATAACATAGCAAATGATGAAACAGAGATTTTACAATTTTATCCACAAAATGAGCTCATTTCAAATTTGATGGCTGCTACAGGCCTCAACAGTTTGGACAGGGGCCTGTTCACCATGGTGTAGCATCCCCTCTTTTCAACACAGAGTGGAGACATCTGGGCATTGAGGAGACAAGTTTCTTGAGTTTAGCCATTGGAATTTGATCCCACTTGTTTAATACAGGCTTCCAGCTGCTGGAGATTTCTGGTTCTCCTTTGACGGACTTTTTGTTTAATTATGCACCAAATGTTCGCAATTTGGGAAAGATTAGGACTGCAGGCAGGCCATTTCAGCACACAGACTCTTCTACTACGAAGCCATGCTGTTGTAATAGCTGCAGTATGTGGTTTTGCATTGTCCTGCTGAAATACACAAGGCCTTCTCTGGAACAGATGTCATCTCTAGGGGAGCATATGTTGCTCTAAAACCTTTATATACCTTTCAGCATTCATGGTGCTTTTTAAAACATGTAAGTGTCCCACACCATATGCACTAATGCATCCCCATACCATCAGAGATGCTGGCTTTTGAACTGAACGCTGATAACAGGAGGGGTGGTCTTTCTCCTCTTCAGCCCGGAGGACACGACGCCCATGATTTCCAACAAGAATGTCAAATTTGAACTCATCTGACCACAGGACACTTTGCTGCGGTCCATTTTAAATGAGCCTTGGCCCACAGAACATGGCAGCGCTTCTGGATCATGCTCAATGGCCTTCTTTTTGCATGATAGAGTTTAAGGTGGCACGTGTGGATGGCACGGCGGGCTGTATTTACAGACAGTGGTTTCTTGAAGTATTCCTAGGCCCATTTAGTAATGTCAATGACAGAATCATGCCGGTGAGAGATGCAGTGGCGTCTGAGGGCCCAAAGCTCACAGGCATACAGTAAAGGTCTTCGGCCTTGTCCCTTATGCACAGAGATTTTTCCAGTTTCTCTGAATCTTTTGATGATGTTATGCACCGTCGATGATGAGACCTTCAAAGCCTTTGCAATTTGACGTTGAGAAACATTGTTTTTAAAGAATTCCACATTTTTTTTTACGCAAGCCTTCACAGGTTGGAGAGCCTCTGGCCATCTTTACTTCTGAGAGACTCAGCCTCTCTAAGACATCCCTTTTATAGCCCATCATGCTACACATCTGATGCCAGTTAACTTTATCACCAGCTTAATGTTCTTTCAGCTGATTCTCTTATATATTAATTGCTTTTTCAGCCCTTTTTTGCCTGTGTCCCAACTTTTTTGAGACCTGTTGCAGCCAGAAAATTTGAAATAAGCTCATTTTGTGGATAAAAATGTAAAATGTCTCAGTTTCAACATTTGAAATGTTATCTATGTTTTATTGTAAATAACATTGGCTGATGTGTTCTGAAAGTCATTGCATTTTGATTTTATTCACAATTTACACTTTGTCCCAACTATTTCAGAATTGGGGTTGTAATAAATATCTATTGATCTGCCACGGATTCACCGTACAATAGAGCTGACTGGTTGGTTTTTATGAAGGAGCACTCCTTCCTTTCATTACTACCTATAATCAATGGCGCGGCCATCCTCAATGAACGGAATACAAGCTAAGGTTGCTACCATCAGCATTATGCTGCGCTCCCACCAATTGCGAAACGGAATTTCTCCTCGCTTTATTCACCGGAGTTTGACCACAGGATCATTTCTATTTTTTGGCTTTGAAGAATTTCCGCCCTGTTCGCGCCAAAATCACAGAACAGCTTGGTAAAGTAGGGCCACCAACCCTGTTCCTGGAGAGCTACCATCCTGTAGGTTTCTGCTCTACCTCCTATTCAGCACACCTGATTCAAGTAATGAGCCACTTAATTGCCCAGCCTCGTGATCTTGTTAGGTAGCTAATGAGTTGAATCAGGTGTGCTGAACAGGAGGTAGAGCAGAAACCTACAGGATGTTAGCTCTCCAGGAACAGGGTTGGTGACCCCTGTGGTAGAGGATTGATGGGCAAATTTACACCGCCGACCAACAGCAATACGAGTTGAGCCTTGTGTACACTCAAGGGGCAGTACTTCCTGAAATCTCAAAAAAAAAAAAAAAAAAAAAGATGGCAATACCAATTTTGCTATGCAAACGTCACAAAAAAAATTTACTTTATGAACATTGTACCGGCTTGAGAATAAAAATATTCACAAAACGGATGATGTTGTCATTTTCGATACTGAGCAAGACCACGAATTTTCATGAAACTGTCACACAGGTTATTTCGCACAGCTAGCTAGGTAGCTAGCCCTCCCATTATCTTAAAAAACGCAGCTAACTCGGTTTGAATATGTAGCTGGGTAGCCTAGTTAGCCAATCTTGCTGCCAGTAGCAGTTATACTACACAGAACACTGCTCTACTCGCGCAAATGTTTCGCTCGACATAAATATTTTGAAGTGGGCTGAAATGCGAATTTCGTGCATTAAGCCTCTTTTCGATCGACGCTGAAAGCGAATTTTAAGCAGATGACAGATTACATTCAAAGTAAATGCAAGGAGGCGAATACACGCGTGTTTCGCGTCTTTGCATTGACTTTGAATGTAATCTGTCCTGCGAAAAATTCGTTTCGCGCCCGGTGTGAAAGCAGCGCTCACGCCATTCGTGACGCCCGGCTCGTACTTGAGTCTTTTTACGTGCATTCGCGTCTTAGCATTGACTTTGAATGTAGTCTGTCCGCGCGAAATATTTGTTCTTGCGTTTGGTGGAAACGCAGCATTACGGCCAATGCTAGCAACTGACGCTTCCCTCATAACAGTCTCTGCCATAAATGACAGTGACATCAGCATTTAGAATGTTCAGTTAAGACCATAGACTGTATAAAACGCTGGACGCAGCACACGGGTCTGAAAACTGAGGCCAATGCGGAAATCTCCAAAATTTACATTCTATTTAATGGCCAGCAGATGGCGACGTCGGTGGTTGCAGAAAGAATTTCAATCCTATAGAAGTCTATGAGAAAATGACCCTATTTTCCCACCTGATTTTTAATTTAAATAATGATTTTCCACATTACTTTATTGCATCTATCCCAAGTTTCAAGTCTCCTTCGATATATCATGATGTTGATTTTTGTAAATTACGGTCCTAAATAGACTAGAACAAAGGATAAAGCCAGTATGCTTTAGGGGCGTGGCTATCCTCTGGTCCTTGTCTGATACGGTCAGATCCACAAGTAGATCCACCCCTCGCTCCTCCCTGGATTTTCAATTCACGCTCTCGTCCAATAGGAATCACATCCGGTTTCAAAATGACGCAATTCAAATTGCCGAAATCGAGGCTTCCTCAATGGTATGCTGAAACCAATGGGTGACGTCACGGTTGCTTCGTCAATCTTTTTATCCAGTCTATGGTTAAGACCACTCCAATAATTTTTGTCACCTCATACCCTGAAGGGCCCAAGGGAAATCTCCAAGACAAACTCCAACTCAAGTTTGAAACTTCACAGAGGGTCTTTTAACCCCTTGAACATCAAAAAATGCTTCTCATCACCCCATTCATAACTTTGAATATTAAAAATGGTATAAATTAGCATGATAAATAATATGGATGGTGCTTGAAATTTCACCTTTTCACTGTCCGAGGCCTAATAAATATATTTACATATACACTGATCAGCCATAACATTATGACCAGCTGCCTCATACCGTGTAGGTCCCCCAACAGCCCTGTCCTGTCGAGGCACTGACTTTACTAGACCTATGAAGGTGTGCTGTGGTGTCTTTTGCACCCAGATGTTAGCAGCAGATCCGTCAAGCCCTGTAAGTTGAGAGGTGGGGTCACCATGGATGGCACTTGTTTGTCTAATACATCCCAAGGATTCTAGACTGCACTGAGATCTGGGGAATTTGGAGGCCAAGTCAACACCTTGAACTCACTGTTGTGTTCCTCAAACCAGTCCTGAACCATCTTTCCAGTGCGACAGGACACATTATCCTGCTGAAAGACACCACTGTCATTGGGGAATATTGTTGTTTCCATGAAGGGGGGTACTTGGTCTTGATTACAACAATCATTAGGTAGGTGGTGTGTGTCAAAGTAACATCCACATGAATGGCCGGAACACAAGCTTTCCCAGCAGAACATTGCCCAAACCATCACACTGCCTCCGCTGGCTTGCCCTCTCCCCATAGTGCATCCTGGTGCCAGGTGTTCCCCAGGTAAGCGATGCAGAGCATCAGACCAGCCGTATGATGGAAACAAAAACATGATTCATCAGACCAGACCACCTTCTTCCATTGCTCTGTGGTCTAGCTCTGATGTTCATGTGCTCGGAGGAGGTGTTTACGGCGGTGGACGGGTCAGCATGAGCACTCTGACCAGTCTGTGGCTATGCAGCCCCATACACAACAAACTGCCCTGCACTGTGTGTTCTGACACCTTTCAGTCAGAACCAGCACAAACTTTTACAGCAATCTGAGCAGCAGCAGCTCTTCTGTTGGGTCGGACCACGCCAGCCAGCCATTGCTCCCCACCCGCATCAATGAGCCAAGGCCGCTCATGAACCTGTCACTTGTTCATCGGTTTTCCTTCCTTGAACAAATTTTTGTGGGTACAGACCATTGCAGACCGGGAACACCTCACAAGAGCTGCAGTTTGGAGATGCTCCATACCAGTCGTCTAGCCATCACAATTTGGCCTTTGTCAAAGTCGCTCACATCCTTACGCTTGTCCATTTTCCCTGCTTCCAACACATCAACGTGGAGCACAAATTATTCACTTCCTGCTTAATATATCCCACCCACTGACAGGTGCCATAGTAACAAGATAATCAATGTTATTTGCTTTACATGTCAATGGTAACAGTGTTGTGGCTGATTGGTGTATATATAAAAATTTATATCAAGATATATAAACCAGCCAACTTATTTAGACACTAATAAAATACAGCAATTTATTCATAAATGACATGTGAGCCAGGAACTTGGGCACTGTTAATCTCTATTCATACAAATGTCTGTAATAATAATTTAAGTAGTTTTTCGTATAGTCACCATTACTTTTCGGGAATTCCATAAAATCTATTCATTCAGCACACAAGTGCGTACACACACTCAACTATACCCTCTGCGTGTGGGCAGAGTTCTAGCGCAAAAAAATAGAGGCAAGATATCCTTTTCGTTAGTCTCATCTATCCAGTGAGACTGTCGGAAACCCCTTACCCTGATCGGCTAGTGTCCGCCATTTTGGTCCCACAGCTCCTGAGTGCGTGAGGTTGCGGAGGTAATGTTAACACACACAGATGCTGGATTCTTTGGACCACATAGAAGGGTCACCACACGGATTGGGATTTAGCTTCGAGCGACACAGCAGCATGTTTTTATTCAGGCAGTGACAAGTGAATTAGAGCCAAAGAAAGGCATCCAATCCAGGATTAAGCAACCAGAGCCCATTCCAAAATGGCTGCTTCATAAAGGTAGTCAACACGAATGCGAGCATGTCTTTAGCCTCTAACTTGCTCCAATCGATGAGCCACGGATCCATTCGCCCACTGGCACAAGAACGGAAGAAACACCCTCCAAGGCAGCCTCACTTAGTCCACTTAGTCCAACAAATATTCTGGACTGTTGGGTACACCCACACCCCCTCTATCACGTACAGAGTGGCAGACAATTTTGTGCGTCATGGTTTGGGCTGTTTTTGGTTTAGTTGACGCAAAAATGACACCGTAAGAAAGAGCAATTAACAGTCCACCATTAGTCAACTGTCAAGAGGAAATTTCGCCAAAACGCATCCGAGGCAACTTGAGCCTTTCCTCTTGAGCGCTCTCAATTCCCCTCAAAAAAATGCTGCGACTGGCAAACCACAGCACACTGAAGTGAAGTGTCGTACACAAGCTCACACACACACGCACACATGAAGGCGCCGCCCTTCCACGCCTCGCAGTTTAGGTAACACTGCTCTCGCTCACTGTGACCTCGCACACGTCATCTGAGCAGGAGCCATGGCCCCCGCCCAGCCCCAAAATGGCCGCTGCCATCCCGTGGGCCCCACTCTGCTGCGACAGCCCCAAAATGGCCGCCGGCCCGGCAACAGTCAGCGCAGAAACCGGAGGGATCCCGCCACCTTTGATGCCGATGTCACTGTTCAGGTTGTGGGCGAGGGGAGGGGAGGAGAGCGCACCTCCTGCTCCGCCTTCGGCCCCGCCCCCTCCCTCAGCCCCGCCCCCTCTCTCGCAGTGGGAACGGTGGCGCACGAAGCTGTCCCGCCACATGAACTTCTTTCCGCAGCCCTGGCAGTCGTAAGGCTTGAGGCCCGTGTGTGTCTTCATGTGCTCGGTCAGGTGGTGCTTCATCTTAAAGCGCTTGGCGCACACGGGGCAGTGGAATGGCCGCAGGTCCAGGTGCATATTCACGTGCCGGTCGCGCATGCTCTTGTGCGTGAAGGTCTTCCCACAGTGGCACAGGAACACCTTGCCCAACGACGAACCCCCTCCCCCAATCCCTGCCCCCGGCCCTTCCAGCACGTCCAATCCACCCGGCCCCTGCTCCAGGCCAAGGCCTTTAAGGAGGAGGCCCCGCCCCCGAGCCCCGCCCCTCCCGCTCCCATTGGCGGAGGGGAGGAGTCGAGCGGAGCCTGGCTGTACAGCAGGATTTGGTTTCCCTGCATGTCTATGGGGAAGAGCTGGGCCCGGGAGGAGGCAGTTTGGACCGGTCCCAGCAGGGCTGAGGCGGATCTGTTGGTGCCCATGCCAGAGGAGCTGGGGTGGCTGTGCTGAGAGGCGATGGAGTCCACCAGGCCACTGTCGAATTTGAGGTAGTCCTCGGAGGACTGGCAGTAATCCACCTGTGTGAGAGAGAGAGAGAGAGCAGGAGATGGGAGGAATGGGGTTTCACACACACCTGTTCTTAATGAAGAACACAGGTGCAGCATACACAGATAACACACAGAAAGAAGGAACAAACATAAGCATGCCTCTGCACACACACACACACACACACACTCCTACCTGCATCTCTGCTTCGCCTCGGCTGCTCAGCTCAGAGGACAGTGTCCGAACGTCAGAAATGCTGAAAGTTCTCTCTCTTTCTCGCGCTCTTCCCGTTTCTCTCTCCCTCTCCACCTCCATCTCCCTCTCCTTCTCCTCCTCTTCGTCCCCCTCCTCTTCGCCGGACACCACGATGAGGTCATCATCGTGCGCCCGCTCCGTCTTCACCACCACCCACTGTTTGCGGGGCATGATGCTGGGCTGGCTGTACACGGGCCGCTTCAGCGGATGGGAGGAGTCTCCGCCTTGGTAGGACGACACCCCAAAACTGTCGCTCACGCCCACTTCCTGTTCCTGCTCCGGTACGGACGCCGCCACCACGGCCTTCTTCCTCCTTCCACTCCCCCTCTCCTGCTTCCTCCTGTACATCAGAAGCTCCTCCTCTTCCTCTTCCTCCTCTTCCTCATCCTCATCCTCAATGAGGAAGCTCTCCTCTCCGTAGCTGGGCGTCGAGTTGACGCCCGACTCTCCGCCCCCTCCCACGGAGACTCCACCCCCGACTCCGCCCCCTCCTCCTCCAAATCCCACCTCCCGGGGGCTGAAGTAATTGGTGCTGCTCGGGGATTGGCTCTCGCTCAGGGAGGGGCGGGGAGGGGGATGGGCAGGACCAGAGTGGGCGTCGCCCACCTGCATCACGCCCCCTCCCGATCCGCCGCCGCTGCTGCTTGGGTTACTCTGGGCTCCGCCCCCTCCAGCTTGGCCACTGCCCCCGCCCCGCCCCTCCTTCAGGAGCTCGGTGCACTTGTCCACAATGTGCCACATCTGCAGCACGCTGCCCACTGTGAGGTAGTTAACGATGTCGTCCCGGAGCATGCGCAGCTGGCCAGTGTACGCGCAGCTCAGCACGCTCTCGAACGCCAGAGGGTCCATCACCGCCGGGATGGAGACAGTCGACATGTCCTTCAGCAGCACCTGAGGGAGAGACGGATGGACAAAAGCGATGAAGAACACAGGAGGTTTGCTCTTCCCCTGGAAACACTTAATCACAGATGGAGAACAAAGCATGGAGTTAGCATGTTCTCCCCATGTCCCCCCTTCATCACAAGCATCATTAAAAAATACTCCTGAATCCACCCCTGACTAAGCCTCTGGTACTCAAAACAGGTGCCGTTTCTTAGATGCTGCCTTCAGGATTTCCAGTGTGCCCAAGTAACAAGGACGGGTCAGAGGAGACATTATCCCACAGCACGGCTCCCCCAATCACGGCCCTTGAGAGCTGAGAACTGCCGATTATCCACCTTGAGAGTCAGGTGTGATGACAGTCAGGCCAATCAGTAGCAATAACTGTCCACATACTTACTTAGGAGGAGAGAAAACCAGGACTGGATTTGGATTAAAGGGCCAGATTTGGGGAGCCCTGTCCCACAGGGTTAACTAAAGTGCCTAAATATAGACAGATCCCAGCGAGCACAAGACATGCTTTCCAAGTGCCACAGTTATAACACTGACAAATAATTTCGATGACTCCAGGCTCAGGAAAAGCTGTGGAAAGACTCCAATTTGGAATATTTGTAGCTTGGAAGAACTAATTGATTTGTAGAAGTCATAGATTTGGACAACTTGAGGAAAGGGCGACAGACGGACCTGGTCGTGGAAGTAGGGCGAGGAGGCGGCCAGTACACAGCGGTGAGCCCTGAACACCTGGCCCTGCACCTGGATGGAAAGGTCACACAATCGGCCCTCCTCCCTCTGCCTGTTCAGGCTGTCCAGTACTGCTGCTTGCACGCTGGGGAAGCACACTTGCACCACCGAGCCACCAGGGGCGCCTGAGGCATAGTCCTGATCCATTGACCCGACTGCATGGTGGTTTGAGTGGTTGTGCGATTGGGAAAGAGAAGAAGAGAAATACAAGACTCAAAATAAATAATTTCCTTTATAATTTTCAGCCAAATCTTCTATCAAAGGGCAGAAAAAGAGCATCTTCACTCTGCCTGACTGACACAGATCAGCAATTAAAAATTTACGCACAAGTTGTGGTGCCATAAAATGAGGGGCCTATGAGAACCAAATGGCTGTGGTAAAACCAAAATGAAATTCTTATTTACAAAATGTTTTCATAAAACAAAAAACATGAGTATATTTGAGCTGTTCAACAGCAACTGTGGAGTTTGCATGGGCAAGTCAAGAAAAAGTAGGTCTTTGCCCTAATATTTATGCAGCTCACAGTATATACTGAGAATAGATAACTCTGTTATTGTAACTCTCAATATGGTGGATCATGACCCAGTATCTGGATGTTGAGTTGGACAACTATGCACAGTAAATCGGCACTGATATGAGAACATCTGTAATGTTATCGTGACATAAATCTCCATTGAGGAAACCACCTATGCACATGACATCCAGGTGATTAGGGCGCCTGCAACGATCAAGATTAAAATTCAAAATGTCGCCGGTTTCTGATGTTCTTGAATACATGCTCCTTCATGAAATAATAAGTTGACATTTTTGTTCGTTCCTGCAACTCTGCCACAACTCATTTTGATTTCCTTATTTTCGGACCAAAAGTGAAATAGGTACCAAAACATGACAATGAGTGAAGTGTGCATTATTATGACTCAGGCACCCCACATACAGTTCGTAATATCTATCAAACATAGCTCCATAGAAAAGCCATGAAAGCGCATATATGCACATAGACCGCCCTAACATTTGTTTTAAACCCGAAATCCATTGCACCTTTAAAGCAGGACCTCAAAGATCCGAAAATGACTCTTTCTATAACCAAGTACTTAAAACAGGTAACTTCAATGATTCAGACACTGAAAATTAACATCCGACTCGAAAGTTAAAAACCCACAAAATACAGCTTAGTGACTGCTAAAAAGTACAAACAAGTCGGCTTAATCTAATACACACCGACACAGGAACACACAGAAATACAGGCAGAATTGCCAAACCTATAATGATAACGCCGAATTCATAACTATTTTACAATCCGTTAGTCGATTATTCAATTAGCTAGCCCTGCAACTACGTATTCTGCGTGCGCGTAGCTACCCTCGCAAAACCTGCTTCAGCTGAACGGTACACGACAGGCAGCGAGCTAGTCCACCCAACTTCGTCGGGTTTGTAATTAAGTGCAACACAAATTAATTAGGCTTGCAACATGACGTAGCTAATATTCCATATCAGAAAACACTACTATCATGCTTGCAGGCTAGCCAGCTGGCTCTTAGACATTAGCTAGTTAGCTAATTAGCACTAGCTCGGCACCCCCATTGCCAGCCGCTGACTGAATAAACAAAACCTACATTCCCTATAGATGTTTCCAAAAGGTGAAGATGATGCCCTCCACGTCCCCCACCACTTCAACAGTTCCAGGAGTTGAGGTCTTGCTTGAATTTTAACTGGTTGCGACTCCCAAACCTCCCATTATTTTCCCAGACCAGCCGCTGTGCACCGCCTTTAAAGTCCCAGACAGTGCGTTCTGTTAGCCGACTAAAAGGGACCGGTTCGTCGCGAAGTTCTCGGGGGAGCGCAACAGCCATCCAGGTGGGGCGAAGTATCACGAAGTATCACCTTAACTAGCCACCATTTTCAGAATTTGCTCGTCGGGGGATACAGGCGGCTGAATTTGCTTTTTGATTGACATTACAGGATTTGAAGTAATTTAATTCAATCTTAAAATTACTTTCCCTTAATTCAGTGTTCACAACCATAATAGCTTTCAAACATTACAAATAGAACAGGATTACATGACGCATTGTATTTCCCCTGCATAGTTCATGAATGTCATCCAGGTTTGTTTCATACAGGCAATCTGTTCACGGTTCTTAGCGCCTACCATCAAACACTGGCTATCAGTCTCATTTGGTTTATATTTAAAACACCTATACAACCCCAATTCCGAAATAGTTGGGACAAATTGTAAATTGTGAATAAAATCAAAATGCAATGACATTCAAATCACATCAGCCAGTGTTTTATTCACAATAGAACAGAGATAACATTGCAAATGTTAAAATTGAGAAATTTGACAGTTTTATCCACAAAATGAGCTCATTTCAAATTTGATGGCTGGTACAGGTCTCAAAAAAGTTGGGACAGGGGCCTGTTTACCATGGTGTAGCTCCCGTCTTCTTTTTAACACAGAGTGGAGGCATCTGGGCATTGAGGAGACAAGTTTCTTGAGTTCAGCCATTGGAATTTGATCCCACTCTTGTTTAATACAGGCTTCCAGCTGCTGGAGAGTTTTGGGTCTCCTTTGATGGACTTTTAGTTTAATTATGCGCCAAATGTTCTCAATCAGTGAAAGATCAGGACTGCAGGCAGGCCAGTTCAGCACACAAACTATTCTACTATGAAGCAATGCTGTTGTAGTAGCTGCAGTATGTGGTTTTACATTGTCCTGCTGAAATACACAAGGCCTTCCCTGGAATAGATGTCGTCTGGAGGGGAGCATATGGTGCTTTTTAAAACTTGCAAGTGTCCCACACCATATGCACCAATGTATCCCCATACCATCAGAGATGCTGGCTTTTGAACTGAACACTGATAACAGGAGGGGTGGTCTTTCTCCTCTTTAGCCCGGAGGACACGACGCCCATGAATTCCAACAACAATGTCAAATTTGGACTCGTCTGACCACAGGACACTTTGCTACAGTCCATTTTAAATGAGCCTTGGCCCACAGAACATGGCGGCGCTTCTGGATCATGCTCAACAATGGCTTCCTATTTGCATGATAGAGTTTTAGGTGGCATCTGTGGATGGCACGGCGGACTGTGTTTACAGACAGTGGTTTGTTGAAGTATTCCTGGGCCCCATTTAGTAATGTCAATGACAGAATCATACCGGTGAGTGATGCAGTGGCGTCTGAGGGCCCGAAGATCACGGGCATCCAGTAAAGGTCTTCAGCCTTGTCCCTTACGCACAGAGATTTTTCCAGTTTCTCTGTACCTGTTGATGATGTTATGCACTGCCAATGATGAGACCTTCAAAGCCTTTGTAATTTGACGTTGAGGAACATTGTTTTTAAAGTATTCCACATTTTTTTACACAAACCTTCACAGGTTGGAGAGCCTCTGGCCATCTTTACTTCTGAGAGACTCAGCCTCTCTAAGACATCCCTTTTATAGCCAATCATGTTACACACCTGATGCCAGTTAACTTAATTACTTGCTAAATGTTCTTTCAGCTGATTCTCTTATATATTAATTGCTTTTTCAGCCCTTTTTTTGCTTGTGTCCCAACTTTTTTAAGACCTGTTGCAGCCAGAAAATTTGAAATGAGCTCATTTTGTGGATAAAAATGTAAAATGTCTCAGTTTCAACATTTGAAATGTTATCTATGTTCTATTGTAAATACATATTGGCTCATGCGATCTGAAGTAATTGCATTTTGATTTTATTCACAATTTACACTTTGTCCCAACTATTTCAGAATTGGGGTTGTATGTTTTCAGTGTCTTTGGTGTGGGTGCAGCAGCTGGCTGCCTCACTAGCTCCAGACCTCAAAGTTTTTGCATGCAACACACTGACATCGGAAAGCAAAAGTCTTGAAGCCAAATTCTTCTTTTAGTATCTTTATTACGAAACTGAAATCATACAAAATAGAAAAATAATAGACTTTTGACTTTTCTTAGTAAACTAACCGAAATTAGTGCGCTGGTCAAAAGACCGTGTTGCCTCAAGGTCCAGTGGCTTCTGCCGTTTCGCGGGCTCGCGATGTATTTATACTATACACACAGCAGCCAATGAGAAAACACCATTCTATCGCGTCATTAGTCACTGGCCAAACCTTCATTCCACATTACAACACGGAACAGAAAATACTTCAAACCCAAACATCTCAAACAGAATATTAATTCAAATTATCTTACATTATATGTGTAGAAAATGCCTACAACATATCCCGGCCCCTAATTGACTAAGTCTTAGCATATCAATTACCAACTTTACTTAACTTGGAGCCATTTACGTCATTACTAACATTTCTCAAATCTTTTTTCTTTAACTAGAGTCTACTTCTCTCTTCACAGGTAAGTATTTACAGTCTATTCAACAGGTAATTATAATTTATAAGTCTTTCTCTTCACTCCTCATTCTTCTCCTTGCAATAAACACAGTTTTGTTATGGGTCTCTGGATGACGCTGGTCTTCGTCTGGACCTCAGCACTTCGGACGACCCCTTTAGAGTCTGACATCACTTTGGCGATTCTGCCCAACGTCCAGACGTTTCATGGAAGGGACGAGTCAGCGACGAGGACGACATCTCCAACCTTGAAACTTCTCTTCAGACTGAGCCATTTTTGACGCTCTTGCAACAGAGGTAGGTATTCAAGAATCCACCTTCGCCAGAACAGATCCGCCAGATATTGGATTTGCCTCCAGCGACGGCGGGCATAGACGTCAGCTTTGGGAAACACACCTGGCGGAAAGCAGGGCTGTGCTTTCAGTAGGAGTAAGTGATTCGGAGTTAGTGGCTCGAGGTCACTCGGGTGGTCTGTGTTCATGGTTAAGGGTCCTGCATTGATGATACTCTCAACTTCGCAAAGGAGAGTCTGTAGCCCTTCATCATCCAATTGCTTTTGTCTCACAACAGAGCTCAGCACTTTTCTTACCGTGCGGATTTGACGCTCCCAAATTCCGCCATGGTGGGATGCGGCAGGCGGGTTGAAAATCCATTGCACCCCCTTTCTCATCATTGCTTCATTGATACGAGACTGGTCCAGGTCTGCTAATGCCTCTCGCAGCTCTCATTCAGCGCCAACAAAATTTGTACCGTTGTCAGAACGAATGATTGACACTTGTCCTCTTCTTGCTTGAAAACGCCGTAGGGCATTAATGCATGAATCCGTGTCAAGGGAATGGGCTATTTCAATATGCACTGCTCTGACAGTTAAGCATGTGAATAGAACTCCATAACGCTTGACTCTGGCCCGTCCTCTTCTGACCCCAAATGGACCGAAGTAATCTACACCAGTGTTGGTAAAGGGTGGTTTGTTGGGGAGTAAATGGTCTTACGGCAAATCTGCAATTTTCTGCTCTCCTGCCTTTGCATGCAGTCTTCTACAGAGGTTGCACTCTGATATCACTCTTCTTACTGCTGCATTGGCTCTTGGTATCCAATACCGTTATCGTAGTCTGGCTAAGACATGATTCCGTCCTCCATGTCCAGTCTCTTGGTGGATGTTGTGGAGGATGAGGCAGGCTATTCTGTGATATTTATGCAGAATAGCAGGATGCTTAGTCTCCTCAGGCATCGCCGATCTGTTGAAACGCCCCCCAACCCTTAACACACCCTCCTGCAAGAATGGATCCAGCTTCAAAACTGAGCTGGTCCTTTTCACGCCAGTGTTTCCTGTCTGCAGAGCTTTCATCTCTTCAGCATAGGTCTATCTCTGGCTGTATTTGATCAGTTCCATTTCTGCTCTGGATAGGTCTTCAACGGTAAGTATTCTCTTTTTCAGGTTATTCTTACCCATCCCCATCTGCTGTTCAATCATGGATCTGTGTTTTTCTGGATCTTTTTCAGATTGCTCTATGGTCCGTTCAAACTCTTTTCTTTTCTTACTTAGGTGTCACAGCATTTCTTTTAGGTGCAGAATCCAAGCTGTTGCCTTTTTCAGCTTATTCCAACTCGAGTAATACTCCACAAGCTGGTTTAATGGATCTGTGCACTCGTCTGGACTTGTGCATGACACCGCAGCGGACGTCTTCACCTCAACGTCATTTTCTGTCAGGTAAGTACACTGTTCAGGTTGTTCTGGCTTCTCAGCTTCATTTAGCAGGAAACTAGGCCCCTGAAACCAGCTCTTACTTTTCATGAAGCTTTCGATCTTCAAACCTCTTGATGCCTGATCTGCAGGGTTTTGTGAGGTGTTGACATACTTCCACTGAGACAAAGTTGTCACCTCTCTAATGTACAAAACTCGATTTGCCACAAAAGTTTTGAAATGAAGGGCATCATTTTCAATGTACTTTAGTACTGTTGTACTATCTGTCCAGAAGACCGATTCCATCAGGGGAACTTTGAGTTCTTCTCCCAGCATCCGATCAATCTTGACTGCAACCATCGCTGCTGTCAACTCCATTCTAGGAATCATGATCTGTTTGAGTGAAGCAACTCTAGACTTTCCCGTCAGGAAGGATACGCGTTTCTCACCTTGGCCATTCGTTGACAAGAGATATGACACAACGCCATATCCATCTTGACTGGCGTCAGAAAAATTGTGGATCTGGGCAGTCTTGGTTGGCCCAAACGTGGCAGACTTGAAACATCTGCTGACTTCCAGTTCTGAAAGCTTGTTGAGTCTGACTGACCTTTACCAGCATCCTTCTCTGTGGTAGATACATTCACAGCAAAGCTGCTTCTCTTGGACTCAGCTTTCACAGGGCTTGGTTTCTTTTTCATGCTTTTCTGATTTCCAAAGGTGGAGTCTAGGATATCTCCAAACAGTGGATCATTTGCGACTTTCGCTTGATGGTGAACAAACTCCACTAAGTCAGGATATTGACGCTTTTTCCTCTTTTTTCTTGAATGTCATAAGCATAGCTCCTCCATCTTTCCTTCAATTTGAATGGAAGCTTGGATATAATGCACTTCATGTTGGGGGGATTATTCATTTCGTCCATGTAGTCCACATCATTCACTGTGTTACAACATCCAATCAAGAGCAATGCAAAGGTATTCAATCCTTTTCTGTCTTCAGGCTTTATCTGAGGCCATTCCATTGCCTTCTTGATATACGCTGTGGCGATGGTCAGTTCGTCTCCATAGTGATGATCAAGCAATGCTCTAGCTTCTCTGTAAGCCTTGTCTGGTCTCATGTGCTCACAGCTACGAATGAGATCAAGCGGCTCTCCACTCGTGAACTGTTCAAGGTTGTACAACCGATCTTGATAGCTGTCTGTCTTGCTATCGATTGCATGTTCGAAGGCCCTAATGAAGGATCTATACGTCAGAGGGTCTCCTGTAAATGTTGGTAGGTCTCTATGAAGGAGTTGGGACAAACATTTCAGTAGTTTACTTACAGCAGTAGCTAAACGCAACAATGACATGCAGTTTTGCTTGTATTTATTCGTCAAGGTATCTTTTCATTTTGGGTTATTCTACATGAACTCAAACAAAGTTAAGGAATCTTCCACAAATACCAAATCAGATTTGGCTGAATTTTTTTTAGTACCTCTAAGAGTATAATGAACAGAGGCAAAATATTAGCCTTCAACTCCAAAGGGTTTCTGAGGTATGCTCCTTCAAAAATGAGGAGGCTATGCTGACTTATTTGCAAACGTTAAAGGAGCTGTGTCACAATTACGGTTCATGCTTGCAACTTTGAACACAGGAAATCCATTTAACTGCAAGTCAGAATCTGGAAGGTGTTTTTCTTCTTCTATGATTATTGGCGATGGCAAACCTGCTGGGTCATTCCATGAGAACTCAACTAAAGTACAAGAATCTTCCATGGTCACTGACTCAGATTTAGCTCAAATTTATTTTGGGAGTGCCTCAATATTCAAAATGAACACATGCAAAATTTTAGGCTCCTACTCCAAGGGGTTTCCAAGATATGGCCCCCAAAAAATCTGGGGGCATGCCCCTTTTTTACCCTCGCAAATTGCAAATGTTCATTCATAGGGATTTTGGAGGCCAATACCTTTGGCATAAATCATAGGTATGGGCTGAAAATTGCTATCCAGGGTAATTTGAGTCCAGGCTTTCAGAATCTCTTGTCAAAACGTATCTCTCTCTTTTCATTTTCAAGATATTGGCCTCTGAAATATGAGACTTTGTATGGGTAGATTGACTGCACCCAAGGGATAATAGTGGATTTAGGGGACTATGAAAAGGGTCCCAGCTGAAAAAGTCACTTTTTTTTTTTTTTTTTTTGCAAATTTTGGATTGGCAAATTCACCATGAGGGCTGTTACCCATGGTAATGAAACTTGTTCTACATAAATTTATATATCTTGGTTTTATTTGTTCAAAATTACAACTTGTTTTCTCATCTCCTTACACTGTTTAATCATGTCATCAAAAATAGGCCTTTTTGGGGAAAACCGCTCATTATTATCCCCTTTGTTCTGCAACTAGAAGTTTTAAATAGACAGTGCCTACTCAAACTCAAGTTGCATCATTTCCTAAAATAATCTGACATCTGACATGATGTTGCATTCCCTCCCTAGGATCTCCCAGGTATTGCATCAGGTAGGTTTGGATAGCTTTTTCCCTCAATAAATGAAATCATCATTTAAAAACTGCATTTTGTATTTACTCGGATTATCTTTGTCTAATATTAAGATTTGTTTGATGATCTGAAACATTCAAGTGTGACAAATATGCAAAAAGTAAGAAATCAGGAAGGGGGCAAATACCTTTTCACAGCACTGTACATACTGCAGAAAATCAGGACGAATTTCATTTGGTGACCTAAAACCAGCCAACAGACGACTCTTGACTTGGCGGTGCAATGTAATATTCAGTGAAGATGACCGAATCCGTTTCCATCATGAAAATGCGTATTTGTCACGCTTTCAAATTCACCAGAGGTCCTGTGCCGATCCATTTAACCATCACAGAAAGCACAACACGAGTTAATGGCGGCATCGCCCTGCATTCCTTTTCGCATTACAGAGAACGAGTGTTGTTAATTTACTGTACGGAAGTTCATTTCTCTCACTGTGATACCCTTGATTTTCAGAATCCCTGAGAACTGTTGACAAAGAAATGGCTACGAAGTTGAAATTGAAACCAGGACAGAAACTTTGTTCCAATTGTTAAGATCGATGTGGTGAGCAGGACCGTGACAGTGCTATGTCCTCAAGTGACATTGTTTAATGTTGTTCAAACAAATTCTGGTCATAGTTGCACAATCTCTTGACTGCACTCCATTGAAATCCTCAGTTTCAGAGAGATGCAGTACGGGAAGTGGAAGATTAATCAGATCAAGAGTAAGACTCAGACCAAATTCGCATGTGCCTTTGACTTTGAAACTGCAGACCTTGATTCACCTGAAGAGGAGGAGGACACAACACATTCTGGTGAAGAGCTTGACCTACTGATAAAACTCCTACATTTTATAGCATGATTAAATAGTGAAGAAGATGAGAAAACAAGATGTAATTTTGAACAAATAAAGCCAAGCTATATACATTTATGCAGAACAAGCTTCATTACCATGGTAACTGCTCACATGGTGAACTTGCCAATCCAAAATTGGCAAAAAAAAAAAAAAAAAAAAAGTTAGCACCCTTTTCAGGGTCTCCCATCTCCACTACTTATGCCTTGGGTGCAGTCAATCTTCGTTGTAGACAGACCTGTCCTCAAGTAGAAGATATCCAGCACAATTTAGCCTCTGTAAGGGATCCTGGCCTCATAGGGGGCCCTTGAAAACTTAATTTTTTGATTTCCACCCATAAAAAGTTTCATATTTGAGAGGCCAATATCTTAAAATGAAATGATAAATTTTGACAAGAGATTCTGAAGGCCTAGACCCAAATTACCCTGGATAGCATTTTTCAGCTCATACCTATGATTTGTTCCAAAGATACTGGCCTCCAAAATCCCTATAAATGAACGTTTGGGATTCGTGGGGGCAAAAAGGGGACGTATCTTGGAAACCCCTTGGAGTAGGACCCTAAAATTTTGCACGTGTTCATTATGAATATAGAGGTACTTCCAAAATGACCCTGATTATTCTTCATATCCACTGGCTACAGCTTAAAATAGAGCTTTGGATCCTCAAATTTCCAAAGAAGGCTCCTTAAAATAAAAAGCATAATGCCAGAATAACTAAAATTTATAAATACAATGCAAAACAAAGCCGGATTGGCAAGGATGGAATCAGATGACTTGCAGTCAAGCAGATTAACTTTCTTTGCGCAGTCACTGCTCCTTTAATTTGCTGGGGGTTTTGGAGGCCATTATCTTATAAATAAATCAGAGCTTTGAACTGAAAGCAAAGAGCACCCCATTACAGCTGTGCAGGCTGTGTAAGCAACACCTCAGGATCACTCAGCCCATAACAGGCTGTTTTGGCTCCTGTCTCTTTAAGGCTACCCTCCCTTAAAGCTCACTCTGTTGTGATTGGCCAACCGCTGTTCACAAAACACAGCTCAATGAAATGAAACAAACACAATAAGAGGTTGGGGTGGTATTAACTTTAACCACTGAATCTTCACTTTTTTTTTTTTTTTTTTTTTTTTTGGAAGTCCATAGAAAGGGAATTTGCCTTTGCACAGAAGGAAAACTGCGTCTTCTCAACACGGTGATATGTACCAACCAATCCCCATTCTACCGAACCACTTGTCTGGAATTATTAAAGTGAGGCATTATCCCGATTTGTTACATTGAGACGTAACATGCTATGGGGGGGGGCACTCTTTGAGAAGCGAACCAAAATGTCACACACGTGACCAGGTGTCAAATGAAGAAATGCTTTGAAAATTTATGTAAGGTGTCAAATTTAATCCTTGCCATTTTCCATACCCCAAAACTATGAACATCCTAGATTTTTCAACTTTGCAGTTTTTGAAGTCAAATAGTTATGAAAAGCCTGTTTCCTTGTGAAGTCACACACATGACCAGTCGTATTTGACCTCTGATCTTAAGTAGTTAAAGTTAATGTAACAAATAAAGGTGGTGTTGCGTCAGTATGGGAAAATTGCCCATGAAAGCTTTTGATTCCTCACCATATTGAATGTGTGGAGAGATGTATGTGGGCCTAGAAAATGCATTTGTTTTTTGTATCATATGTGCTAGGACGGATGTGGGCCAAATTTAGATGAGCACCCCCCTAAAACCAGCATATGGGGATAAATCAATGAATAACTCCCAATTATCACAGTGCTAGTTGTAAAATTTATAACTGTTATTTTTGCTGCCATCCCAAGGAACAATTTGACACCAAACATGGCTTAATTGCTTTGAAAATATGAGACCCAGGAGGAACTGAAGCTGTAAAAAGCAAAATTTGGCTTCATTTTTTATCACAAATTGAAAGTTTAACATTAAAATTAATATAGTTCCCAAAGTGATCCACCCCAATATTTGGTAAAAAGTAGGTGCAGTATGCAAAGTTCATTTGCACCAAGTTTCAAAAATTTCTTTCACTGGTAACAATGTAGTAGGATGGCTGCATGTACACCACCCTCAGAAAGTGCTGATGTTGAGTTTCCTGAACTTTCCCTGGAATACTTACAAACTTTGGCATGTGGATGTTATCAGAACAGGTACCAGGACACATAGCTGAACACTAATGATGAGGGAGATTATGAAGTTTGGGTGCACAAACACCTTGATAACCTTATATATTGTCAGATACATTCACGTCACAGGAGTCAAATTAAGTACGACATATGGATTGAGTTTGATGTTACTCTAGGTAATGACCCTATTACAGACTATTATTGCACATGCCCTGCAGGGAAAAGAACAAATGGCATGTGTGCGCATGTTGCAAGTGTATTATACTACCAGGGTTATTTCAGGTCTCAAACCAAAGACATTCAGCCTTACACTATACATTTCGACAAGCTCTCAATACATGAAAAGAAAAGCATAATTATTGGCTTAGATGTCAACTTAAGATTAGATATTCAACTAATTGAACCACAACCTATTGCTGACCATAAATCTTTCATCTTTGTAATACACAATACACATGATACATGCTGGATCTTTTCAAGGGAGATCTGATCCAGAAGAGATCCAGATATAATCTCTGCTTTTTGAAATTATTCCTATGATGGTAAAGGCCCTAAATGACGAATACTGGATCCACTGTGACCTATTTATTCACCGTTTTCATTATCTAGTTTGCCTTTGCCTCAAAATGGCTTTTTAGATTTTCTTCCATTTTCCAGTGTACATGCAGCCGTCCTACATTGTTACCAGTGAAAGAATTTCCTGAAACTTTGTGCAAACAAACTTAACATACTGCACCTAGTTTTTACTAAATATTTAGGGTGGATCACTTTGGGAACTATATCAATTTTAATGTTAAACTTTCAATTTGTGATGAAAAATGTAGCCAAATTATGCTTTTTTTATGGCTTCAATTCCTCCTGGGTCACATACTTTCAAAGCAATTAAGCCATGTTTGGTGTCAAATTGTTCCTTGGGATGGCAGCAACAATAACAGTTATAAATTTTAGAACTAGCTCTGTCGTAATTGAGTTATTCATTGATTTATACCCATATGTTGGTTTTAGGGGGGTGCTCATCTAAATTTGGCCCACATCTGTCCAAGTACATATGACACAAAAAACAAATGCATTTTCTAGGCCCACATACATCTTTCCACACATTCAATATGGTGAGAAATCAAAAGCTTTCATGGGCAATTTTCCCATACTGACGCAACACCACCTTTTTACTTGATAGACTTGGATAAGTAGCACTCCTATATAAGGTCCACAATCATGAACCACTGTTTTTTTAATTGGAGATTTTTTCTGCCATTTGTCACATTTTTGGTCACACATGACCAAGAATGGCCCGGGGGCTGGTCGATGAACAAGGCGTTTCTGGAAGTTCAGAAGCAGTGCATTGTGTCAGAGAGAATAAGTCCCTTTCGCATAGAATTTTTTCATGCTTTGTAACTTTGCAGAGGTTTTACATGCACAAAAAAATTATGACACAAAAATGATAAGAAACCGGAAAAGCATAATATGAAAAGAAGGAACTGGGTCAGAGAGTTAACACTGCTTAGAATCAGCTCAAGGAAATACTGCAAAGCATACATTAAGAGGTAGGCAGGAATTCATTCAAGCAGTCTGGCAGCCATTTTGAATATCCAAATGAGGTATAAAAAAAATACAATGTACAACTGCACTCGAGGGGAAACTGTAAAATAATGGAGGACTCCATGCATGTTTCACGGGAAAAGCAATAAAATAAAATTCAAGATGGAAACATGGCGGCCATGTTTAAATTAAATACATGCAAATGAGGCAAACCATATGGGGGGCAGAACTAACCCCCAGACTGAACCAGCATGCCAAATTTGAAAGACATCCTAATAGCATTTTCACAGAAACGGGCCCAACAAATTAATCAAACATGCCAATCTAGCAGGAAGTTTGAATATAAAAGGTTAATAACCACTTGCTGCAGTTAATACTTTAAGGGCAACCTGCATTCAGAATTTGAGAAAGACATAGTTCTACTGGAATTGGTGATGAACTTCAGTTTCAATATTTAAGATGAAGCCAGGCAACCATTAAGAAAATGCCAATGAGGCAAAACAAATTACATCGTGCGCTAACAGAGTCAGGGAACCTGTATGCAGCTTGGTGAAGACCCACTTGGTAGTTTTCTTGAAATGGCAATAAATTCATTCAACATTGCGACCTGGCATCCATTTTAAACATGCAGATGAGGTTAAAAAAAAAAAAAAAAAGTGCCCACAATTGCAACTCGGTTAAAACATGTATGCAAAATTTGAGAAGATCTACACAGCAATTTTACGGGCAATGCAATAAACTTTAGTCAAAATTTGCGGTGGATGCATGACAGCCATTTTGAAAATGCAAATGAGAGAAAAAATTACATCGGTGCACAGCTACACAAAAGGAGGGAACTTGTATGCAGGATTAGTGAAAGATCCACTTAGAAGTATTCTTGGAATAGCAGTAACAGTAAATGTTAACAGGCAGATGGTGTAAAATGAAGGGAAAGTGATTTGACCATGAGATGGTGGACAGAAGAGCCAAGGCCATTTTAGGTCCATCACAACTTCAGTGGCTGAAAATGCCTGACCATGCAACACGTTTCAAAAGTCCTTTCTGCAAACTGACTGGGCTAGATAAGACACACCGCACCAACCTTTGCCCAGATTTCTCCTTCAGACAAGAAATGGCAAGGAAAAACAATGGGTTTTTAAAAGGCATTTAATAGTAAGGCAAGCATAATAACAAGACAATAGTAAATAATGAAAAAGAGTATAAGCTTTATTGAGGAGTGCACATAATGCACTTGCTCATTTCTTTAAAAAAAAAAAACATACAAATAAAGCAAGACATTAAAAATGGGATGTGTATTTAAAAAGCTGGAAGATTAAGAAATGCGTCAATGTTTTTTTTTTTTCCTATATACATAAGCTCACAGCTCCATTATTTCCGGTTAGCAGTGGCCGTCCCAATCACGCAGTCATTTACCTGTAACAGAACGCACATGGCTCAAAACAGAAATCAGCATTCAAAACCAAATGTTTACATCTCAAATATTACCATTATTTTACCCAAGAAGTGGTATCATGCCCTATTGAGCAAAGACAGTTGAAATCCATTGAACCAGCAAGTGGAAGCAGTCATCATTTCCTATATATATATCTCAATGGGAATTCACCCCCTCCAGCACTAGAACTTGCTTACGTAAAGTTTTAAAAGGAACCCACCTTGCTGGCAAACCTCAAAGAGTTGAGAGACTCTCCGAAACTCTCCAACTCCGGGGAAATATTTACAAACATGAGGCTGCGGGACAGAGGAGGAACATGTGTGGGAATCTCAAAAGCGACAGTTCCAAAGCATTTTGCAACGTGAAAAACATTCTGATCCTCCCTTGCTAATCAACTCAATGGTTCACATATAAGGTAGGAGACCACGAGCAAATGATCAGAATGTTCTTCACTGAACATTCCAACTCTGGCACAGTGATCACCACAGGTAATTGGCGAAGCAGCAGTCCTCTAGAACATCTTTTCAGAAAGTGTTCTCCGCTAAAATTTTCAATGACCGGGTGGTAGGTGGCGTTCTTTTGCGAGCAGGTTTGTTTTGTTGGGGGGGGGGTGATGCGTTTTATTTCATTGATATTGCGCACTCAATCGCGCGCATCTTCCAGTGCTCTTTATATTCTCCGTTTTTTTTTTTTTGACCGGGCGGCCGAGGATTCTCAACGGGCGCATATATTATGAACAGGCGGCGATTGCGCAATCACTCAGAATGAACGGGCGGCCCGCCCGGTCATTAACGATAGTGGAGAACCCTGCAGACAAGCTACTCTACTAAAGCTTGAGTAGGATACACTGGACAACCTTCATTACCTTCGTGCCTCAGATGTGACGTAGGCTTCATTAAGACAAGGCAAGAGTACTCAACAGAAACCAATAGTGAGAAGGGCACTCAGTGAAGCACATCGCCAAGCCAAAACAACAATCCCAAGATTTATTTTTTTCCAATTTTCACAATTATAACATTTAAATTCTACAGAGACCTTCAAATTTAGAACCTAATAAAAATTTTTGTTAAATTCCCAACTTCTGAGGTCGGCCAACACATCTCTGACGTTAGACAATCTCAAAAACTAAGTATTGAGATAACATTGAATAATAAAGTTCTATGTACTGGATTGAATTGGCTTCTAGAACCAACATCAAGTCAATATGTTTCGTTTGAGATAGCCAAAGAAACAATGTTACGCTTTTACGATGTTGCCTCATGACATCCCCAAAGTTACATCACGTCCAGAATATAACATTTCTCGACTCCCCATTAAGTTTGGTCAAAATCAGTCCAGTTGTTTTTGAATAGTTTTGTTCAGACAGACAGACAAACAGACAAACACGGGCATTTACATATTTTGGGTTATCAACAGATTCTGTTGGTCGTTACCCACACAGTTTGTGATTGGTGGAACAGCATTTCTCTCCCCAATCCCCACATTAACCTTGTTCCACACAGGCTCTGGTAGTCCAGGCCAAGTTTTATAACCTCCTTTACTTACGTCTTACTGTTACCCCCGAGACAGTTCTGCAGGAGATAGGTAAGCTTGGAGTTGCGGTATGGGACAAAGCTCTCCTAAAACACACAATCAATAAATCAATATGTGCACAAATAACTAGAAAGTACATAGAGGGCATAACTGCCAACGCATAAGAAACTTTATTACCATCCAGTGGATTTCAATATGTATAAGGCATTTATTCCAATCTTGTATTCCCACAATGGGGAAGAATCTGCTAAAAATTTCTGAATCCATACAGTGATCCCGATCACCACCAAAATCTAATGGATTGGTCCTTGGCCAATTGCCCAAACTTCAACAAAATATCACTGAAACTGATTGAAAAGTTGAAGAGATATCGTATGGACAAACAAACAAAAACAAACAGACATGAGTGAAAACACAACCTTGGTTGGTGGAGATGAAGAAACCAGTACGCAAGTTGCAAGTAAAATTCTTGAAAATATTCTATAACCAATAAATCCACATGAAGTATGCAACCAAGTACAGTAAAAATGTACTCCTAACCATTATTATAATGATTAATTAACAAATGATACATCAATGAACAGTATGGAATTACTCCCTCAAAAAAAAAAAAAAAAAAAAACATAAATAAAAATTCCACTGGCTAATGCAGTGCACATCCCTGAGTCTTGAAGACAGACAGCCCACCTTATTGGCCAATGCTGCGATCACGATTCCCAGGTTAGTGAGGGAACTGTTTATCGCTGTCATCTCCTTGAAGCGATCGCCTTGCGACTGGCTCTTCTGGAGGCGTTCACTTCCAGCCAAATCAACCAGGCAGAGAGAGGCTGAGAGACACACGGGGCAGCGCGGTCAGATCCAGCACAGCAATACGGCTAATACAACCAAACAACCCTCGGCAACAGCGGCCTATAGCCTTAAGCATGGCCCTTAACCCCACATTACAACAACCACTGAACATGCTCAACATGTCCCAAATTTTTGGGAATTTTCCCTCAATGTTCCTATAAAAAAACAAAAAAAACAAAAACAAAACAAAAAAAGCGTAAAGCGAAAGTAAAAACCCTCACACTTGCACTTGGCCCCCCGGCCCGCGTTCTCGCCCTCGATATCCAGCTGAAATATTGAATGGGAACGCGAGGAGCGATCGTTCACCATGGTGCGTGCCGTTGAGCGATTCTGGTTGGCCAAGAGGATCAGGTTGTGAACCTGCAAGAGAAACACAAGCACTCTATTGAACTGTGGAGTCCCACAAACTCGAGGATCCTTTGTAGACACAGAGCCAATTTCACAAAGCTGAATTAGTGAGTTAGCCAGATAACTGCAGGGTAAAACCCAGAACCATCCCCACTCTGGAACACAGACTCAACTTTTCCAGGTTTTACTTCGTACATTTATCCAGCCAACTCTGTAATCCTGCCTTCTCCAAAACTCCTCAGTCCAAGAACAAAGCTAAACAGAGCAAAGAAATCTGTTCATTGAATTTTTTCCTCCCCACGTTTTGGTTGGATAAAGCAAAATTTGTTTTCAGAGCTACCATACCGAAGGACAGTTGGTTCTGCCTGACAGTCTTTGCCTTAAATAATCAACGACTGGACAAAATGGGTAAAACGAGATCTGGTCCTGTTAAACCGCTTAATTTGGATGGAACTTGGATAGGCATTTGGAGTGCAAGCAGCAAATTTTGCAAGCAGCAGTGACCGCAGATGTCGCCAAATTCAGAGTATCTGTAAAGTCACAGATCGACACTTTGAGTCCTAAAGCGGTGACGTCACGTAACCATGACGCTAAAATTCTCAGTTCCAAACAAACCTGCTGTCCATTCAGAATGGCAATGCTATGTATCACTTCGCTGCCATCTTTCTTCTCAGAAGAAAAATCATTAGAAAGAGAGAAAACCACTTTGGTTCAGATCCAAGAGGCATTTACTCATCAGCAGGGAGTTTTGTGAGGAGAAGTACACGCAAGCATAAAGAACAAGGTTTATCAAGCCACGGTGAGCTCAACAAAATGTTCGCTATTCAAATCCAGTCAACTAAGATCACTTTCGAAATCTTAATCAAGTCTAAACCCAAATAATTTCATACAATCTTTATACAGAGAATACGTCCAAGCTGAAATTTGGATTCTTTAATGCAATGGTGTTTAAGAAAAAACACAGTGGGTCTCATTCATGAAACGTTCGTAAATCTGCGAACAGATTTACACATAAAAGCTTACTCTACTAAAAACCTACTCCGGATTCAGGAACACGTGAAACTGTGTTCGGGAAACTCAGATCTGATCGTAAAGACGTGTGCAGATCATGAATGCCAAACGATCGTAAATTGACAGCGCATTCCCGGTAATCAGCTATTTGCATAAATCTCCGCCCATGAATTGCCAATGACCGCCATATAAGGAGGTGTAGATGCATCCAGTCGACCTGTCAGTCAAGGCACAAAGAAAGAAAGACAGAGAAAGAAAAAGGAATTTTTTTCGAAGCGGAGATAAAAATTATTTTGGGTGAAATGGAGTTTAGAAAAAAAAACATTTTATTTTCATCTGTTAGCAGTGGTGTGACAGGGACAGGCAAAACGAAGGCTTGGAGGAAGTGACAGATGCCGTTAATGTTGTCTCTGTAGTCCAAAGAACTATGTCTGAGGTGAAGCGTAAATGGTTTGACATGAAACTAGAGGCAAAAAACGCATAAGCGCACATCAGCCACAGGTTGAGGAGGCTCACAGTCACAACTATCAACTGCAGACAAAGCGCATGGCTGGCATAATTGGGGAGACCTCTCTGTCAGGAATTATACCTGACGGAGACAGCAAAATGCCTCCATTTGTATTTTTGGAAGTGGCTATTCGCCCGCAGCTCTGAACTGGGGGAAAGAGATCGGCTATCTGCCCTACAAAGGGGCGACAAGAGAAGCAGTTCTGCTATTCGCACCACGGTGGGACAGATCAGAGAAGCACTTCTGCCATTTTCCCGCAGTTGGGCCAGTAAGAGATTTCATTTTATAATCCGCCTCACTCTCTGATCTTTTCGCTGCACCGCCCTTGAAGGCTTAATAGCCTCTTCGTTTAGGTTTTTTTTTTTTTTTTTTAAATTATCATCATTCAACATGTAGAAAAACGTGTAATCTATTGAGTCGATTCACATAGATCATTCACAAACATGAACCTAATCTGGATCTTAAACCTGCCAATTGCCAACTAATTTAACTAAATGTGTTATATTTTTAATCGTTTGTCATGTTGACGCTATATCACGTGTTTCAAAGGCATCTGCCTATTATTTACATAACAGAGCGCAATATGAATTAAAATTGTAATTTACAATAGTGACAAGCATTATTTATATGTGTTCGTAAATCTACACAAGCGCTACACGATTCGAGAAAGCATGTGTAGATTTTGTTAGTAGCTCTGAACAGATCTGAGCTACTAAAATGTTGATGAATGCGAGATTCACGTAAATTTACGTCTACAAACAGTTTACACACAAATTCGCTCTGCTCACGTTTCATGAATGAGACCCAGTAAGCGCAGGTCACAGTGCTGTTTGATTGTTGATATCGTAGCTCGTTCAGGTACAGTGTGCGTGCTACAATCTGAAAATCGTTTTGCCGCCAAGATTCTTACCAGCGTTAGGAACAAGTGTTGCCTTCCGACGTATGGCTACAAGTCAGGGCAAAACAAAGAACCATTCCTTTCCGTTTAAATTTCTCCCTTCACAGTTCAAACTCACTAGAGGATCCTTTGATACTCTTGCAACCATTTTTGTTCTTTTAGCCATATTTTATGGGAATACAACGGATAATCAGAGGTTTTGAACTTTCGAACAGAATATGAGACCCACGTGCTAGTAATTTTGGCTTTTGTTTGGAACGGAGTTTTTAGCGCCATGGCAATGAGATGTTGCACTTAAGGACTCGATAGATTTAAAAAGGCTGACTCTTGCAGTTTTCAGCTGTTCAGGTGCATGAAGAATTTGCAGCCAAAGATGCTCGCCGCCTCAGTTCCCGAGGCCCATACCTCATCCTCCGAGGCCACCTTCTGATAGGTCAGGTTAGTGACCGTTAGGGCGGAGCCACTCGTCTTCTTGATCTCGTGCTCGGGCCGCTTGTTTGGTTTGCCAGTGTAGAGCAGATCCCTCAGCGTCTCATTGTATATCTCCACAAAGCTGGCCACGAACGTGTACTGAGGGAGAGAAGGAGGGAGGGAAGGCTGTTGTGAAGAAAACGCCAGCCCTTGAAACGAGGGATAGAGGTTCCTTTGACTCATTAAAACAAACAAATTAATTATCCGGTGAAAATATCCACATAGCAGCCCTTGAGGTGCGAGACCGCAAATGACTGAAGACAGAACCCCCTGAACACTCACTTCACAGTATTTAAATGGACAGCCAGCTCCCACGCATTTCAACAGCAAAACACACAAAGCACTGCGGGTCACCCAAGGTGAACAGTCTCTGGTGCAAACAAAAAAATCCCACAAAGACCAAGCCAATTTGGTAATTAAGCCGAGGCTGGTATGAACACCCTAAATGGACTGGCACTCCGTGTTCAACCCCTGCACTGATGTGTCTGCAACAGTCCTCAATCAAAAGCGCCACTGGACTGGAGCCGGGCGGTTTGAGGAGGGGGAAATCGGGGGAAATTACCTGCCAGCCCTGTTCAGCCAGGCCGCGGGCGGTGGAGAACACCTGCCGCACGGCACGGGGTATCATCCCGCGAGCCTCGTCTTCCTCTCCTCCCTCCATTGTGTAAGTCTTCCCGCTTCCCGTCTGGCCATAGGCAAAACAGCAGACGTTGTAGCCGTCGAGGGCGGACTGCACAAGCAGAGATATCTCCTCAAATACTTCCTGCTGGGAGTTGGACGGGCTGAAGACGCGGTCGAAACTGAAGCTGTAGTTCTTCTGCGTGTCTCCATTGCGGCCTGTGTGGGACTGGAGAGGGAGAAGAGTGTGTCAGAATGTACAGACACACACACACACACACACACACCTGGATACAGCAGGCATAAGAGAATGAACAGGATTAAGACAACTGCAATGCCGCCAGGACTTAGCCAATCCAAATGTGGCTAGGAAAGGCCAAGAGAACCCTGTTAGAGTTCAGGTCTGGTACTGATCTGAGGTCAGCAAGCTAATTCCACCAGGAGGGGAAATTACAGTTAAGGTACAAACACACTGCAGCAATGCAAATTTTTGGAGGGCGGAGTCAGATTCCCATACAGTGTCCATTGAGCCCCAGCACAGAGCACTATGGGACCAGTAGCAGAGCAAAGCAACGCGAAATACGCAGCCAAACCTTGAAACTCATTCAATCGAGGAGTGGCGATGGCCAGCAGCTGGCTAATCATCACAAAAGGAGGCAGGAATTTCAAATCATAAAATGGCAGAGAGGCTAATCCCAGCCGTAGTTATCGGGTTTTCCAATATGATAGCTACGCATCTAGCAAGCCATTTGGCTAGTTGTCTGAAGTTGCTTAGCTTAAATGAAGTAAATTTATATCTCACAAAATTTGCATGTGATATACAAGGTTATCGTGGATATGCAAGTAGCTAACTACAAAACATGGCTATGCTAGCTGAGAACCCAAGATTAGCAAGCCATTTGGCAAGTTGTCTGACGTTTAAATGGAGTAAATACTTAGCTCGCAAAATATGCCTGTGAAATAGAAGGTTATTGTGGACATTTGGGTTTGTCTGCTACTTAAAGTAACTTACTATATGGTAACAGCTACCAAATCACCATGTGAGCTACATGCTTCTAGTTCGGCAGACCTGTGAGACATTTTAAAGTGAAAACGCCCGCAAGCAGCCTGTGCAGTGTGAAAGCGAATTTGATATACCCTGCTGCAGTGTGTTCGTATCGTTACTGCACCAGGTTAGGGTGAATAGTCTGAGCAAACGTTAATCAGCTCCCCAGCCAAACAGTGTGTACATTTCATTCCGCAAACTGTACAAGGCAGTTCACAAAAGTACAAACATGCAGGACGGATCTGCACTTCCGCTCTGATGAGAAGTCAAACAAGGATATTGCAGACCTGCCAACCTTGAAGAAAATTTGAGTACCACCTGACCTGACACGACACTGCCCTCCCAAAGGTAGCGCTAGTGATGCGAGTGCATTACCTCTTCTGTCTTTGCGAGTACCACTGCCTTGTTGTCATGGGTGGGGAACTCAATGTGGTCCATGGTCTGGTTACCCACTAGAATGGGGCGAACTCTGCAAAACACCCTGATGTTTCCCTGCAGAGGAGAGATGCATGTCAACACAACACAAAAAAGTTTTTACTCCAATACCTAGTTTCCCCAGTCCTTCTCTACTCAGTCCTGGCTCTATTTAAAAAAAATCAAATGCCTCCATCTGTCAAGTCTAATCACTGTGCCTTCAAACCGACATTTAGGGGCAAGGAAATTTCATTTGGCAAAAAATTAATTTCCCCATGTCCCAGCCTTCACACACTTTTCTAGTTTCCTTCCCTTCCGTTCATAGTCAGGAGCAGCTGGGAGTGAGGGGAAAAAGAGAAGGATGGAAGGAGGTAAAAACAAAGAGAGTGTTCACTTTCAGTTCTGGGATGGATGCTTCTGGGTATGAGGGGAGGAAAGAAGAGGGGGATGTGAGGGGGAAAAGGACAGAAGGAGAGAGGGAGACACTTACTTTGAGCTCCTGGATGGTATTATGAAGCCTCCTGCGCTCCATCTCACCCTTGTACAGCTCCTCTGCCTGCTGAGCCACAGACTCCCGTAGGCTCTGCACCAGCTCCTGACTCTCCTGCAGACAGGCCTGAGCCCGGGCCAATGTGGAGCTCTGCACCGACAGCTGTGTCTGAGAGAGCCAGTCAGAGGGAGGGAGTCAGAGAGAGCCAGTCAGAGGGAGGGAGTCAGAGAGAGCCAGTCAGAGGGAGGGAGTCAGAGAGAGCCAGTCAGAGGGAGGGAGTCAGAGAGAGCCAGTCAGAGGGAGGGAGTCAGAGAGAGCCAGTCAGAGGGAGTCAGTGAGAGCCAGTCAGAGAGATCCAGTCAGGGAGTCAGTGAGAGCCAGTCAGAGAGATCCAGTCAGAGAGAGTGAGTCAGAGGAAGTCAGAGAGCAAGTCAGAGGGAGCGAGTCAGAGGGAGCCAGTCAGAGGGAGCCAGTCAGAGAGAGCCAGTCAGAGGGAGCGAGTCAGAGAGAGCCAGTCAGAGGGAGCCAGTCAGAGGGAGCCAGTCAGAGGGAGCGAGTCAGAGAGAGCCAGTCAGAGGGAGCGAGTCAGAGAGAGCCAGTCAGAGGGAGCGAGTCAGATCAGAGAGAGCCAGTCAGAGGGAGCCAGTCAGAGGGAGCGAGCGGAAGTCGGAGAGAGCGAGCGGGAGCCGGAGAGAGCGAGGGGGAGCCGGAGAGAGCGAGCAGGAGTCAGAGAGAGAGCAAGTCAGAGAGAGCCAGTCAGAGAGAACCAGTCAGAGGGAGTCAGAGGGAGCGAGTCAGAGGAAGTCAGAGAGAACGAGTCAGAGGGAGCAAGTCAGCGAGTCAGCAAGAGCGAGGGGGAGCCACAGAGAGCGAGCGGGAGCCGGAGAGAGCGAGCGGGAGTCGGAGTCGGAGAGAGCGAGCGAGCGGGAGTCAGAGAGAGCGAGCGGGAGTCAGAGAGACAGCAAGTCGGAAAGAGCAAGTATGTCAGGGAGAGAGTGCAAGTTAGAGCAATTGAATTCAGGAGAAAGCAAGTCAGAAAGTCAGCAAGAGAGTGAGGGATAGAGCGAGTCAAGGAGATAGCGAGTCAGAGAACAAGAGCTCGAGCCCAGGAGAGAAAGCGAGTCAGGGATAGAGCTCCAGTCAGTGAATCAAGCCAATCTCAAAGAGAGCCAATCTCAGAGAGCACTCACTGGGGCACTCAGTTCAAAGTTTGACATTAAAATTATGCTACGCTCAATTAATTTATTTATTGCTGCATTGTCTTTTCAATTCAGACAAATGGACTGCCCTGCTATTCAAGGGAGTCACGCCCAATTTTCTAGTCAGGCCATCCAGTTATTTTTCCATTTGGATTTAGTTCTCCCAGCCACACCCCACCCAGTTTCTTGGTTGCTGAAGGTTATGGCGTGCTGCTCCTTACCTGCACGTCTATGAGCTCCGTCTCCAGGCTCTTCCGAACGCCGAGGAGGACAGAGTGCTGCCTGTCGAGCTCGGCGAAGTTCTTGCTCAGGCTGTCCCTCTGCACAGTGACCACCTCCAGCTCCTCCCTCACCTTACAGAGAGCAGCAACCTCTGCTTCGCTCACCCTACACACATACAGCTTCATCAGGACTACATTTCCCATGACGCACTTCTCACGCAAACACACAGCACTGTTCAGGGGCGTGTTTTGGCCACCAGAACCAGGAACAGGTTTGTGGTTTGGTTATTGGCTGAATATTGCGGCAACTTTGGTTCGGAGCGAATGACGTCACCATTCAACCAAACGTGAACCAATGGTTGAGGTGGGCTCAGCACCGATTCAAAATGGCGGAAAAAAATGCACCCATACTTAGATGAACAACATCGCTCTGCTCCATGTCTCTTTACAACACAACAACGCCCATGAATAATTGTTGGTCTGGCATTTCCCCGTGCATGTTTTAACTTGTCTGGTCATTCATTTGATGTCACAAACATCTTTCTGGTTCAGGTTGTGATAACACACCTCAGGGTCCATCAGTCCATTAGCGCCCTTGATTTCCCAGCAACCCTTGCAGAATGTGGCTGGCTCCTTGATCATTTAGCCAGTAAAGCAGGAAAATATTTTCCATGATGATGTACTTCATACACTTTCAGCAAGCTTGAGGAGTAACCATCATTTCACTAAGCTGAATAACTGCTCCTACTAAGACCTGGAACCGTTCTTGTTTGGCCAAAACTATCCTGTGCGGCCTGGACCCAGCTTCTCAAAAAGGCAGGATTAGAGAAAGCCAGCTAATTTCACAAAATATGAACTCCCAGCTCTGGAAAACTGACTACAGGGTTCCCACACTTTTACCAGTGATTTTTTTTTCAAAACTTTTCCATAATATTTTACCTAATTTCCATGACTTAGTTTAAAATAGCTAAGGCCTATAATAGTGAACACAGAGCGCCATAATGAGCTTCTACAGTGTGCTAAGCCCTAAGCAGTGTAGCAAAAATGTAGCATGGAGAATGGGAGGGAAGTTGTGTCTATCTACCACCTATCCTAGGGCATCACACAATGGCATAAGGGCCTATGGCACCATTCTTGTATTTTCTCAATTATATTTAACAAACAAACGAACAGCAATAAATAACCAAGTGCTACATTTAAATGCTCAAGAAGGCAAAAACATTGAAGAGGTAACAAACAGATGGCATTTAATATATTCTGAGACAGATGTTGAACAATTACAAATTATTAATTAGAGTGTATTATCCTCGCTTGCGTGCACTGTTTGCAAAATCTGGGGGACGTCGTCGAGTTAGCGAAGTTTAAATGACACTGACACGACATGTAACCATTAAAGACTGTAACCGAGGAAAGGTTTCATAGAAAAGCTAACCAAGGAAAAGTTTCATAGAATAGCTGTCTTTTGAGAGATTTTCTTTTCGTATGAGCGATATGCAAAATTGTCAGTGCATTCGTCTGTAGAAGGCCTAGTGCTTATCGCAGTACAGAAAAAAATATGTTTCTTACAAAGCTGCAAACTCATTGTTCTCATTAGCGTGCACATACTTTTTTGAGAATATTTTCATTTTATAATATCTGCACATCATACTTGTTCTGATGGAAGAATACTTGAACTGCCCTCAGAAAGTTTCTACGAAGTGACAATAAAGGATCCAGGTTTTGGCCCACGGCATAACATACTTTTCTGGTGAGCACGGTGATATGGAAGCTTTCAGTGTACATGTAAAAGAAAGTTAAGATCGGCGTCCACCTTTTGACACCACAGTAGCCGCTAAATTTGAAATTTGACTATCTTATTTAATTCCAAGCACAAAAATCGAAATTTGCGGTGACTAAATAGATGCACATTGCTCCAATGCCCACACTTATTTAAGTGTGTCCCTTGGCCAAAAAAATTTGCATCTCAATCCCAAATTGGAATGCCCAATTGGTGAACTATGTACAAAAGCTTGCTCGTTATAAATAGATGCACAGTTGCTCTCCTCCAATGCCTGTCAGCCACTGCTTCTTATACACTATTTTGAAAGTGTTGTCCGGAAAGACATGAACAGAAAATCTTTTTCTTGGCCAAACTATTTATTTATTTCCCTTTTTTAATTTGAAACCCGGTACGATTTTCTACTCTGAAAAAAAAGCTGGAATGGTCATCAACTGAGTCACTTCTGCTGCAACACTTATTTTAAGTACTTTTTCTAAAAACTGAATGGTCATCAAAGAAAAAATTCAGCATTGGAAAAAAATTCAGCATTGGCCTGCGTAGAAATCACGAATAACATCGGTCTATTATTCAGTTGTGTGGGCGAGTCCTATCAAATTAAGCTGTCTGTCAATGACGTATGTTGTATTGCTACATTATATGAAAAGGAAAAAAAAAAAAAAAAAAGCAAATTGGTGGAGATAATGAGGTCCACCCCCCAAGATCATCAAAATCACTTTGTGCAAGTTTTCTCAATGAAACAAATGCCACAGTCATGAACCAAAGTGTATATTGTTTAAGATTTTGCGCATGTTCGTATAGAATTACCATTTTGAAATTTTGCGTGATTAGTGAAAAAATTGATGTTTTAAGCCAGAATTGGGGTCCTTTCCTTCACTTTTGGCCCCATTTTCTCAGAAAATCAAAAATCCGGCGTTTACACGAGCATGCATCACAATAATGTCGAAACAGACACGCTTTTAAAATACAGAAAATATGTTATTTGGAATGAGAAAACTTGCAGGAGAATTTCAAAGCAAATAGTTAAAGTATTTTTTCAGACCGCCCGTTTTGCCACAATCGAATCGGGTTTCTTTGCGGTCTAATCAATTTACTTGCATGCGTGTTCATCGACCTGAGAAAATCATTGAGTTTCACAAGCGAACCTGGGTAATCAAACAAAAAAAATGCCAGGATGGAAATGAAATATTTTTGAACAGAGTATAATGCAGGAAAATGAATTTGAGAGAAACCAATTGGGCCATAGGTGGACGTCGACCATAAATTTAAATAAAGTTGTGTGTTTATATTGAAATCTTATTATATTCACGTTATTTCATTCATTATTCTGATTGACATTGATGCTATTATTACACTAATTTGAAGCGAGGCAGTGGGAAAATTCAACTGGCGTTATTCAAAAAACGGTGCCCTTTAAATTCCGGCGAACAGCGTACCAAGTTACCATGTGCATGGAGGGTACACGCCCATGCGCGTCAAAAGGTAAACAAAAGCATGTGCTTGATTCTTATTGGCTGTAATCTAATGAGATAAAGTTGGTATTAAGAGGTCCGGTAGGAAAAAAATTTCGCTGCCCGCCAACTGGCTGCATAATGTAACCTACTTGCATCACGAAACGTCATGTTAGTATCAACGGTGTCGCGTTCGATTTTAAAAATAGCTTGTAGTTTTTGCGGTAAACTTCGACATTTTTGGGGATTTAGTGAACATATTATAAGCATTAGGCAAAACAGTGTATTTTTCCAAACCTTTCCAAAACAGTTAGTTAATTCCATAACTTTTCCAGACTGGAAAACAGGTTTTTCAAATTCCATTACTTTTCCAGGAATTTCATGACCGCAGGAACCCTGTGACTAAGTCTGGGTCTGACCCAGTGCAGTGAACCAGCTAACTCAGTAATGCAGCTTTGTAAAACCTCAAAGATGTTTTCGTGGAGATGGTTTGTGAAATGTACGCCGAATTCAAAAAGAAGGATATCTGCATATTTTTCTCTTCGTAAATTACACAAACATTCATGCAAAACCTAAGCAGTTGAAGGTCTCTGACCGAAAAGTCAGCCGTCGAATAATGGTTTGCGAAATTTCCACTCGAAAAAACTGCAGATGTCCTCCTTTCCCCGAGTTCAGCTCTGTGCTCCTTCAACCATTTTTCCCCTTAGTGAGTCGCAGCCCCTCCATTTTGTGGAATTTAGGAAGGGAATGTGAAAATGAGCAAACCCTGGCAGAGCTCCCAGAAATGCCCCCTCCCCTCCGGCCCAGCCCCAGCGTACCTCAGCCGTCGCCTCAGGTCCTCCATCTTGTCCTCCATCAGGGCCTGACTCTCCTGAGCCCGCGCCAAGCTGTCGCGGAGGTCCTGGTTCTCCTGCACGGCCGATTTGGCGCGGGCCTGGTAAACCTGCACCTTGGACTCCATGTCGCTCACCTTGCCCTTCAGGTCCCAGGCCGGCCGTCGACCCCCGCCGCCGACTGCGAGCACAATCGAAATTAATGTTATAAAGGGACTGTCCGGGCTACAGCCGCCCAATCCTAACAAACAACACCTCGTTCAACATCTATACTGGCAAACATCTCAAGCTATACAACTCTGTGCATTACTAAATACATGAAGCTAAAACCATCATTGCACAAACTCAAATTTAATTCTTAATGCCCAAAGTAGTAAATTAAATTTAAAAAAAAATGTATATATGAAGGATAAGGAGGAAAATTCAGTGAGTTTTGTCTGAGGCAGACCACAGCCTATAGCCACTAAATTAAATACAGTCAGCCACTGTTTTTCTTATTCACTTCACCAATCACACCACCAGAGACTTTTAAGAGGGTTCTGCATGCACTCCATGTTTCTGACTGTGTTCAACCCACAGATGCAGACCGAAGCTGACTCGGACTCACCCGGCTTTGGGACAGAGGCGACCGGCTGCTTCTGCAGGCCTTTCGAGGGGCCGGATGCAATAGTGGCAGCTCCTGTGGGCCGAAGTGGTTTGACTGAGGAGCAAAGAGCAGACCACTCGTCAGCAAAGATTCATCTCTACAGCCCAGGTCATTTTAAGTTGGGTGGGTGCCCCTTCAAATCCATGATTTGAAACTAACCATGTTTATAGACATGTAGGGTTCATCGCTTTCATGTAAAGCTTGCTTAACTTTGATAATTAGCAGCTCAACACAATGTCCTGTTCAAGGAGGTGAGCATATCAGGGGTTGCAGTGACAACCTACACAATAGCAGCTCTCCAGGAACAGTGTTGACTGCCCCTCATATAAAAGAAGCTTCTAGCTTTCCTCATTTTAAGAAACCACTGCAGTGACTGATCAAAACATGCCTGTTCAGAACAGGCTGATTGCTTTGTCTCCATTATTGATGCTGGCAACCATCATGAGGACCACTCAACCAAACAGCTTCATATTGGACAACACACTTCCTTGGGTCCTCGACCAAACAAACACCAATGGCGCTTTTCCACTACATGGTACCGGCTCTGCTCTGCTCGGCATCGGGTACTTTTTTGGGGTTGCTTTTCCATAGGAGGATAGTACCGCCTCCGTGGTACCCGCTTGTCGTTGCGACGCAGCATGATACTTCCGCGACGGCATCCTCAGTTATATCAAGTTTGCTTTTATTCCATCGATTTTGTTAAATATTTATGTGTTTAAATCAGGCACGCCTTTTCACTACCGTCCTGCGTTATGGCACTAAAGTCCGTGAAAGTTTAGTTGTAATTTCTGTTTTACATTGTCCTGATGCATAGGATAGCAGCTGGTGTTGTGTCCGAGTACCATCTAAAAATGCAAAGCAATGATAATCCTAAAAAAAATAGAGTATTGACAGAAAAAGCCAATATATTCTGAAGGCATTTGTGTACCATCAGTATTCCATAATGGAACCACACCCCTGGCAAAAAATGATGGAATCACCATACACCGAGGATGTTAATTTACCTTTTTTCCTTCATAACAAAGAAGCAAATAACACATATGACAAAACAATTATTGTTCATTATCTTGACATTCAGGCTTCCCAAAACATTTCACTTTGAAATTGAAGGTAAAACTTCGTAGCAAATGCCCAAATCGCAGGAGATGGCAGAGTATTAGAATTTATCACTTTGCGATGCGTCATCTCATCTGATATAATGTTAAGACTAAAAATGCATATCTGCTACATAAAGTGAAAGGGTTAACAGCCTTTTCACCCTGCTGGTTTTTTCTTATTGCCAAATAAACATTTGAGAATAACTTGTAGCAGTTAAAATTTTAAAATTTTAAAAAAATTTTTTAATTTAAATTAAAAAAAAAAAAAAATTAAAATTTTTTTTAAACTACAAATATTGGCCCATAATCAAATATATTTGCCAAGGGAAATTATTTTTACACAGTTGGAAAGGTGCGTTAACAGAGGTTAAGACAAAAATGATTCGTCAACACCCGTAAGGTTATTTTTCAGGCGATTTTTCTTTAAGCAGGTTTGGAATTATTGACATAACTAACCGTCTTAAACCAGGGTGCATTTCATGAATGTAGCAGGTTTGGTTAACAAAAGCGAAACAGTGTTTGAAAGCCAAGGTAAACGCACAGCATATCGAACAAGTAGCCTAAAACAATATAAGTCGATGATCATAACTTCGCTAATCTTGAGACTCGTCAATCTCACTCAAATTAAATGTCGAGGTCGACTAGAGTCGTCTTTCACAGTGACGATTTTCTCTCTGACTAATCAGTGGGCAGCAATGTGCGACGTCACATTTTAGTACCTACTAGTACCTGGTCGGCCGTTTTTTGGAACCCCACGAGCAGGTACCAGAAAAAAAATACCTGCTAGTACCTACTAGTACCTGGTACCAAGTACTTTTTCCTAATGGAAAAGCAAAATAGGTGAGTAGAGTAGAGTAGAGCCGGTACCGTGTAGTGAAAAAGCGCCACAAGTGTGATGCCAATCGGATGAACGGTTGTGGAGAAAAATCTAAGTATAGCCATAAATGCAAACAGAAACTTCTTCCATTTTCGTAACATGCAGAATGAAAAGTGATACATTCCAGGCAAACTAATGCAGATTAAGCTGCGAAAACCAGAAGAACAGTATTAATATCCTGAGGGTTTGAAGCCTTGAACAGTCGCTCACCGCCATTCCGAGCCTGTGTGGGAGCCGGGCGCCGAACACCACCAGCGCCGATCACACTGATGGCCACCTTCGCGGGCTCTGGGTCGACCTTGCGCATCTTCTTCTGTAAAGAGGGGAAAAGATCTTACAGCGAGGAGGCCCTTCTCCAGATAAAATGGCACACTTCACAAAACTTATATCAGCAGATGGCTCACAACAGAAAATCCCATGTGTATACTCCCTCTGGAATCAGGCTAAAGCCGGTTCTCAGCTTCGGCTGATGAGGAAACAAATGGCCCAAGATCAGGCACCATTTTTAGGGAAATTTCCTTGTCTCACTGGCTAGTTGCACAAGATGGCGCTGACTACATTTTGAAATACCCCTGTGTGCTTAACAACATTGGGTTTGCTTCTGCTACTTATCAGTCTACCTCAGATGCTGAGCGGATGACAGGTATATCATCCCGAAAATGAAACATGATTTCAGCTATAGACGATATTCCCAAGATGTGGCTCAATTAACCGGGAATGAGGTTCGCTAGATTTGTCTAGATTACCTGTTAACGTTACTGTTGTTGGCACTTTAAATGAGACATTAGCTGCTCCAGCGAGAAAAGAACGGATTTCTTTTGAGCATCACATTTCCTGCTGTTCTCACTGAGTGTGAAGAACTGGCTTTAAGCGACAAACAATAAATGTGGAAATGTCTGATAATTAATGTGTTATTAATTAATATTCCATAATTTTGAAATGCCATTACATAAATCTAACATTCGGTCTACGCATATTTTAATATTATCTATACTTTGTTTCCCTTCCCACTGGGCGTCAGTTGCAATCTCAAGACCATCACTTCTGTAGCTATGGTTAGCTGACCACATCTAAGAAAACCATAACAATGTACTAGTACTAGCTAGTTGCATGATAACATGTAGAAGTAAATTCAATATGAAAACAAAACACAGATAATCTGGCCCTGGTTGTAAGAGCCAGCTAATAGCAAGCTAAATTAATTGCTAGCTCTCTAGCAAGCCTTGCGAGCTTCTCAACTTTGCTACTGCTCGATGAAAAAACGAAAGCTAGCTCCAGATATTAATCTGAAAAGTAAATTTTTTTCGTGCCACACCAAAGAAAGTCGCGGCGAATTGCTGAATGCACCTGTAAGCTCCTTATATTTTCATGCTCAGTGCTCTTTAATCCAGCATAAAACTCAGGACAGGCTGTTTGATGGGACAATGGTTTAGTACCGATGTCAGAGGTCATCTTGAATCCACTAGGACATATTAGATGATACGCTATGAATTTCCTCGCTCTCTTAAGAACTCAAGTATTAAACAAATCTACATGTTTTCATTTCATGCTTTGGGGATCTCTTTGGAGATAGACGATGAGCATCGTGGTTAAATTTCTCTCTCGACGACAGAATCCACTCCAATACCTGCGTATACCTCAGACATCAGTGCTTAAGGCTGAATTCAGCAATCCTCTGCAGATTTCATCAGTGTTGCAAAACCGAAATTTCCTTATCAGATTTCCATCTAGAGCTAGCTTACGTTATGTCATCAAGCAGTAGCAACGTTAAGTAGCTCGCAATTTTGGTTAGAGAGCCATCAATTAAGTTAGCTTTCAATTAGCTGGCTTTTACAACCAGGGCCAGATTTTCTTTTGTTTTTGTTTCTGTATTGAATTTACTTTTACACACCATCATGCAACTAGCTAGTACTGCTACATGGTTTTAGTTTTCTTAGGTGTGCTTAGCTGATCACAGCCACAGAAGTGATGGTCTTTGCGAGTGCAAATGACGCCGAGTGGACAGGAAAGACAACATTAATAATATTCAAATATGCATAGATCAAGATTTAAGGTTAGGTGTAACCCTAAAATTCACCAAAATTTGAAAAAATATCATTTTCATTTTTTTCTCAATATCACTTCTCAGAATACATTCCTGGTGGCTTTTGAAGGCATAATAACTGAACATTGACAATATCTCGTGGGTACACTGATGATGCTTGGTCAAAAAAAAACATTCACCTAACTTTAAGATGGATTTTCTCTGCAAGGGAATTTCCGCCACATAAATCCAGATATCGAGAATGAGGGAAGATATCTGCATTAAATTTTGTGAGTGAGTAGATCTCACTCTGATCTACGTTTTGAGCCAAAGAAAACTGTAATATCCATGTTGGGGTGTCTTAGTCACCTCAGCATAGGCCCTCAGGCCTGACCGCATTTTGAGGTCCCTTTCTAGAACCCCTAAAATTTTTATTTGTTGTCAAATCTCCCAAACCTTTGGCTCAAAACCTTCAATATGATGTCCGTAAAATGTGTACAAAAATTCAAATCAATACATGGAATGGTTTTTGAGAAAAATGGAATTATGCATTTCTAAATATTGGGTGTTGGCCATCTTGGATCATGTGACCTAATCAGCATAATTATGTAAATTCTATAAAAAATGCTTTCTTTCATCATAGCCATCAACACTGAAACCTTAAATCCAGTCTTTATTCAAAATTGAGGAAATTTTCATTTTGGGTTACACCTAACCTTAAATTTATGAAAACACATTTTGAAGTTATGTAGTATTTACACATTTAATAATCAGATATTTTCACATTTGTTGTTTGTCGCTTAAAGCCAGTTCATCACAGTCACCAGAGCGAATGGCTAGAAATGTGTTGCTAATCTGAAACCCTCCTCTTTCTCGGTGGAGCACCAAATGTCTCATTAAGGGTGCAACGAACAAACATAAGTAACAGGTAATTGAGACAAATCTTGTGAACATCATTCACGGTTAATTTAGCCAAACCTGGGGAATATCGACTATAGCTAAATTCACATTACTGGGAAGATATACCTGTTATCTGCTCAGCATCTGAGGTAGACATAAGTAGCAGAAGCAAACTGGAAGTTGGTATGCTCACCAGCGTATTTCAGAATGTAGTCAGCGCCATCTTGTGCACACAGCCAATTGAGGGGCCTGGCTCAAGAGAATCACTGCAGGTTTTTAACTTGAGGCACAGGGTAGAGTGCATACCTCTGCCTGCACCATCCTTTTTTTACCTTTTCTGAAATACTGACTGTCTTAACTTCTGAAAATCTTATCACCTCTAACTGTTGTCATATGGAACCTTCCCACATGGTTTCATCAAAATTAGTCCAGACCTTTTCCCGTATCAAACAGGATGTAAATTCAACCTCTATCAATCGATGGCTGAGGAAGTTATTTGGGGGGGGAATGCTTGTGGAAAGTTTGTCATGCATTGCTCACTGGTGCGAGGTTTGGCTCCTTAAACCCAACCCTAGTAAATGCAAGGTATTCCGTATCGGCTCAACTGCTGTTCCCTCGTTATATTCTTTGAATGTGGATGGTCAAAGCATCAGGCTTGAGGTGGTCGACAAGGAGAAAGATCTTGGCCTTTGGGTGGACTCGAATTGTCTTAATTACCATGTAAATGAAGCCGTTAGGACCAGTGGGAGGATTCTGGCCACAATTCGTCAAACATTCTCTTCACGCAACTCGCAGGTTATTAAGAGACTTTATACGTCATTAATGCGACCCCATTTGGAGTACGGTAACGCAGCAGCTATACTCAGTTATAAAGGTGACTGCAAAAAACTAGAGAATTCAGAGGCGCACCAAGATTGTCAGGGGTCTTAGGAATGCATCCTATGACACAAGGTTGCGTAGTTTGGATCTTCCGTCGTTGCAATATCGAAGATTGAGAGGTGACCTCATTCAGGTTTTTAAGTTTGTGAAGGGACTTAATTCTGGACAAGTGGATGAACTCCTTCCTCTGCAACAACAGAGTAGCTCGCGCCGAGGTCACCCCTACCAACTGAAGAAAATACAGTGTAATACAGAACTTAGGAGGGCATCTTTCTGTCATCGGGTGGTCAACTGCTGGAACGGTCTTCCTACTGATGTTTGTGTGCCTTTACTGTAAACCAGTTTAAATCATGTCTGGACAGACATTCAAGTGACTCCAAGTTCAGTTTTTAAGAAGATAACAAGAAACAGTTTTAAAGACATTTGCAGCTCATGAGATAGGTTGAAGCTGCTTTTATGCCACGCATGCGTAACTACTAGTAACTACTAGTATTATTCTAGTATTACTTTGAAAAATAAGATAAGCCAACAGGAATTATTCCTTCGGCATTACTACAATGATGATGATGCACTCAGTGCAGGACAAAAGAGCAAAGATCCTCAGGCTTTAGAGAGACACCATCAGGACATGCGCATGTCTGCACCTGCGCTCCAATCTTACAATCATTTCCCTCAAAATTTCACTGATGCCAAGAATTTTGAGTATCTTTGCGTATTGGGAGTCATGGTAACAGTCCTTGGACATGAGAACATTTTAGCCATTTTGTCATTTAGACTGATGTTTCTTTCATTTTTGAGCTGTTAATTTTGTTTTGGATTCCTGACTTGTTAGTGAACTCTAATTCTTTGTTTATAATTTTGCGTTGTTGCGAGCTCTCCATCAGATAAATGAAACATTTCAAACAAGACTTCGCTGGTTTCAGTTTTCATTTTTGCACTTTCGACGCGGTACCTCAACAGCAGCGCTTGAGATGTTTCCCCTTTAAGCCGCTTTCACACCGGACGCGAAACGAATTTTTCGCACGACGGATCACATTCAAAGTCAATGCAAAGACGTGAATACATGCGTATTCACGTCTTGGCATTGACTTTGAATGTAATCCGTCGTGCGAAAAATTTGTTTCGCGTCCGGTGTGAAAGCAGCTTTACACAGGTGTCCCCGATTGCTTCCTCCTGTTCACTCAGCAGAGCCAGTGCTCTTACACTTGTTAGAGATAGGAGTTCCCAAAGGTAATAACATTTTTATAATTCATTCTAGTTTTCCTAGGAAGTATGCTAAAACCGCAAAGTTTCCAGTAACGAAAAGAACTTTATCAGAGTCGTCTCCAAGTTCTCTGGAATCATCTCTTCATTAGTTGCCATTAGTTTGAGGTAAATCTGTATGGTTTTATCATTCATTTTGTGCTTAGCTAAAGCTGGACAGCAAAACAATCTCAAAATCCAAACACAAAGTTCAAACTATAAAGCACTCAGTAGAGCGCATACCTCCGCCAATAGCACTATCAGTATTGGCCAAACTTGAATCATCCACCATCACTTTGACCTGTGATCGTACAGTGTTAATGCTAATCAATTTCTGCTAGTTCTTCCTTCCACCAAATTTCATCAAAATCCATTGGCAACGGCTTTTTATTCATCAGTTCAGATTTATTTTGTTCTTCTGACGAGTTGACGAATGGGCTGTGGAAACCCAGGAACTGTGTAGAGTGGAAAATACGCAAGTAACAAAATATCCCCGAATTCCATCAACCAGCGTTTTACAACCGATACCAAAAAGTCACAGTAGCGTTCAAGTACATTTCAAAAACTAGAGGCACTCGTAGAGTGCAAACCTCCGCCAAGGCAACACAATCCAAATCTTTATGAGTGGGAGCAAAGTTGAGTTATCGCGTGTCATACGATTTCAAGATGGCTGCCGTGGCGGCCATATTGTTTCACTGATCGTGGTGAAAATTAATAAGGTCCGTCCTTGATGTAATAGCAATGCACTCACCAAATTTCAGACAAGTCCATGCATTACTTTTTGAGTTATGTTGTTCACAAACAGACAGACAAACAAACGGGCGAAAACATAACCTCCGCCCTAACTTCGTTGGCAGAGGTAATGAAAAATGAATAAAAACCTACCGAAAACTTAAATGCCGCACACGTGATCCACTCATAGAATGCAAGCAGATCACCATTAACTCACACCCTCTTTATCCACCCCTGCTTACCCCAGGGTCCTAATGCTATGCCGGCTTCACATAAACCCAGGGTCACTATTAAAAAGGGCCACCCTGACCTTGACCTTTGATGTATATGCACCAGAAGTGAATCAGTTTGTCCTTGACCCATACTTCATGCTTCCACCAAGTTTCATCCAAATCCACCCCCAAGTTTTTGAGTTATTCTGTTCAGAAAACAAACAAACCAACAAACAAACGGAGCTGAAAACATAATCTCCAAGCTCCAAGTTGTACGAGTTGTAAATCTTTGAATTTGTGACCTTTGCAAATCACATTATAAATGTTCATGCCTGCATGTGTCACAACCGTGCCCCTTTAAGGTATGCAAATACCTGTATTCGTTTATCAAAATGTCCTTATTGTAGCCATTTTTCCGTACAGACAACAATGAGTACTTTGGCCACAGCTAGCCATTGCACCAATTGATAACTGTAACGACTCCAGTGATGGGTGATTGAGAGCTGTTCTGGCCAAGGAACATAAACTATATTCCACAGCTACTCTTTTCAACCACATGAACTGCCTTCGCTACAACAGTGATTACTATGATTGATCGTAACTTAATTATTATATTGATCAAAGCGCTGTATCCGTATAAGGGCTTTCACCAAGTGCTTGGGGTACATTTGTACTTCGCTGACCCCAGAATGTTTCACATCTCTGACAACTGCCATTCCTGTAAATAAAGAAGTCTTCTTCGAGAAGATCGGCATTGTGCCCACTTTCTTCCTTACAATACCAATGGACAGTTTAGAGTTCACTCACTCACTCAAACAGAAGCAATTCACAGTTTATTCATTAATGCCTACTGGTAATTTTCAGTTTCCCGTTTGCCACCCGTGCATGTCTTTAAACTGAGAGAGGAAACTCAGGTGAACCCAGGGTGAACATGTACCGTCCACAGAAAATAGCTCAGGCCAGATTCAAATGCATGACCTGTATGCTGTGAGCAGTGTAAGGTTAATGATGAATATATACCTGAGCTGGTTGAGGGTCACAGCTCTCCGTACTGCTGGTGAGAGCCCTTTTAGTGGACATGACAGGCAGCCGTGAGCCTGCGTTCTGAAAGAATGAGAGACCATCCGTTAGCTAAGTCGCAGAGCCAACCGCGCGCTCAAGACCGAACGGTAGCCAGCCACGACCAATGAAAATTATTTGCTGCATTCTTGGTGTTGCTTCATTGGTAAGTAAACTCTTGCAAAGCTGGCAGAGACAGCCTTAAAGGGATAGTTCACCCAAAAATGAAAATTCACTCATCATCTACTCACCCCAAGGCTAATGAAAGGGTCCGTGAATTATTTTTGTCCTCAAAACACTTTTGGAGTTACAAAGAAAAACAGCATTGAAGACAAATCCAAATCAACTGAAGTCATTAATGACCACTCTTTCAAGCGTAAAAAAAACATTTAAAAAACACAAAATGCCTCCATACTGCTCCTGTGGCATAATCCAAGTGTCCGTAATCCGCGACATTCAAAATTGACTCAAAAAGACGTCTTTTCACCATGTTTTTGGCCTAAATGTCCAATGTAGCCACTTAGCTAGGAGCCCTGTTTATTTTCACAGAAAGAGTTGACCTCAATACAGTGGCCAATGAGGGTAAATAAGCTCTTCAGTCCGTGAATACCAACATTCAAAACCGCAGCAGGTTTCCCCAGTTGGAGATGTTTAGGGCCCTTGCAGGGTTATTTTAATTTTTGGGTGAACTATCCCTTTAATCTCTAAAGTAACCACAATCAGTTAAATACAATTTACAAGCTTTTCAACTATGGGCTAAAAAGGGATGCAAGGAAATCTCCTAGGGACAATAAAAATCAAGAGGGAGGGGAGCCACGAGTTGGACCGACAAACTCACCTCTTTGTTGGTTCTGTTCATGTTCTGCAGACCCTGGAATCAAAAAGCAAGAGATTGAAGAATTTTCCCAGGTATATGGAGTTGCATGCAAATGAAACCCAGTGATGTCGTAACAATTTAGCCAGGCAGAAAAGCATAGCTATATAGAAAAGGGCTGCAACAACTTGCAAGAAACGTCAATATCCCATGCGCTGATGCAGCTAGCACTTGAATCCGTACACAGTCCAGGCATAAGAGACACACACTGGGCAAGTGGCAGAACACTATGCCCGAGTTAAACGTTCATAAAGGGGAGTTAAAATGACGATCAAAAAATGACATCATATTCATTAAGATGAGTTTGTGCTCAAAATGAGTAAGTTAAATTTTGAGGTGACATTGTTTCAGCATTAATAGTACCGTTGAATAAGGTGACAAGATTTGCAGATTGCTGATGTTGCCGTAGTTGAATGTTGAGCTATTCAAATCTCAGGATCTGCAATAACAATCTGAAGGCTAACAAGACATCAGAAAAAAAAAAAAAATTACAAATAGACTTACAAGCTTATAATCAGACAAAACCCAGCTTCTATTGCCAAATGAAATCAATGGTGTTAGAGCTTTTTGCCATAAGTGGATTGGCTAGCCACGTTAAGTACATGCGAAAACGAGAGACAGGCGTGGAGAAAACAATGGTCAAGCAGCTCAACATATGATGACTAACTAACGTCAGCAAGCCATTGGCGGCGTGATGTTGTGATTTTAAAGTTTCACTGGCACTGGCCCGCTTATTTACGTCTTTATAACAATGAAGGCATCACTGACTCAAAACGAAATTAAAAATCAATTACGAGGATATTGCAGGGTCATATTGTGCTTCTTCGGTTTTTCACTTTCCATTTGCGTAAGTATACAGAGTTTTTGTGCATGCAAAATCATCAGCCAAGTAAAATGTCTGTAACAAAACTAGCCAAGTCCTTGTCAAAGAAATGATCTCAGACAGATTTCACAGCTCCTGTACCGCCTTCTGCTAACAGCAAGCAATGACCAGGGCTAAACGGAAGTTTCCTGGGCTCACGAAATAAATAAACATTTTTAGAGAGCTTATTTTTGTTCATACAATACAATAAACTGATATAGTTAACTGAATTAGTTCGGTTTATGTAATTAATATTTTGCTCACCAGCAGATCCAGGACTGCCAAGCCTCGCACTCTACTGACCGTTTGAAATTTCAAACTGAAAAATTTTTAAGCGAGTTTCAATCTTGCAATACGATTGGTCTAAAGTCGCCGTCAGTCATCTATCTCCGCCTATTTTGGTGGTAACAGCCAATAATATTGCAATAATTTTACGAACTGCCCAATAGAAGTGGAGTAAGGTAAAAGGTGCTGGAGGGCGGTAATGCATCGATAGAAATGAGATAGTCCAGTCGTGACTCAAGAGGAAGAAGAAGAAGAAACTGTCCAATTGGAAAAGCGGGCTGCTATTCCGTGAACAGTAATCTGTGTTTCTCCGGTTAAATAATGGAACTGGATCATAATTTGAATGATTGCTTGCTAGCTATTCCTAGAGCAGACCCCTCTGAACGATAAAGTTGCTGATCTCTTCTCCATGACACTTATCAACGTCTACCTGACTTGTTCTTGTATTTCAACCACGAATTTATTACGTATTGGCGCTCAAGGATTCATGTTTTCAGCCACAAACTAGTGGCTTTTCGATTTGAAGCAATAGGGGCAGACGGATTTGGCTTTAGTTAGCAAGCTTGGTATATCTCTGCTCTTCGGGAAATAAACGAACAAAAAAAATAAATAAATAACCACGACTGCTGAATTTACTTTGAACTAATGAAAATATGCATGAATTTAAAAAGCCAAATCTGCATCGTCAAATGTGTAGACTGGCTTGCATCAATATTGTATTGTTATTGGCCCCCTTTTTCCATTTCATTCGTAGTGTCCAGGTCGCGCTTACAACACATGTATTGCCTTGGTTGACCATTGATATAATGTTACATGTTTGCACAAGCAAGTAACGCTGCGACATCATAGAAACGTTTGTGCATGGGTATTTTGCCAACTTCGGAATTAAATTACAATCTTTAGGTTTGAACTAATTGGAGAGTAACGTATCTGTCCATCTGTTTTCTGTACGTCTGTTTTGGACTTTCGTGTGAAAGCAGTTAGTTTAGGAGGAATTATTTCCGAGGGGACTGAACTAGCTAGCTAGATAGCTAACTTTTCACACCCAACGCCCACCAGTGCTGCTATGTGTAAATGGGCGATATCATCTGAGTCATATAGCTTCGGTAAGGCTAGCTAGCTACATGTATGTTTGGAAACTAGGAAGGCAATATGGGTTGATCTATTGGCGTGCAACTCCAAGTTGATTGTTTTTCGGGGATATAAAAGTTCGATTTTCGATTTGTTGGTCCAGAATATTTTCAACAAGCTCTGAAAATTTCATTAATCGAATTCGGTGAGGATTTCCATACATAGGTAAGCTATCATTCGCTACAATCGCGAGCTAGCTAGCTAGACGGATAGTTTACATACCCAGTTTTATTGTTGGTATTCGCTAATCCAGCTCATTGCCAGTCAACGTCAACATAATTCAGAAGGATTTTGGTATACGACTTGCTTGCTTCACTTTTCGATTTACGATTGTAATGATTATAGCCTGCTAATTGTTACCTCTTCATTTTCCTATTCATTACCTGGAATGCTAGCTGTAGTGCTCATTTTCTACTTAATCCTTTAGTTAATTACCCAAGAATAATTATTTCCGTTCGCCAGGGGTGAGTCAGATCAGAATGAGATGTGCTATTTTAAGGCGACAGTTAGAAGGAAAAGCGCTCAAAAATATAAATAAATAAACAGTTTCGGACTATGTGGATTAAGGCCTTTTGTAAGGGTTTTCAAAATCCCCGGACTGGAGTAAACCATCAGTCCGGCGGATGAGATGATCGACGTTCATCAGATATGTTCCGAATCCAAGTAATTTCTGCAAAATGGTTCAAGCAATGGGACGTTCTCAGCACCTCCATCAATTAAATTCGAATGTCAAAATGTCTGCTTAGTACACCGTTATATGCTAGCAATATCGTTTCAAGATGAGAGAGCCTGTCACATTGTGTTACTGCTTCTGCCTTCAATGCGAAACAGTTTATCTGTTTGGTCTAGGCGGCAGGAGGCTACATTTTTGGGATTGCCTCGATAGAGCGTCGTTTCTAAGCCTTCCATTGTTGTATTGTAAACTGTAACCTCATTTATAATCCAGCAGCTGTACTGGTAGTTTGTGATAACATTTAGAGCCATTCTTGAAAATTTGCCTGTACTTGTCAGCTACCATCTCTAATGCATCCATCTTTGGCATATTCCATACGGTGTTTTGTTCTGAGTTTTACTTTCCAGAATGTTTTCATGGGTGACAAAAATGCCTCCTTGGATGCTTGATCCTGTTATTTTTATTATATTTGTCTTTGTGACAGCTGCTCAGCAGAGATGCTTGGCTGATGAAATGCAGTCTTTCTGTTTTCAGCTGATGTAAAAGGCATCATTCTGTCGAAAATACAAAAATAAACCAATTAATCCTCAAACCTGTTCCCCCCCCCTCAGGTTGGCATGGATCAGGACTGTGCCTCTGGCGCCCCTGGTGGTTCGGTGGTGCAAGTGTGCTTCCCCAGCGTGCGAGCGGCCGTACTCGACAGTCTGAACCGGCAGAGGGAGGAAGGCCGACTGTGCGACCTTTCCATCCAGGTGCAGGGCCAGCTGTTCAGGGCTCACCGCTGTGTACTGGCCGCCTCCTCGCCCTACTTCCACGACCAGGTCCGTCTCTCTGACTCTATTTCTGCGGGGGTTCATCTCGTGGCCCATGTAACTATTCTACATTGTGCGTGTGTGTGTAATGTTTGCAAGTGTGAGTGCATTTGTTTAAAATGCGTGTTTGTGTGCATGTGTACGCGTGTTTCTGTGTGTTCGTTTTTATGTGTGTGCACGTTTCCGCCTATGTGTGTGAGCCTGCACATGCTTCTGTTTGCACATGTACGTGTTTTCTTGCATGCGTGCGCATTTAATACGTTTCCGTTACATAAAAAAAAAAAAAAAAAATGCATTCATATATTTTAAATTGAAAAAGCAAAGTGGAGGATTACGCATTCATTTGCATTATGATGCAAAGAATTTGCTTCGCAAAAAAGAAAAGGCATTTCTAAGTTTGTGTTTTCATTCTATTCATCAGCAAAATGGCTAATGAATGAAAATGAAATGGGAAATGTGGAATGCTTTATGATTCTCATTTTGTAAGAAAAAGTGCGTATATGGAATTAAACAAAGAACCAATGTTGAGGATGTCTTTTTCATTATTATATAAAAATGCATTTGCTTTTTGAAAAAGAAAAAGCATTTCTGAGACTGCACTTTCATTTTAATATTGCCAGCTATATGCTTCTATAACCAGGTAAATTACAGACTTTGCATGTTTAAGTATAATTTGTCATGTGATTTGTTTGCTTAGCATACCAGAGATTGCAAAAGTGATGACATGGGTACTGGAGGATGCCCGGTTGCATGCTAGCTGCTAACTGGCTAAATGCATAGCAGCCTGTGCTCACGCTTGATTGAGATGGTGGTTTACAAACCCATCTGGAGGGGTTCATTTACTCAAAAACTCAATGGAAATGAGCCCAAATCTCATTCTGGATGCAGTTCCCCTTTAAAATGTTGGGGACAGACTACCCTGAGAGCTTCAGTAGACATGCAAATTAAACTTGGCCTTTACTTTTTTTTTATACGTCTTTCGCGTATATGGCTTTTATTGCAGTGCATTTTTTTAAGCAGGTTCTAGGGATATTTTTCAGTGGCAGTGAGCTCCCTGACCTGGTAATTAGCCAACTGAAATGGGTGGAATTGAAAACATCTAAATAAAATTCCCCCCCCTCCCTTCCCAGCTACTGCTTATTCGCTGCCAAAGTCGTGATGTCACTCCGAGGTCAACCTGCCGCAGCTACAGCAACTGGTTCACGCTGAACGAACCAAACAACTTGTAGTGTTTATCGCCATGGTCCTCATGTCTACGTATGGAATTATGCTTTATTTTCAGCGATCTTAAACCCAAACTATACTCATTATAAAAGAACAGAAATCATTTCTCACCCAATATTTGACAATCAAAATATATTATTTTGTGCCATGTGTTAAGTGTACGAGTGAATGTGTTGCTAAGCTATGAGCATGAACCATTGTCAAGGAAGTGAGTGTTGACCCCAGCAGAAATGATATTGCCCTATATCAGCGAATACTTGCATTTTTTTTTTTCATGGCCAGTTTTTTTTTTTTTTTTTTTTAGTGGCTTTAAAATGGGTGAACTTTCCAGTGCCATTTTTGGGTTTCTGAAAGAGCTGGGGATCTCATTGAGCAGGGAACTGGTAGAATCAAGTGTGCAAACTTGGATTGGTTGAATTGGAAGCCTGATTTTATCCCTCCTGCCCCATCAGGTGCTGCTGAAAAATGTCACGACGGTCTCCCTCCCCTCCGTCATGGACCCACAGGTGTTCGAAAGCGTCCTGGGCTCGGCCTACACGGGCCAGCTCAGCATCGTGCGTGACGACATCGTCCACTACGTGACGGTTGCTAGCTTCCTGCAGATGTGGCACATAGTGGACAAGTGCACTGAGTTACTGAAGGGGCCAAGGGCAGCAGCAGGAGGCGCCAGTAACCCCCAAAATGCGCCCTCTCGACAGCAGTCGCCCAGCAGCACGGACTGCCTGTATTCAGAGAGGAGCGACAAGCAGAGGGGGGCAGAGCTTAAGGAGAGGTGCGAGGCCGAGAGGGAGAGGGGGCCGGACCAGGGCCACTGGTTGCCGCCTCTTGCCTCATGGAGGCGGCCCCAGCAGCAGCCCTCCTGGTGGGGGAGGCCCCGCCCACAAGCACAGGCCGCCCGGCCCCCTCTCCCACCCCCGCATCCTTCTGCCGACTCCCAGCAAGACCCCAGCGCGGGCGGAGAGAGCGACTACTCCAGCTGTGAGGAGGCGTGTCTGCCCGGGAGCAGCAGCAAGGCCAGCCCCCACGGGCTCGACTCCGCAAGCCACGCCCACAACAACAGGGCAGGGCCGGACCATGGCACGGCAGGAGGGGGGAGCCACTTCTCCGGGGACGCCAGCCGGCTGAGGGGCAGGACGAGGCTCAAGGGAGGCCCCAGCTGCCCCCTGGAGGACTTCCAGAAACTTCCAGGCAAGGGGAGGGAGAAAGCGGGCGGGGATGTGGAGGAGGGGGAGGGGCTGGCGGGAAGAGTGGAGGAGCCGAAGAGGAAGAGGCAGAGGGGGACGGAGGCCGATGAAGGGATGGGCGAAGTGGTGGAGGAAGGAGGGATGGATGGTGCCGAGAGAGGGGGTCATTCCGGTAAGTTCCATTAAATCGCCCGCTGAAACAAAGGGTCCTTAGCTGGCCGCGGGGTGTTAGTTTCACAGAGCAGGATTACTGATTTGGCTGGATAACTGCAGTGCGAAATTCATACCCGCTATACTCTATTATACATTCTATATTCAGGTTTCATGGACGGCCCAGATTATACTCCGTTTAGTTACGCAGCTCACTGAAGAATCCTAGACATTTTACAAAGTGGCATTAATACTTACCTGGGGCAGGTTTCTTAAAAGCGTAGTTGCTAACTAAGTTAGCAACTTACATAGTTCGTCCATTCACGGTCAATGGGTCCAACTATGTAAGTTAACATCTGTGATTTTGGGAAACGCACCCCTGGACAGTTGTGCTAAGCAGCATCAAATAGCAATCAGTGAGCAGGTGCAATTTAAAACAGAAAAGATGCGTAGTTTCAATTGTAATGTTGTGTGCAATCAATTCAGGGAAAATTAATTTGTAGCCTTCTGTCTCTGTATTGAAGAATAGGTTTCACAGGCCCAGATAAAGTTTGGGAGATCTTTCACAAAGAAGATCTACTTTCTTTGCAGGATAGCTGCCCTGATTTTAAGATGAAGCCTCCTAAACTGCCTGAACCCTGATATAAAAAGAGCTATTCCCAGTATTATTCAGTAAATTTGTCTAACTCCTTGCACTAAACTGACGTTTGAACAGAGCATTTCCATTAAAAAATTTAATTTGAATCTTCAGCTTGACCAAATTTCTGTCTGTGACACTCACCCATAGACTGTATAAAGATGGATGTCGCATCTCCCCTTCCTGTCACTTTACAAAGTGGAGCTAAAGTATCCTGCATGCGGACACTGCCATCTAGCGCATTTGGAGCCAGAGTCTGTGCAGTAGTGATCGGGTTGAGCTGCGGTATCGGGGTGCCACCCATACATCCGGCGTACTCATTTGAAAGCACGTCCCCTGAATTTCTGGCTGCTGTCGGACTAGAGACCGGGAGTGTCTTCAGGCACATCAAATATTATAGAGTATATTAGGCGAACAATAGTGTCTTGTTCGGTTATGTAACCAAATGGTAGGCCTTTAGAAAGCGCTGTTCTACAGTGACTGAAAGCTTGTTAAAGGGTTAGCTATGTTGGATATCCATTTCATTGTCCAGTACTCCTGCCAACGTCCACAAATTCGCACCGGCTGCTAGCTGTCTATTAGCTAGGTGGGTAATACGTGGACTATGGTAAAGTTACTTCATACAACCCATCAAAAACAGGTAGCTAAAAACAGTCTGTGGGTAAATGGACTCCCTGCTATCATGTGTTTTAACGCTTGTTCTAACTACCTCGCTGGCTGGCTTGCTATTTAGGTGACTTGTTACTGAGTCATGATTCACTAGTTAACTAGCTAGCTAACCGTTTTTAGCTGGCTAATAAGATTCGCTAATAGGTCACCTGGGTTGGCTCACTCCGTTAAGCCGCCGCATTGCAGAGCAGTAGTGACCACCACGACAATGGTTCGATACCCGGTCGTACCAGCCGGCAGTGGTAGATGGCCTTTTCAGAACAGCGTACAATTGGGGAAAGAAATTGGGATGGGATATTAGAAACCTAGCATTGTTCGTTGCTCCAGCGCTTCCTGTCGGCCAGCCGAGCACTCCTCAGTAAGATTCTAAGCTTGCTCATGTTGGGGTATCCTCTGCCCTTGTTCTGAACTGGTGAAGTTTCGACCTTTGAATGTAAAGAGGCAGTAGTTGATTGGCACATGCTTCGGAGGAGAGCTGCGAACTGGCTCTCTCTCCTGAGTCGGCAACATGGGGTTGCATACGAGCAAGCTTGTACGCAGTTTTCGAATTGGGCATTCCAGATTCGGTTGGGATTGGAGATGCCAAATAAAAAAATAAATAAATAAATAAAATTTTCGTTGTGCTGATCATAGCATAGCTGCCAACAGTACGTTGCGCTACGTGCTGGATAGAGAATTTTACCATTGATTTCTGTTGCTACTTATCTTACAGTGACCTGTTATAGAATCTTGCTAAACTAGCTTCCTTGATCGCTAATGACCTGGCTTTACATATCTGCAATGGCATTGCTGCAAACAGTACATGACGCTATGTTCAGAGCAAAGTCAATTCTACTGTCAATTAGCTGGACTTTAAAAATCACTGTGAGGTATATTCCTTTGTACTGGGACCTAGAAACATATGCATATGTAATGTTAATGTTATCTTTTCTCTGCGGTCGCATTCTAACGGCGAAAGATTCCCGGGTATAAGCCAGCTGGCAACTTCCTCCCTTAGAGTCGCTGCCAATCACGTCTGTCAATCATGACTTTACACCCCCTTTTTATGGTATGAAATAACTAAATAAAACCAAATTAAATGAAACAATACAGAAAAAATGAACAATTGTCTTGAACATAAATCAACACGGTAAGAACAACGTAAAATGACAGAAACCATTTACGAAAAAAAATTATTTGAGACGAATTTAAATTATTTAGTGTGGCCCATGTCCCATCCACTAATAGGAGGGGGCGGGCTTATTACCTATACTGCACGTAGGTACTAGATGGTGATCAAGATGTTTTGACCTCACTTTTGGAGAGCTGTTAGGTTGTCCTCCCAAGACTGAATTGAAATGGAATCACTCTTTCCAAGCCTATTGATGGTAGTGCTGGTGAGTCCTAAGTCTTTGCTCCTCCCACTATCGCTTACTATAGGGGAGTACCCAACAAGCGTGTACCAAGGAGATGAAATGGAGACCATAGATGACCGGGATGATCCTGAGGGCGGGCAGAAGGAGGGGGGGAGGAGTGCCGAAACCAGGCCCCCCCATGGGTCGGAGATGGGGAGTGCTGTCCCTGGTCCCTCCTGCCCAGGACCGCCCCTCACAGGCCGGATGCAGTGGCAGGCGAGCCCCTGGCTTCAGCCCTCCGGCAGGCCCATGGAGGAGGACGACGACGACGAGGAAGACGAAGAGGTGGACTTTGGTCGGTTCGCGGATGAGGGCGGTCCAGCGTTCGGCGGCCAGACCTACGACGAAATTGAGGACGGCACGGGCCAGGTATCCCAGCGCCCCCTGGTGCCCGCGTCCCCCTCTGATGACGCGGACTACCTCTTGGGGCCTCCGGAGCTCAATTGGCCGCCACCCAACATCACTCCCCAAGGCTCTGGAGGTGCAATGGCGCCCGGTCGCCACCTGTCCCCATCCTCTGCCCAGTTCCCTCCTTCCTCCTCCTCTCCCCCAGTCCCTTCCTCCTCCTCTTCCTCCTCACTGTCACTCGCTGGCGCCCCCTACACGGGCAAGGTCCACTTCTGCCACTGCGGCAAAGCTTACACGCTGAAGAGCATGCGCGACCGTCACGTCAAGATGCAGCACCTCAACCTGCGGCCCTTCGCCTGCCCTGTTTGCGCCAAGACCTTCAAGATGAAGCACCACCTGACCAAGCACCTGTTGACCCACGGCGGGCTGCGGCCCTACGAGTGCGGTGTGTGCGGGAAGAAGGTAATATGGCGGGACAGTTTCCTCCGCCACCAGGCTCGCTGCGAGAGGCTGGCCGCCGCTGGAATGGCACCCGGCTACGACGCTAACAGCGGCGGCAGCGCTGCGGTCACCAGGGGCGGTGGCAGTAACGGCAGCGAGCTCGATGACAGCTACGCCTACGTCGGCTTTGAGGAGGGGGAGGGGTTTCTAACGGAGGCGGGGTCAGTGAAGGTGGAGGAGGCAGAGTTTCAGGGGGAGGCGGAGCCTGTCGCCATGGGCGGCCTGCTTGAGGGCGTGTCTGTGGGGGACAGCCTCAGTTTGGGGGCCGAGTCCCGGACTATGGGGAGTCGGGGGCTTAAAGAGGAGGAAGGGGAGAGGTACAGTTGAGTTTGAACTTGAGAAGAGACGTTGAAGAGAAGGTGACATTCTTGAATGTTTGCGCATTGCACATATTCAATATGTTAAGGTAGGGAGAAGCAGCTTTGTTTTTTCTTGACGTGAATTCGCATGATCAAAGCCCCTAAGACGAATTAGCCTGAGTGTGTTTATATTTTATAATCAAGTGTTTCTCCCAGTAGAAGACTGAAAGACTCACCTTGGGCTTGGATTATATTGGTCCCTGAAAATCTCATCTAATTGAATGGAGATTCTGGAAGTCAACAATGAACCAATGAATGGAGGCAAGTTTCTTTGTGTATTGTGAGTTCTGTGGGCGGAGCTAACTTCTGTGACATCATAATCACAGGAATTCCTTTTCACCAACATTCCTACTCGATGACTGACCTGCCCATTTTGACATAATTTGGCTATAGCTATATGCTAATTACCAAAGAACAACAACAGAAAATAATGAAACAGTATTTTATTTAATTTTGGTAATTCAAAGTATTTGTTTAGCATCCAGTGACCTGTTGTGTGAGTGCGGTGAATTGTGGCGATCGCATATTTACTGAAAAGTCAATACTCACTTTGATGTGTGGAAACTTCTGTCGGTTGATGTAATATTTTTATATATGTATACATTCGAGAGATTCATCGCTGGTGAGATCCGTCCATGTGCAATCGGGCCTCGCACCGTAGCCAGAGAGCTTCTCCTGAGAAATTCTGGAACGCTCCGTCAAACAACTCCTCAGCTTGCGCATGTGGCGGCTAATTATCAGTAGGCGATAATAAACGCGAGTTGCCCCCCATTTCAGCGATTTATAAAATAGATCAAATCACCGTTTAAGTGGTGCTGGGCGCTCAAGCTTTACTCGTCATTTTACACTCCCTGAAAGCGGTGTTCCCTAAAAGGGAGTCTCAAACTCCAATCTGAAGAGCCACACTCTGTTCTATTTTTATAGATATTTTTTTTCCCACCTTCAGGGCCCGCTTAGGACTTTGAAACTAGATTCACTGTATCTTCGGCCTATCAGTGGCCTGTATTAAGCGCTTAAGTACAGTCTGTAAAAACCAACTGACCTCCAAGATTTGAGTTTGACATTGATAATTTAAGGAGAACATGAGACAGTTGCTTTTCTTGTTGAGTAATGTTTTTTTATCGTGTACATACTTGATAGGAAATTGGTGTAAATATATTTTTTGTAAATTTTTTTTATTGTTATTTGCTGGTTGTCACATAAGAAGTTGTTGAAATAAACACGTTTGCCTATAGAAGGTGGAAGTAGCTTACATCTACATAACAGTGACGGCGTGTCACAACCTGAGCAAACCTGAAAGTTCAGATTAGAGTGGAAAGCTGGTCACATGACTGAACTGTGCCGTCAGACATTTTTAATTTAATTGTTTTTGTATGTATTTTATTTCAAGGATTAAAAGTTTTGTATAAGAGGGCTCTTCTCAAAGACTAAGCCCAGTCTTACTTTGTTGGCCTTTCTAAGAATCACTACAAAGCAGAATTGTGATTGTAGGATTTGCCACTTAATTTTGTGATTGAACCGTGAATAAAATGCAGTGGACGGCTCTTTTGAAATGGCAGTGTGAAGAAATTATGCCAATGGCTGGTCCATTCTTTGCAGGCTGGTGTGTAAGTAGATTATGATTTTTTTCACAAATTACATTTGGCTGAGTTTGACGCTTATCTTGCATTTCCTGTCGACTTTCATAAGCTTGTTAATAAATTTGGATAAGTATCAGATATCAAAAATGATTGGGCTAATTTAATAACCCTTTGAGGTGTTGGATCACAGATGTGTGGAATGTAGATGGAGCATTCATGTGCTGATGGAAGAGTGGCTATGGTCACAAATGAAAGCAGTGGAGTTCAACAACACAGGCATAAACCTGGATTTAATGGAAAAAAAGGCCTCCAGACAATCCTTCTCCTTGTGGGAGCATAAAGGAGCCATGTCACGATTACTGCACATGCTCAGAACTTGCATCCTGACGAAGGAAAAACGCTTAGCTGCAGGTCATCATCTGATTCTATCCTTGCCAGTCTGTCTTCATTTTGCATTGTTTTCTATGGATATTCGAGGATTCAAAGCACTATTTTAGAACTTTAGCTGAAGGATAAGAAGAATGTCAGCTGGGTTGCCAACCGTCAATTGTCATAGAAGAAGAAAAATACCATCGTCTTTGAATATTCGCGGTTGGCAAACTAGTTTACATTATTGATATCCTTCGGCTAAAGCACTAACATAGACCTTTGAACCCTCGAATTTCTGTAAAAACTCCTTAACATAGAAAGCATAGTGCCTGAATAGCTGAAATGTATAAATACAATGCAAAACGATTTGCAAGGATGGAAGGAAATTTTGACTTGCAGTCTAGCAGATTTACTTTGTTCGGCGTTATGAGCATGTGCAGCAGTCGTGACACAGCTCCTTTAAGAGCCAGTTTTTACAAGAGTCAGGCAGATTTCTATTAGCGGGTGATTCATGACCCCTTCGGATTTGTCCCAAATTTTTTTACTGATAGATATATGTTAGAAACGAACAAAAATCACATTTTCTATCCTTAATAGGGTCTGCTTTTTTGTTGGGGGGTCCTGGAATATCAGGGTCAAAATCAGCCAACATGGCAAAATCACTAAAATTAGGTTTTTGAACGCTTGTATTTCTGTGTGCCCTGAGTGAGCCAAATTGATTTCCATTTGTGCAAGTCTATCGGGTATGGACTCTCCAAAAATGTGAAAATTTTGGCGGCTGACTTGGGGCACAGCCCATAGGTGGCGCTGCAAATCACTACTTTTTGTAATTATGAACACTCTCCCAGGGGTTGTGTGGCTTGCGCCCTAAGTCAGCCAAGGTATTTTATGCATGTCATGATAGATCAGCACCTCTTTTTTGGATTTGGATGAAAATTACAGCGGTTGACTTAGGGCGCCAAGTAAGTCTTTTTTGCCTATAAACTTGATAGTGATTTGCACATTTCTCCATCGCCCTTAGTCAAAATTAATGAAATATGGCTCAACTCAGCATCTCTAGTGTCAGTGGTAAAGAGAGTTCGTGGCTGGTGGTATTAACCCTTTTTGCACCATTTATGTTTGGCCACTTCACGGCCAAATATGGTAAACTGGGAACTTTTCCGATTTTCATGAAACTTGCAGGATTTGCTTCCTTTACTTTATTTATGAGTTATAAGGTTATTTGAAAGTGCCCTTGACTTGCCACACTGCTCGAACTTACAGAACACCTTTTCCCAGTTTTGTGCAAGTTTCATGAAAATCGGAGAAAGTTCCCAATTTACCATATTCAGAAGTGGCCCAAGAAAAAACGGTGCAAAAAAAGGTTAATAATTTAAACCAGCCAAAACACTCTTTACCACTGACACTAGTGATGCTGAGTGTCAACATGAGCCATATTTCATCACTTCTGACTCAGGGCGCAAGGAGAAATCGCAGTGTGCAAATGTGGTAATTTCACCTTTCGGCGGCAAAAAGCGCCCCCTATACTTGTGCACCTTAAGTCAGCTGCCGTAATTTTCATCCAAATCAAAGTAAGAGGTCCTAACCTATAATGACATGCATAAAATACCTTGGCTGACAGGGCGCAAGCCACACAACCCCTGGGAAAGTGTGCATAATTACAAAAAGTAGTGATTTGCAGCGCCACCTATGGGCTGCGCCCTAAGTCAGCCGCCAAAATTTTCACATTTTTGGAGCGTCCATACCCGATGGACTTGCACAAATGAAAATCAATTTGGCTCACTCAGGGCACACAGAAATACAAGCATTCAAAAACCTAATTTTGGTGATTTTGCCATTCTGGCTGATTTTGACCCCAATATTCCAGGACCCCCTAAAATAAAAAAGCGGTCCCTATTAAGGATAGTAAATGTGATTTTTGTTCGTTTCTAACATACATCTATCAATAAAAAAAATTTCCGACAAATCCGAAGGGGTCACGAATCACCGCCTGCCTGACTCTTATAGAAACTGGCTCTTAAGCTGGCATCAAGTCCAGAGACGGATATTGGCCACCAGTTTTCACCACTGGTCTGAAGGTTGGCAGCAATTCATATAAATAATTTTGAAAGGAATGATTGGACCCTGGTGAACTGGTCAGTTCTCAGTTTGCGTGAGCTTTCAACACATTTGTGCAGTGTGTTGATTTGTACCGTGTCCACTGCCAGCCCTGCTAAGGTTTCTCTCGGTTCACCTCTATCATGTTAAGCACACGGAAGGGCCCATGGTGTCTGGAGCAGTTGTTTTTGGGGAGTTTTTGGCCTTTCAATCCAAAGACCGTCTAAAATGATGAAGCCTCATTTGGAGCACAGAGAGTGGACCTTTTAAAAGTTCAGCTTGTTCAGAAGCTGAAGGGAAAGGAAAAAAAAAGCATTTTCCACCTTTTCATTTTGAAGATTAGGTGGGTACAAATGAGCAGGTAGGCCTGCGCAGCAAGCTCTCTGAAAACGTGAGTGGTCTGTCTTACACCTGTAATGAACACACTCCAGACATGCTGTTTTATAATCTGTATTTATAATCTGTATTGGGGCTTTGCTCCTTCTGTGAATAAATTTGAAACTATCAAAAATGGTTTTATCCTCTTATTATCAGTTTCTGTGCGATTGTCATGTTTGCAGTTCAACAGCTAACTTCACATTATTGTATTTATTATTATTATTGATTTATGTTAGTACTTATTGCACTATTGGGGTAATATTTTTGTCAGTTTTTACATGACGTATTACATGCAGCATTTCATGTTGCAGATTTTTTACTGGTATGCATCTGTGCATAATGCACATGTTTAAGAAGTGTGATTGCGTGTGGGCGCATGAAGCAGGAACTGTGCTGTGCACATCCTTGACCACAATAAAGTTTTTGTTTTCACTGGTGCTCGAGCTGCAGGTTCATCTTGGGCATCTCCTTTTTCCACTGACCTGGTACACTGTGGCGCAAGATGCTGACACGTGGAGGCTGCCATTTAGATTTTGAGGATGCTTGGAGCATGTGCACAGAGTTCCTAAGTGGGAACGGCCAAATAGGAATCAATTGAATCACTAATTTCATCTCTGCTGTTCAGGAAAAAAAAGTCCACGTGTAGTGATTAGTTCAGTGAAAATAAATTTTAGAATTTTAAACTGTCTCTCAAATTCTCCAAGAAGCAAGGAACCATCCTTCATTGTGAACATGAATCGGAAATAATTCAGTTGGTAGTCCTGACGATGTTATGGACCACAGTCGTTTGCAGATGTAGCGATGATATGTCAGTACTTGTGTTTTCACATTGGATCAGTCGTGTCATTGTCAATCGACATTGACACGATGACGTATTGAAGGAAAAGACATCCAATCTTTCTTCTAAGGTAAATTTCCTTTGTGGTAAGTTCAACATCTCCCTGCAACTTTGCCTTGACCTGGGTGACATTTTCTGCTGGTTTTAAGGAAAAGTGGAGAGGAAAAGGAAAGTACCGCCTGCTTGTGAGAATTCAGATGCACCCATAGAGTGCTGTTGATTATGCCAGTTAGTCAGGGAATATTATGAGAAATTAGGCCAATGTGGGAACAAATTCCTTACCAAGAAATTTCTTCACCAATATGTTGGTAAAGGTGTCTACAACATATCTCAAAAAGTTTAAATCCAACTCCCATAGGAAAACCCGTGGCAGCTGATGAAAGTCGGGGTAACCGGAACTTTATCTGCGAAAAATTGAAAACATTTCATTCTGCCCGAAGTAGCTTTTGGGGGGGTCAAACGTGGGATTTTTCATGATTCTGAATCAATTGCAAGCATTTATTTTGCACCAAAATGACTCCTTAGCGGAAAAAACAGCTACACTAAGGGGGCACGGCTATACTGTCAACTGATGAAGCAACTCGAAACTTTGCCTGGATACAAGGACACCTTTGAAAAATGCAGTACGCACGGGAACCACGTTGTCCAATACGCTTGCCATGATTGGTCTGGCACCTGGTGTGGCGTGTATCGAACAGAAACTGATGAAGGCGGCCAAGTCTGAAGGTAGGTTGAGTCGAGTGAGGATGAGGAATAGTGATTCTGGCCGCAAGTGCTGGGTGCAAACCCTCAACCACTTTTCCCATGTTAACCAGCGCATGGAGGAAGGTGTTAAAAAACATGGTGCACTCCAGGAAGATGCTGAAGCAGTTGGACTTGCCCTCGAATGGTTCCAGGAGAACAACCCCTTTGACGACGATCGAGACAAGCAGTTGCTTGTGTCCTTCTCAACAGGATTCGTGAGCACTGCAGATGATACAGTCAACGCTGAGAGAGCAGCTGAAGTAGGAAGGGATATGCAGATTAAGCTGGCCGGTCAGTCAGTGACATCGACCATGAAGGTTAAGTTTAAGGTACAGGCCCTGTCATCACTCAGAAAGATACCCAAGGTCAACGAGACAAAGGCTCACCTAAACTCGCTAAGTTCTTCAACCGAGTGATGATTTTCGCTCGACGGGATATGACAGTCAAGACAAGCTTAGAGTATGAGGTGGCTCCTTTCCCATTGTCCTTGTTCAGCAACAAAGATAACAAAATGAACAAGGCAAATAAGCAATGCTTTTCCAAGACTAGCCTGAAGGAGTTGACCGATTCACTTGACCTCACTGACCAACCCTGCTCCAGTCTGGTGGTTGATGGTGGATGGCTTCTATACATGGTGAACTGGGAACAAGGTCAGACTTAGCAGGAGATTGCCAACAGTTACCTGAGCTCAGGTTCAGTGTCTCGGCAGTCATACTTAGAAGATCACTGTAGTCTTTGATGGTTATAGCAGCTCACCAAAAGATCATGACCACATCCGGCGTACCAAGAACTCCTGCTGTGATCTACAGATTTGGCCGGATATGATGCATGTTACACTAAAGGCAAAGTTCCTGGACAACACTCATAACAAGCTTGAGCTCATCGATCTCCTCTCTTCAACATTCCGGAAACATCAAATCACTGTGTTGCAGTGTGACAATGATGCTGACACTTCGATTCTGAGAGCAGCATTAGCGGCTGCTGCAGATGGCACTGTTGAGGTCAGTAAATTTTTGTGTTGGTACTTGCATCAGCTGGGATTACTTAAAGGGGAACTCGGGGCTAAATCATAATGCTGTTTTATACAATCATAATTAGTAAATAAATATTGTAAAATACAAAAATGTAGAATTTTTGTTTTCAAAAACGAGATAAATGGGGTTTTATTCCCCCTAATTAGTTGTCGTCTGCTTCAACGGTCGCATGATAATGACATAACGTCGCCCGAGAATGATGAACCGTCGCCCTTCACCCAGAGGTATGTGCTGTTGTTTTGGATAGTGTGATTGTCCCAGTCCATTATTTTATGACAAAAGATCGTTCAATATGGCCCATTGGCTAGTTTCACGAGATGGTGTTAAGTACTTTTTGAAATACTCAGGGTTGTTTCAACATAAACTGTTTGCTTCTGTCACTTATCAGTCTATATAAGATGCTGAGCAGATGACCGGTATATCATCCCGGATATGTGATTTTAGCTATCGCCAATATTCCCAGGATTTGGCTTAATTAACCACGAATGATGTTCGCAAGATTTGTCTTGATTACCCATGATTGATGTTTGTTCGTTGGCACTCTTAATGAGACATCAGCTGCTCCACCGAGAAACGAGAGGGTTTTTAACTATCATCACATTTCCAGCCGTTCTCACTGATGACTGATGAACTGGCTTTAAGCGACAGACAACAAATGTGAAAATGTCTGGCGATTAATGTGTGAATATTCCATGACGTCGAAATGCCGTTTCGTAAATCTAACATTCGATTGACGCATATTTTAATATTGCCGATACTTTGTTTACCTTCCCACTCGGCGTCAGTTGCACTCTCAGGACCATCACTTCTGCAGCAATGGTTAGCTGAGTACATCTAAGAAAACCATAACGATGTAGCAGAACTAGCTAGGTAGTTGAATCAGAAAATGCCAAAGTAAATTCACTATAAAACCGAAACAATTAAGCCAAATCCTGGGAATATTGGCGATAGCTAAAATCACATATCCGGGATGATATACCTGTCATCTGCTCAGCATCTGATATAGACTGATAAGTGACAGAAGCAAACCGTTAATGTTGAAGCAACCCTGTGTATTTCAGAAAGTACTTAACACCATCTCGTGCAACTAGCCAATGGGCCATATTGAACGATCTTTTGTCATAAAATAATGGACTGGGACAATCGCGACTATCCAACACAATAACAGCGATACCTCTGGGCGTAAGGGCTTATAGTTGGTCATTCTCGGCGACGTTACGTCATTATCACGTGACCATTGAAGCAGACGACAACTAATTAGGGGGAATAAAACCTCATTTATCTCGTCTTTGAAAACAAAAATTCCACATTTTTGTATTTTACAATATTTATTTACTAATTATGATTGTATAAAACAGCATTATGATTTAAACCTGAGTTCCCCTTTAAGATTTGATCGGTGTTGATATATTGCTGTATGTGCTGTATTTTAAGATGCCGTATTATAATAATACAAATGTGTTTAAATTCAGAAAAGAACAGTAGCATTGTTAAATAACTTAGCAATTTTTAAGTTCACCATTTCAGTTGAGTTCAAGACTCTTTGTTCACATCGATTTTCAGGTGCGGGCAGAAGACGCAGATTTGCTGATAATGCTAGTGCACCATAGCTCAAGCATCAACCGTCCACTATTCTTGACGACATCGAAGGGCTCTTACGATGTCAAGAGGAAGCGAGAAGCTCTGTCTGAAAGACAGAGGCACTACTTGCTCTTTTGTCACGCCTTCACCGGTTGTAACACGGTTTCCGCAATTGTGGGCCATAGGAAAACGACTCTATTTAACATATTTTGTGCAGGGGACATCAGTGAACACATGGACATCTTCCTTGACCTAAGGGCTACAAAGGATGCAGTTATCAGAGCTGGCATTGCAATTTTCCAGCACATTTACCACTCACCAGGTACTGCTTTGGGTGCAGTTCGATACTGGATGTTCTCGAGGAAGGCGGCAGCCGGGCTGATCAAACCAGAGACTCTACCTCCAACAGAGGGAGCAGCTGCACAACATTCTCTCCGTGCCGATCTCCAAACCCGGGACTGGATGCTGTCGCAGTGCACGTCTTTGGACCCCAGTGATTATGGATGGACCATAGGGGTTCATGGGTATGAGCCAGTTCCAACACTAGACCCCATGGCTCCTGAAGAGCCACTCCGGTTCACGAGCTGCAACTGCAGTGGACATTGCGGCAGCCAGCGGTGCAGCTGCAGGAAGAATGGTGTCAAGTGTATCCCAGCATGCAGAAATTGTAAAGGCATTACATGCAACAATTGCATCCACGATGATGTGTAGTCTGAAGAAGACGTAATCTCTGACTCCTGAGACATTTGACATTGTGGAGCAGCATCATTTTCCAGCTTGTTTACCATTTATCACTCCTGTTTGCTTCTCATTTTTAGGCTACATTTCTCTTGTTATCTCTTACTTCATTTCAGCTATAAAAAATGAATAAAGCTACTTTTCAACTTACATGCACCCACTATTATGTATTTAAATATAATTCTGTATTTAAATATAATTGCAGTTAACGAGAAAAGTGGGCGTGGCTGCTCTTCCTCCAAGAAGTAGTTTTGGGTAGCCCATCTTTCTGCAACTGTCACGAGTTTTCCTATGGGAGTTGGATTTAAACTTTTTGATATGTGTTAACTGACACCTTTACCAACAAAATGGTGAAGAAATTTCCTGGTAAGGAATTTGTTCCCAGATTATTGCAATATTCCCTGACTAAATGTGTCTTCTTCTGTCACTTCCCTCTCTTCCTTGAGTCTTTGCTCCTCTAAGCGAGAATGTGTGAGAAAGATAGAAGGTAGTGGTGTGAGGACAAAAGGTGTCGAAACTGCTAAATGAGAAATCGTCAGCTGTATCCGAATTTCCCAAAGAGCAAGGGACCTTCCTCGTAAATGGACATGACTCGGAAGTATTTCTGGCTGGTATAGTTGTGATAAGGAACGCTAAATTGTCCAATTCACAAAGAAAAGCATGTAACTAGTGTTGAGGACTATATTTCAATATTACTCATATTAATCAGTAAATCAATGCCCATAATTAATAACCATAATCAATAATCATAATCAGTAACCATATTATGTAAGCAGCAGTAACACACACGCACACACACACACACAAAACACACACATGAGCAGTATACACACACACATAAGCAGTTGGCCTCTGTAGCTTTGACTGACACCTGTTCAGTTGATTCAGGCAATATCTGTTCAGTCATCAGCATTATTCACCATCATTCATCAGAAATCATATAGTTATGCTGCTCCAGTATTACACTGGAAGAGGGCTGTTATCTTTTGGTTGCAGTTTTCAAGGCAAGTTGGCAGTGTTTTGGTTTGCCTGTTTCTGGGACGACTTGTGACCCAACTATAAGTCCTCTTAAACAATGAAGTAGCCTTGAAGTTGTTATTTTGCAAAGGATTCCAACTAATGATAGAAAAACAAGTAACATGCAGACACCACATGATTGTACCATTGAAAAACAAGTAGGAAGCAGACATTACGTTATTGAACCATTGTAGCATGAGAGGGCGGAAGAACCATATTTGGAAGATATTTCCTGTGATGAATGTATAAAAACTGGGTGTGAAAAGCAGAATGTCATTTCTTCTTGTGCAAAAAGAACTCTGCTTTATATTCATCAATATGCCACAATAAAGCCTAATTTTCTGAAGAATCTGTCTCTCTCCAATTGTTTGGGGATGGGGGAACCTCATAATATGAAAATATTTCTGAATGAAAACCACGACACCAGCTCCTGAGTTGTGTCCTTCCAAGGAAACATTGGACCATCCTTGGGAGAAAGGAAAGACTGAATAAGGGTCACAATTCCTTGTAGCTGCAGTGACTGGGTACAACATTTATGTGCCAAAGTTCTCCGATAAATTGCAAAGGCTATCTTCACCGTCGAGCTCATAATGAGTTTTTTTCCCCTCTTTTTATATACAGGGTGTTTCAAAAAAATGTCCCACTTTGAAAAATTGCCCTAAAATTAATATTCTTTAATTTTTTGAAAATCCTTTTACATAGGTTGATAGACAATGGTTCAGTGCTTTTTTTGTGCTATTGCACATATTCAACATGTCACGCATGAGTGAGCACAGGCTAATTACATAAATTGCGATAAATCTGTTTTGCACGAGAAAGTGCTGGGATGAAAACAGGATCTGAGCCCATAGGAAGCAATGTTAGGTATGCCCTTTATCATAAATTACCATTAATTTTGAATTAACCCTTTCACACTTTCAGTCCTCAACAATGTTATGTCCCTGGTCTAGGGGTGTACAGAGACACAACATTGTCACCCTCCTGCTCTGCCACTCCCTAGAAGGACCAGTAGCACAGAGAATCTCAAAATTAAAGCACTTTATCTCTCAGTGTGGAGTAACCTCAAAACAATAAACAAAACAAACTCTTAGCCCTAAAAAATGACCTGTACCCAAAAACAAAAATGTTGCAAATGAAATACAGCAGGCTAACCTACACTCCTAACTTAAACAAGAGAAAACTACAAAAACAAAAGAGGCTAAACCCACCTACCAAAACTGCCAAAAAGGGTACTCAATATTTATAAGTGCCAAAATGAAAACAGAAACCTATATTTCACAGTTAAAGACTCACATAATTTCTCCGTTACAAAAACACAGAATTTCCACAAGCAAATTTCAAATTTACAAATTTTGGCTCCTGAGTTGGGAGTAGCAGAGTTGACAGGGAGGGCCCCAGGTGCTGTCAGTTGGTGGTTTAAATCTTTTTAGGTCCAGGCTCCTCCAATCAGGAAGCGTCTTCCCACTCTGCTCCATCAACCCATGCTGCTCAATTAGGTCCAGTCCAGCCAATCCGGAACCACCACTTGGACTGGAGACACACCCATGCACACACCCAAAAAACACACACACAGACACTCCAAGGGAGGAGAGGGAGAGCAGCACACTGCATGCATGACACATGATCCCCAGGGTCATAACAACATGTCCACCATTTCTTTTCTGGCAGATTTGGGCCCTCCTCAGCATATCGTACACTGCACGGTGGATCAAAGCTCTGTCCCTTCTGAGAAGATTGACTTCTGCCATTATGCGTTCTCAATGTCATCCAAGTCCCTAGGTGGAGTGACGTACACTTTTGAATGGTCTTGCACCATTCTGGGGACATTCATTCATTGATTACATAACATGACATAACAGGACTGTTAGCCATCTGGAGAGCAAGGGTTAAAGCAATTTCCTGAAAATTTTTAGGACACTTAAGGGCATACCTAACATTGCTTCTCATGGTCCCAGATCCTGTTTTCATCACAGCACTTTTTCACACAAAACAGATTTATCGCAATTTACGTAATAAGCCTGAGCTCACTTATGCGTGACCTGTTGAATATGTGCAATAGCAAAGAAAAAGCACTGAACCATTGTCTATCAACCACTGTAAAAGGATTTTCAAAAAAATTAAAGAATATTAATTTTAGGGCAATATTCCAAAGTGGGACATTTTTTTTGATACACCCTGTATATATAAAAGTCATATAGGCATGGGTGCGGTCGTTTATCCGTCCGTCCGTCTGTCTGCGAACATTTCGTTTCCGGAGTAACTTGAAAACCGTTCAATATTTTCCAACAAAACTTGGAGTGCACATTAATCTGGACCTGACGTGGTGCCTTTAGCCAATCAGAAGTTGATGATGTGGGGCCGGGGGGGATATGCCATCTATTGATGGCTCGTTTAAAACATGACGTCGTTTGATTTCTAGCAACCTGTCCAGAGACTACGGATGAAAATTAGCTTTGTAGTTAACTCTGGCACATTAATACCAATGTTTAACTGAAATGTTGATTTATGTGCACTGCCCCTAGTAAACAAACAAACAAATAAATAAATTAGTAAATGTCTTAAAGGAAAGGACATCCAATTTTTCTCAAAAATGCGCAAGGTACCTTAACCATCTCCCGGTCACTTTCCCTTCACTTATGTGACGTTTTCTGGAGAGGGCAAGAAAAAGTGAAGAGGAAAAGATTACGGCCCCTTGAGAGAGAAAATTCACATACAGCCGTAGTTTTTTGAGCCGGAGGCGAACTAAGATGCAATACCGCTGTTAACCACTGGGGATTGTCAAGTTGAAGTGTGCACATAATGCTTTTGTACCTTAACATTCAAATCGCTGCTGTGGGTAATATAAAATTATTTCTTAGAAAGTCCATTAAAACCCTGAAAACTAAATGTCTTTCAGCCATGCTGATTGAATTAAGTAAATTACATCAGTAATGGCTGTGGGAAAATCTTTGTCCTGAATATTTTTACGGAATGAGTAGTGAGCTTGAGGGTGTTTTGTGAATTTGTTTTAATGTTTCAGCTATCCAGTCGTAATATACCCCATACCTGCTAATTCATATTTCAGCACGAAAATCTTCTAATTTCCGCCTCGTATTGTATTTAACGTTTAGCTAGAAAGACAGCACGCTGTGGGCCCACTAAACCTCGGGAGGTTGTATCGGGAACAAATAACTTTCGCAGCGCTGGCCTTATTTGCCCAAAGGAGCATCGAAATGTGGACGAGCGAGTTAAGGTCCTCTTCAGAATGCGACACCTTTCGTGCGCATGGGTGTATGGAGCGTTGTCCTTTTCACTCCTTGCTTTGTAGCAAAATCTTAAGTACCACTCGGGCGTGTGAATTAAAACAGCAAACCAGATACATTCATGGACAAGCACTTGCTGCCACTTTTCTGATTTACTGCATTTAACATGATTATTTCAGTATGTATTTATCTTCTGCGACTTTTAAAGGTCCCCTATTATGTCACCAGGTGCACAGCTAATTAATTATTACAAGCCATTTCAAAATCTTTTTCCTCTTGACATCACATGGGGAGGTAACCAACCGGAGGCAAGAAGAACTGATCACCTTCAGCCAAACAGTCAATCAGATTTCATTATTCTGGGTGGTCACTCCCCATTGTGATGGCAGGTAGGGGAGACTTTGAACTGGCTCATAATGGCTAATTAGCTGTGCACCTGGTGGCATAATAGGGGACCTTTAAACAAAGTGTAATGCGCATTGCTGGGATGAGCTAATGAGCAACCGATGAAAGGTTTTCGGGCTCCTCTCCACTTAAATTAAAAGGTTTTTTTAATTAACAAACACTCGCAGTGAAGACGTCTTAATCTATAAACAGCTTTCCCAGCTTCTTAATTTAACCATGCTCATCATGAACTAAAAGACAGACCTGATCCAAGATCAGCTCTCTGATTCTAATTTTTTAAATGAATACGGGTCCAGAATTTTCCCTCAAAAGTTGTGTTTCATTGCTTTAGCAAGTGTTCCAGGTTCACTTTTCAAAGCTTTGAGAAAGTCATTCCTTAGTAAGCTAAATTAGTCGTTCCTGACAAAATGGGTCTATCTGGGACTCATCCAGCCCTGTAATTAATATCTATAATCATGACGTGTTTTGTTCACATATCATTTTGAAATGTGGCTACAGTGCAATGTAGTACAGCATGGCTCAGAGAAACCAGGGTTGCTTTCATCCAAACTATCGGTAGCAGCGAATTTTATCTGTTTAATCTATTTTTAATCTGTTATGCACTTACAGTGCCAACAATCAGAAGTAGAGCGGCGAGATGACAAAAACATACAAGCTTTAACACTCTGAGTTAAAAAACGTGACTATGGTCCGCATTTGTCCTCGGGTGGAAATTACGAGAACTTCTCAACTTGTCACAGCAAGAAGTAGCAAATGTTGAAACTGAGACATTTTACATTTTTATCCACAAAATGAGCTTATTTCAAATTTTCTGGCTAAAACAGGTCTCAAAAAAGTTGGGACACAGGCAAAAAAGGGCAGAAAAAGCAATTAATATATAAGAGAATCAGCTGAAAGAACATTCAGCAAGTAATTAAGTTAACTGGCATCAGGTGTATAACATGATTGGGTATTAAAGGGATGTCTTAGAGATGCTGAGTCTCTCAGAAGTAAAGATGGCCAGAGGCTCTCCAACCTGGGAAGGCTTGCGTAAAAAAATTGTGGAATACTTTAAAAACAATGTTCCTCAACATCAAATTGCAAAGGCTTTGAAGGTCTCATCATCGACAGTGCATAACATCATCAAAAGATTCGGAGAAACTGGAAAAATCTCTGTGCGTTAGGGACAAGGCCGAAGACCTTTACTGGCCCGTGATCTTCGGGCCCTCAGACGCCACTGCACCACTCACTGGCATGATTCTGTCATTGACATTACTAAACATTACTGTGTTTACAGACAGTGGTCAAGAAACCACTGTCTGTAAACACAGTCCGCCGTGCCATCCACAGATGCCACCTAAAACTCTATCATGCAAAAAGGAAGCCATTGTTGGGCATGATCCAGAAGCGCCACTGTGTTCTGTGGGCCAAAGCTCATTTAAAATGGACTGTAGCAAAGTGGCAAAGTGTCCTGCGGTCAGACGAGTCCAAATTTGACATTCTTGTTGGAAATCATGGGTGTCGTGTCCTCTGGGCTAAAGAGGAGAAAGACCACCCCTCCTGTTATCAGCATTCAGTTCAAAAGCCCGCATCTCTGATGGTATGGGGATGCATTAATGCATATGGTGCGGGACACTTGCATGTTTTAAAGAGCACCATGAATGCTGAAAGGTATATAAAGGTTTTAGAGCAACATATGCTCCCCTCCAGACGACATCTATTCCAGGGAAGGCCTTGTGTATTTCAGCAGGACAATGCAAAACCACATACTGCAGCTATTACAACAGCATGGCTTCATAGTAGAAGAGTCCGTGTGCTGAACTGGTCTGCCTGCAGTCCTGATCTTTCACCGATTGAGAACATTTGGCGCATAATTAAATGAAAAGTCCGTCAAAGGAGACTCAAAACTCTCCAGCAGCTGGAAGCCTGTATTAAACCAGAATGGGATCAAATTCCAATGGCCAAATTCAAGAAACTTGTCTCCCAGATGCCTCCACTCTGTGTTAAAAAGAAGAGGGGATGCTACACCATGGTAAACAGGCCCCTGTCCCAACTTTTTTGAGACGTGTAGTAGCCATCAAATTTGAAATGAGCTCATTTTGTGGATAAAATTAGAAAATTTCTCTGTTTCAACATTTGCTATGTTATCTCTGTTTTATTGTAAATAAAGTACTGGCTGGTATGATTTGAAAGTCATTGCGTTTTGATATTATTCACAATTTACACTTTGTCCCAACTGTTTCGGAATTGGGGTTGTACTTAGACCCCCTCAATCTCGTGGTGTGGGTAGGGATAGCATTATTTTTGTGCCTACGGTTTCTCAACGAGTTGGGAACTTTGATACAGCTGAATTGAGGCCTACATGCACAGACGGGTCATTGGCTTTGACGTAGCTTTCCTGATTCAGTAGTCTCCCATAATTTGTTTGTGGCAAAACACAAAAGCAGGAAAATAATTCTCACGTGTGTGTCTGCAAATCACGTGTCTTTCTACAAAACCATTTTATTATTGCTGCATGTAATTTCACAGGAACCAAGCGATCCGTCCTTGTAATGGCGTACACAGTGACATGAGAATCTCATTCGAGAGGCTAAAATAATGAGCTCTCCAAATGTCCATCAGCCCAACGAGGACAACATCCACTCAAACACTTATCAAGCCTCTGTGGACAGGAGCATCCACTTCTTCTTTGGTTCTGTTCAGTCCAATCGCAGATAGCTTTCACATAAATGTCATTCCCCCCAAATTAGTAAACTAATGCTTCTGTGATCCATCCATCAAAATGTGTCTGACAGAATACATTTCATTGCATTGATTTGGCAAATACTTTTATCCAAAGCGAAGTACAGAAAGTGCATAAAGTCAGGTCACTGAAACAGTTAACACAATAGATCAGATAAAGGTACAATTTGTATAAAGCGTCAATCAGCTCAGTCATGAACAAGTAGCAGTGCAGGCTAGATGGTAGGCTAGCATCAACTATATTTGAGCATTACAAAAAGGCCAGGCAAATGATCTGTCAAAAAATCTGTCAAAACAGATGAGTCTTTAGACCGCAATGGAAGATCTACAGAGACTGAGCAGTGTGACAGTGGACAGGTCATTCCACCACTGGAGAGCTGTGGCAGAGAGCCTGATCACATGATCACAGTGCTTCTGTCAGATATCTGGTGGATAAGAGTGAATCCATATTTAAATCCATTAAAATCCATTATCTGATTCAGTTTTCTTGGTCATGTTTGTCATGTTGCAGGGAGGTAGGGGGTTGAAGCCTATTGCAGCATACAATAGGCAAGAGGTAGGAACAGATCCTGGACAGATTTGTCCGAGATCTAACACCACTCTCCCGCACCTACTGGCAATTTAGAATCTAGTAAATATACTTTCCTGCAAATTCATTATATGCTATTAAAAAATATGGCCTGTTACTTTATGAATACAGAATCTTAACTTCAATAATAGTCAAACATCTGTAATTGATAAGCAGGGTGCACTATATGATGATTTATTCAAGGCCATCTGAATTGTTTTCAGGGGAGTGCTCATTGCTGTGGGTCAGATGAGGGCGACCATAGAATTAATAAATTGATGTCCTTTAATGTTCCTGCCTCCTAAACACATTTTCTGTGATATTTAGGAAGTCATTCTCATTGGATTATCTTTGGCAAGGGTTCCCCAACACTGGCTATAGGACGCCATTCTCCCTTAGGTGTGTCCTTTAGCTTTAAAATCACCAATTACTTTAGCTACAGGATACGGTGGGCTCCAAAATTACTGGCCCCCTGACAGGCAATGCACAAACAATACAAAAAAATATATGAACAATATAATTCTAGAGAAACGGAATATAGACATGTGTGAAATACTTTACTAATGTTTTGATGGAAACAACCAAAATCATAATCATTTTATACAAAATAACTTTCAACAAAATCAAGGTTTCATAATAATTGGCACCCTTCATTTAGTACTTAGTGCTGCCATCTCAGGCATGAATAACGGCATGGAGTCTTTTCCGGTAATTTTTGATAAGGTTAAGGCACACATTTGGGGGGATTTTGGACTATTCCGCTCAGCAGATCCTTTCAAGATCCTTCTCATTCTTTGGTTTATGTTTATCAACTGCCCTCTTCAACTCAGCCCACAGGTTTTCGATTGGATTGAGGTCTGGTGAGTATGATGGCCATTGCAGAATGTTGATTTTATTGTCACAGAACCATTTATGTGTGGATCTTGAGGTATAGGTGACTGTCTTGCTGGAAAGTCCATCAACAGCTAAGTCCCAGCTTTCTGGCGGAGGCAACCAGATTGTCAGCCAAAATGTCCTGATATTTGGTGGAATTCATTATGCCATTAATCTTAACCAGTGCCCCTGGACCTCTTGAATTACAAACCCCAATTCCAATGAAGTTGGGACATTGTGTAAAACGTGAATAAAAACAGAATACAACGATTTGTAAGTCCTTTTCGACCTATATTCACTTGAGTAGACTACAAAGATAAGATATTTAATGTTCGAACTGATAAACTTCATTATTTTGTTGGAAATTTTCACTCATTTTGAATTTGATGCCTGCAACACGTTCCAAAAAAGCTGGGACAGGGGCAAAAAAAGACTGGGAAAGTTGAGGAATGCTCAAAAAACATGTTTGGAACATTCCACAGGTGAACAGGTTAATTGGAAACAGGTGAGTGTCATGATTAGATATAAAAGGAGAATCCCCAAACGGCTCAGTCATTCACAAGCAAGGATGGGGCGAGGTTCACCACTTTATGAACAACTGCTTGAGCAAATAGTCCAACAGTTTAAGAACAATGCTTTTCAACGTGCAATTGCAAGGGATTTAGGGATTTCATCATCTACAGTCAATAATATCATCAAAAGATTCAGAAAATCTGGAGAAATCGCTAAACATAAGCGGCAAGGCCGAAAACCAACATTGAATGCCCATGACCGTCAGTCCCTCAGGCAGCACTGCATTAAAAACCGACATCATTCTGTAAAGGATATTACCATGTGGGCTCAGAAACACTTTGGAAAGCCATTGTCAGTTAGCAAAGTTTGTCTCTACATCTACAAGTGCAAGTTAAAACTGTACCATGCAAAGCGAAAGCCATATTTCAACAACACCCAGAAACGCTGCCGGCTTCTCTGGGCCCGAGCTCATCTGAGATGGACTGACGCAAAGTGGAAAAGTGTGCTGTGGTGTGACGAGTTCACATTTCAGATTGTTTTTGGAAATCATGGAAGTCATGTCCTCCGGGCTAAAGAGGAAAAGGACCATCCAGATTGTTATCAGCGCAAAGTTCAAAAGCCAGCATCTGTGATGGTATGGGGATGTGTTAGTGCCCATGGTATGGGTAACTTGCACATCTGTGAAGGTACCATTAATGCTGAAAGGTACATACAGGTTTTGGAGCAACATATGCTGCCATCCAAGTAACATCTTTTTCAGGGACATCCCTGCTTATTTCAGCAAGACATGCCAAGCCATAATCTGCATGTGTTATAACAGTGTGGCTTCATAGTAAAAGAGTGCGGGTCATAGACTGGCCTGCCTGCAGTCCAGACTTGTCTCCCACTGAAAATTAGTGGCGCCTTATGAAGCGCAAACGGAGACCCCGGACGACGGAGAACCCAGACTGTGGAGTAACTAAAGTCATACATCAGGCAAGAATGGGAAAGAACTCCATCTGCAAAGCTTCTACAATTAGTGTCCTCAGTTCCCAAACACTTATTGAGTGTTGTTAAAAGGAAAGGTGATGTAACACAATGGTTAACATGCCCCTGTCCCAGCTTTTTTGGAGCGTGTTGCAGGCATCAAATTCAAAATGAGTGAATATTTCCAAAAAAACAAAAAAGTTTATCAGTTGGAACATTAAATAGCTTGTCTTTGTAGTGGTACATAGTTATATTATTATACTATAGTATAGTATTATACTCCAGTTATATATCGTATAATATAGTTCCTTAACACTTAAATTCCACTTTTTTAAGTTTTATCTAATACCTGGTTTAATTTTGGTAGATGTTATTTACAATAATCTTAAAGGGTGCCATTAAATGTGAAACCTTGATGTTAAGGAAACAGATTTTTAATTAAATCAGTAAATGATTCTGGTTGGTTCCATTGGACTATTGACATCGTACAGTATTTATCACATGTTGGTATTTAGAGTTTCTCTATAAATATATTTTGAAAAACTTTTTAAAGAATTGTTTTTGTATTGCCAGTCAGGGGTGCCAGTAATTTTGGAGCACATGGTAGTTCCATAAACTGCGAAATAAAGAGCTATGGCCAATTTTCCTAATCATATACAATAACTAGCTTTACCCGTGCTCTGCATGGGGTTGACTGTGACCAATAATCCAATGTCGTCACCCATCGTCATGGCAACGAAATGCAAAACGGATAAAATGGCCCAAATATCAGTAACGGCGCGAGATGCTTCGATCCCACATGGCGGACGACAAGGGCAGGCTCATCTGGAAAGCATATGCCAGACCCAGTCGATAATGTGATGTCACAGTGATGTTACAAGTGATATCACCGCGTGAGATCTTTGTGATTTCACAGTGAACTCAATTTGCAGCCTCACATAGATCTCACGGTGATGTCACGATGTGATATCATGGTCAGACATCTGTGTGATGTCATGGATGATATCACTGTGTGAGATTTTTGTGATATCACAGTGACCTCAATTTGAAGCCTCACAAAGATCTCACAGTGATGTCACATTAATATCAAAGTGTGATGTCACAGCTGTGAGATCATTGTGACATCACAGTGATATCACATTAATATCAAAGTGTGATGTCAGAGTTGTGAGATGATTGTAACATCACAGTGATATCATGTAGACATTGTGTTGACTGGGGAGGGCGCAGGGATCCGTTGGGCGGTTTGGGAGGAGATACATCGCAAAAGCCAGGCAAACTGAGAATTAATACATAGATGGTTAGTGTTATTGTGACCTTTTCTTCCAATATAAATTACCCAGTCAACTTATGCATATTTGGTTATGTAACCTGCGCTTCATAATTGTTTCAATGACAGAGAAAATGAAGACTGGCAACAAGCATCCGTAACTGAGTAATGCTGATCGAAATGCAATTCTGCGCTAAAAAGACGTGATTTATTTCTCATGTTACCTTAAAGAGAACTGGTTACACCTGATAGTGTAGCTGTGAGGGTGGACTCAGAACCAGAGAGCTGGGCTGGAGTCAGAAATCTAAACAACAGTTTATTTACAGGAAAGAACAAGATTACACAACCAGGGACCTCTATTTATTCGAAAGCTAGGCACAGAGGATACCGGTCAGGAACAGGGGCTGAAATACCAAAGGAATCAATGGAATGAAAACCAGACCAATGCACAGAAGATCCAAGCTTTATAAAGTGAGTAATCTAAATATACAAAAACAAGCCTTTAGTTAACACATTGAAGATACAAGTGCTTAATCAGAAACAAATGCCGGCAGAACTGCAAAATAGTTAGCGGAAGGAGGGAGACAAGGGTCGAATCAGGGTCTGCTTGAGTTGGCCAGACTATGAATGATGGGAGAGTGGCTGCATGTGTAAGGCAGTCCATGGTGCACAGGTGCTAGTGATTAATATTCAGGTTAAGTTGGACCAAAATTGTGGAATGGAATCTGAGTACGGTGGGGGCATGTTAGATGGAGAGCCCTGTGCAGACGTGACAGTAGCGTGTTTCCAAAGTTCATAAAACTGCAAAAATGACTGAAAATAGGTCAAGACCCATCATTTGTTGAAAGGGATGTTCAGTTTGTCCTCTGTGTTTAGCTTACCAATCGCCTCTGATTACTACCTTTAATTATTTACCCATTTCCCACGATGGCCATAGCTGCTGTCCATTTTGGGCACATATTTGCCTACTAGTGGCATCCCAAAATGGGCTGTGCCTTAGTTTAGGTGTGGTTCTCACAAGTCATAAGTTGACAGCCTTATGTTTCGGGAAAATACCACATGCCGCTTTGCCAGTACTCATTTAAATGGCACGCTTCAAGCAATTAAATCTGCCCAAATACAAATATTAAACATGTCTCAGCGTTTGGAGATTCTTTTCCTAATGAGACAGAGTTGATTGATTCAACGTCAACATTGCTTCGGAGAGGGAAAAGATCTCGCTCATTTCGCTCTACAACCCACGGCTGAAGAAAAAAGGTCATATTTCAGCGCACTTCACCAATTACTGGCTCCTCTTCACAGTTCACTGCTTGCGGACGGATTTTATTTATTTATTTATTCCTTGACCTCTGTAGCCCATGTATAAAGAGCTGAGGTTATCCAGAACGGCTATTCAAACAGGAAACACTTGTGAGCGACAGATGAAAACTTTTATTTGACAAGTGGCGACACAGAATTCTGTATCTTTGACCAGACTGAGCAGGCGAGGCCAGCGTAGGCGTACGCGAGACGAATTCATACATTCAAAAATGGCGTGTATTTTGAGGCCACATCACAGATAAGTTTTTTCTGCCTCACTAAACGCGCACTTGTCAACAACAGGCCGGGGCGCGTTACGTCGCCCGCCGCACCAATCATAGGACGCTAAGCGGTCTGCGCGATAAGAAAACCAAACAACTACAGTCAGATTTTCCAAACCACAGTTCGTGTCAGTAACATGCAAACGAAGCTTCTAACCAAAGCAGAGTAGCCTTAAAATAGCCTAACGGCGTTCGGTTTCCCTTTAGTGCCTTTTCAATAAGTACTGCATGAATGATGCGATGATTGCTTCACTTTGCATAATATCACAAACCTCAGTGATATGGCCGTCAGAATTAAGCAACTAACTGCTGAAACCAATGGTTGTAGAATACCCAAACAGCGATAGGCCTACCAGTTTCAAAACCTCGATCAAGTGAGAGGTATATGGTTGAAGCAATCCCCCTTTAAACGTCCTCGACGAGACCACTCAAACGCATCGCTATTAATCCTCAGACAAGCCAGAGCATAAGCACTAAAACAAGTACAACTCGTTATTCGTAGCATTAGTAAATAATGTTAAGGAAAATAATTGAAAAATAGCCTGTAAGTACTATATTTTAAATAAACAGTAGCCTGAATGAATATACATTTTCACGACAAAAGATGTATTTTAATATGCGCGGCTTACTCAGAAACTCGCGTCCAAATAGAAACTGCCAGTGTAAACATCTGACTATAATAATTAGCTGGGACTTGCTGCAACTAAATAGCAGCCTACGTTTGCAAAGACTCCAGCAAGCGCCGTCACACTATTGCCTCTGATTTAAAAAAAAATGTTCACGAAAACTTGAGGCTGGGCTACTTTTAATTGCTCTAATCACACCATGGCGTATCAACAACTATAAAGGTTCAATTAGTGGCTAACAGGCTGCTAAAAATGCCCACGGGGAAATAAAGTGACTTCCCAATGGATTACAAGTTACAGTAATTGATTTATTTCGTCCCTTCACGCTCCCTGTAGACTCAAGCCAGTTATTAACCGGGATGAGCACATAACGCTCACCCACCCTTTCGGATCCCCTGTCTCCATCCGTGTGTTTTATGTCTGCGTCACAACAAGTCACTCGGTCGAGAGCGAGAGCGAGAGCCAGGGATGATGGCGTCTCTCGCGGGTTGACTCTCGGCTGCATCGGCAAAACGCAACCATCAGCGCTCGTTTGGGACGAGAAAAGAAAAAGTGGCCGACGAGTGGGACCATGACGATACGTGGCGGCGAAAAACGGACAGCGCGAGAGAGACGGACAAACGGACGGCTCCTCATTTGACGGGTTGATTGACGCGCCGTTTGGCACGGACACGCACAGTACACACGAACGTAGCTGGCTACAGTAACAGAGACGCGGAAAAAAATAATACAAAACTGACGAAAAGAAACGCTAGAAGCATTTGATGTCAGGCTTTTGTAGTTTTATCCGTTAATCTCGTGCAGAAAGGACTTCGAACCGTCAGGTATCAGTTTTATTTTTTTTTTTTGAAAATGTAATATATGTGAATATGAAGCTCTGCATTTGCCAATTATCCCATATTGCCATTGTGTTTTGCTACGACTTGTATGTGTCGCCCGGAGGCCATTTATTTCAATACAACACTGCACAGTTCGATTCCTTGATGTTTGATAGTGCATTAATAATTAAGAAATAAATTCCCGAGCGTATGTAGTTTGTTGTTAGTAATATTTTTAACTGTAATAGTAAAATATTAATTATTATATATAGTTAAAGTATTGTTTGTAACTCATTAATAATCCTCTGTTTAGTTCCCTATCCCGTCCATGTTGTCTTCTATGCTGCCAATCAGTATGTAAATTAACCCTTCGCGTTCTGCCTCCGTGTCTGTGGTAAGGTTGCTATACATGCGATTTTTTAAATTCTTTCCCGGCTTTGGAAAACATTTGGTGACTACGTGTCTACTCTCCAGATAGTTTTTGGTAGCTGGGTGTCCAGTGTAAATTCTTCCTCTTTGGTTGTGCCCCCTCTGCTCCTCCTCCACCCGTCCTGTGTTTCTTTCTTACACTCTTTCGTACTCTTTCATTCTCAGGATGGGGGCAGTGAGTGAGGGAGATGACGTGCTTGCCAGATGGAGTGATGGACTCCTATATTTGGGCAATGTTAAAAGAGTGAGTTCTGGAATTTTTGTGTATGGAAGTGTCTGTGGGTGTGTGAATGTGTATATGGAACTCTGGGCAGTGTGCGTGTGTGTGTGTGTGTGTGTGTGTGTTGCTGAATACGTCCCTTCATCTGTGTGTGGTAGAGAGTCAGTCTTGTGTTTGTGTATTTGTGTGTGTGTGTGTGTGTGCGTGTGTCTGCACAAACCATTTGTTTTTGTTCTCACATCTTGTTGTGTCTGTATTATTCTGTGTGTGTGCACAAACCTCTGTTTCTACCCATATGTTTACGAGGCTCGACATGTGTGTGCGCGAGTGTGTGTGTGTGTGTGTGTGTGTGTGTGTGTGAGAGAGTCAGATGGTCACCCCATTTCGCTCATTTCGCTCTATTTTCCCTCTCACAGGTCGATGAGCTGAAACACTCCTGCTTGGTTCGGTTTGAGGATAACTCTGAGTTCTGGGTGCTGAAGAAGGACATTCACTCCTGTAAGACTCAGATAACAAATCCTCCTCTTACTGAAATGCAGAGCGTGCAGGATGGGCAGTTATGTCTCCCTAAAATACCTTTTTTATTACCCGCCTTTATGGATGATAATTAGTTGAGATTTGGTGAAGCAATTTCTCTGAGAGGAAGATACAGAAAGAGAACTCAACATGTAGTGAAGGGCAGGGTACAATGAGTGAAATACGCGCTTGGTGGAATGCAATACTCGGTGACTGAAATGCTCGCTGGAAATTGAGAAAGTCCACTTTGGTTGAAATGCATGCTGGGACTGAAACAGAGCTCTGGGAGAGAGATGCATGCTGGGATTGAAACCACATTCTACTGGAGGAAGTAGACGGCTGGTAGGAAGCAATGGGGTTGAAGATAAGAGGAGTTATATTTCATAGCCATGCAAATGTTTATTGCTAAAATGAAAATGCACTTGAAGCCAGTGAGATTTAGAGTGCCCCCCCTCAATCAGGCCATATTGGGAATTGCAGCTCATTAACAATTATGTAAGCATGGATAATTTTAAGGTCAAAGGTAATGAGGTCTCAAAATGCTGCTAAGGAAAAATGCTCGTGTCAGACATGAATGAACACCTGGAGTGGGGTGTTTCTCTGTCTCCCTACCTCCTTCTCACCCCCCCTTCTCTCTCTCTCTCTCTCTCTCATACAGTCTCAGCTGTGAAGGAGGGCGTCTGCTCCGTCTGTGACGCCCCGCCCCTCAAAGAACCGCTGGTGAACTGTCACAAGTGTCGCCATGGTAACGTGATTTCTTCGCTTGCATCCTGTAATATGCAATACAATGCAATGCAAAAAAAAAAAAAAAAAAAAAAAAGAAGAAGGGAAAAAAATGTAATTTAGTTTCAGGTTACCGCAGGGAGCATTCGGATTGACGCAGAGGGGAGTAACGGTGCGTCTCAGAGCCGAACAGATGTGCGATTTTTTCCGCGGCCTTTCAGGAAACGACGGTCGTCTGTTCGGCAGTCGCGCAGGGGGGCTCATAGCTCATATTTTCCTGTGTGAATAGGAGCGCGAGAGCGAATGGCAGAATCTATGGCGGTGAAAAGCCGCCGTCAAAAAAAAAGCCACTGAGATTAAACAAGCGGCGTGATGCTTCTTGTCGTTTTACGGAGGCCGTCGACAGAGGCGGCAGCAGCACTCTCGCAGTGTAAAATGCTCCCGTCTCAGAGTTACAGCTAAGCCCATAAACATTTGGAAGAATACAAATTTATTGTTATTTTAGATGTCTATCGCAGCATGTTGCAGTTTATGTAATGAATCTTAGCTCAAAGTGCAGACTTTTGTTAAGGCGCGTTCACATCCAAATCTGGTGAAAGGTGTAGGACATATTTTGTGGCGCACATTCCCCCCCCCCCTTTTTTTTAAGACAACGAAAGTGATTGGACAATTCGCTGTCCAATTGTTCCAAGGTCGGTGGTGTGTTATGCCCTCATTATATCATGTACAAGTGAGTAAATCAAAGGTTTATTGTTGATTTCAAGTGGGGCATTTGCATTTGGAATCTTTTGCTGCTAACTCTCTATTATCAAGACCAAAGAGCTGTCTATGTCAGTGGAGTAAACCTTCATTTGGCAGAAAAAGCAAAACAAATCAAATGGAGAAATGGCAAAATCATTAGATATGGCCAAATGAACTATTTTGTACATTCTAGAGGTGGCGGTGATGAATGGCAATTTTTAAAAAAGCATAATAAGACCAACTGCTGCCTTTGGACGTGTTGGCAATGGTGCGCCATTTATTTTTCTTGAAACATACCTTCATACCTGAAGCTGTCTTATAGAAATGTCAGAGGTTAAGTGAAATGCTTCTGGGAAAAATTGTTGATAAGCCAGCTAATCACCAGTGAAGCTGGACATCTTCTCACCTTTTACTGCATGATTACCCTCTGTAGTTTGCCTGAATAATAATCAAGCTATTTATTTACTGACAAATCAATTCCCATGTGTAAACTACATCGTATAAGGACTAAGAAGTGATACTGAGAAGCAGATGTACCCAACTAGGCTGCACTGTGAGAAATGTTAGAGTGGTAATAATGTGAATAATCAAAAAAGAAAAAAAAATCAAACTTTCTCCATCTCCCTTTGTGGCATTTTTTCAAGAGAAATTATGAAATTTTCATTAAAAATTATTATAAGATTGTTTTTTGATTTAGTTTTAAGCATTCAGAAACATACATTTATTGAGGGAAACATCATTAGTGAATTGAACTATACTGACACACAGTGAAAACGCAACACCCATATTTAATCACCAAAAAGAAGAAGCAACCAATGTTTTTCGATTCAGTTTTAATACAAATAGGAAAAGCATTTCATTGTCCATGACACTGTAAAGTTTCATCACAATATCTCAACAAATGTTTCCGATATGCCATTGTAAACGCACAGACCCTCCCCAAACTGTCAGTAGCTAGTGCGTCCTCCCTGTGCTTGGACACATGTGCATAAACGGCGAGGCATCGTTTCACACAAACGTCACACAGTTCCTTGGGGAAAGTTCCTCCGCTCCTCCTGTAGTGCTGCTGTCAACTTGGTGACGTTGTGTGGTTGACGTTGACGCTGACGCACACGACGACCCAGTTCATCCCACATGTGTTCAATGTGGTTAAGATCAGGTGAAATGGATGGCCAAGGCAGAACATCGACCCCTGCCTGCTGGAGAAAGTCTCTGGTGAGGCGTGCAGAATGGGGACAGGCGTTGTCGTGTTGGAACGTGAACGGTAATCATTGTTGTCCATGGTTGTTCAACAGAGGTTGGAGAACTGGTCTTGAAATCTTATCCACATATCGCTGTGCCTTTAGACCTCCACGAATCACAATGAATTCAGTCCAAAATCTCAAATTAATGGCAGCCCAGACCATGACACTACCCCCACCAAACCGATTTCTCTCCAGAACACATGTGTCTTGATGACGCTCATATTGCCTCCTATACACCCGTTGTCAGCCATCAGCAAATGAGACACAGAACCTCGATTCGTCTGAAAAAACCTAACGATGGAAGACTCGTGGCAGCTGAAGAGCAAACTGGAGTCTGTTGTCTCTATGACGTTGTGTCATGATTTTGCCTCGATATGGCCTCCAGCACTTAACCCTGCAGCTCACCGAATCACAGTCATGGCATGGATGGGGCATCCGTGGCGTCATGCTCTGAGCTGTGTCTGCTGCTGTTTGGAACTGGTTCCTCAGATGGATCCGCCGGATGTGTCAGTCCTGACGTGCTGTCGTAACCAGAAGTTGTCCTGGTTGGGGGTGGTGGTGAATGCTTCCTGTCTGTTGGTAGCGATGCTCCAGTCTGTTGATGGTGGATGGACTGACCCTGAACCGGCCGGCAACCTCTCTTTGAGATGTTCCCCCAAGCAGCATCCCCAAAGCTCACTCCCTTTGCTGTTCTGTAAGCCGTGGCATTCTGACACTGATGCTGATGGGGATGAACCACTGTGCCTTTTATGTGTCCAATGTCTTCCTTTGCACTTGCAAAAATTCAAGTGATGCATTCAACCTTCTGCTAATGACATGGCAAAGTTACGTTTCGGAGAAGTGATCCCCTGACAGATGCACAAACTGGGTTTGAACTAGGACTTGCACAAATTCCAGCTTTTAACATTCACACCAGTGTATTCCTTCTGTGGTAATTTTGATGGCTGCAAAAAATCAGCCACAATTTCAAAAATTAGGTGTTGCGTTTTCACTGTGTTTCAGTATATTATTGTGACATATAAATAATTTTCAAAGTCTCACAAAATGGCCAAAAATGCTCTTTGCCAAGTGAAAATATTTACTCATATCTGTGCTGGTTCATGAGCATGTAAAGTTGAGAATGCAACCAACAGTAATACTGTAGAAATATTGGATGGTCAGCCTTCTGCTTAGTCTTTGTGATTAATCATTTAACTGCTAATCAAGCATGTCATTGGGTACAGGTTGAGAGTCAAGTTTGTTGGTTTAATCGTAGGATTATAACTTGCCTAATTTATTCCCTTCGATTAGCATTTCACTAATAAGTACTGATTTCCAATTTTTTTTTTTTTTGGAAGCGTTTCGTTTGTCCTGTTGAAGTCTTGTTACTGTTTCTTTAATAAACCTGCGGACCCATATTTGGGTCCATAAAATGCAGCTAATGTATTCAAACCTGTGGAACTTCGGTCCTATTTTAATTTCCGTTGGAGATTCCAAGGTTTCCAATGATCAAAAATATTTCCTGTTGAATTACAGGGAAATGTATATAAAATGACGTGCAAGATCTACATAGTTTCTATTTGAATTAATGCTGTGGCCATAAAAACATGGCACCCTGGATTTGAATATTTCTCTCAATATAAGCGTGATGTGGCTTCAGCGAAGCGCTACAGCCAGCAGATACAGAATATGCTTGTGACACTGTCCTACAGTATGAAAAAAAAACTTTTTTTTAAATGTTTAATCTATTTGAGGGAAACCTGAAGTGGAAAAGTCAAAGGGCGAAAGACCACTCCAGTGATGAAGGGAAATAAAATGGCGCATGATTCCCTACAGGCCCCACGGTGATAGTCGGTCTTATTGTGCTTAAAAAATAATGAGGATTCAACATAGTGCATTGTCAATAAAAATAAAATGCACTGTTGAGCTCAGGAACACCAAAAGACCTGGAAGTCCATGGATAACAACTGTGTCAAATATCTATAGAATTCTGTCCTTGGAAAAGAAAAGCCCTGTCAACAAAAAGTGGGACTGAGTAGTAAATACAGAGGGGTTACCAAAGCCACTGGCAAGCCTCAAAATCAGGAACTTTGCTGAAAACTTAAAAAAGCTTTAGTTTTTGAATGGCATTGTATGGATTGATTAGACCAAGATAAACTTGTACTAGAATGATGGGAGGAAAAGGGTATAAAGAAGGAGCTACTCATGATCTGAAGCTTTCCACCACATCTTTGAAGAGCAATCATTTGTGCCAATGGAAATGGTTCCCTTGTATTTATTGTTGATGTGACTGCTAGCAAAAGCAGCAGGATACATTTTGAATTGTATAGGGCTGTGTAACATGCTCAGATTCAGGCTAATGCTTCAAAACACATTGGACAGGAGGGAATACTGCGAAAGCAACCCAAGACGTTTTGGGTCAAAGAAGTGGAATGTCAGATAATGGCCAAGTCAGTGACTTGGCCTTAATCATATTGATCATGCATTTCTCTTGCTAGAGGCAAAACTTAAGGCAAAGCACCCCAAGAGTGAGCAGAAACTGAAGACGGCTGCAGTGAAGGCCTGGCAGAGCATGACTGCTGGCAGAGCATGCCCGGGGAAGAAACCCAGTGTCTGGTGGTGTCTATTGGTTCCAGACTTCAGGCAATTTCTTAGTGCAGAGAATTTGTAGCACGGACTACATCTTACATTGGAATTAATTCCAAAACAGTCCAGACAGTATTTTTTGAGTAAACCCTTAAATTAAAGCAAAAAGTATACTATTCCAGTTCACTTTGATTGTCTGATTTTGAATCCATCGTGTTGGCATACAGAGCCAAAATGTATAAAAATTGTGCCTCTGTCCAAGTAATTGTGGACCTGTTCATAATTCTGTGGCTGTGCAGCATGGATTAGGTTACCTGTCAATACATGTTATGACTGAGGACGTAGAAGGGGGAAATATTCAGAGTAGGGTTCAGCAAATCTGTCACTCGAATCCAAATCCAGACCTGGCTTCTTTTCTCCCGAGTAATTAGCCAATTTATTTAACAATTAGTGCTCCTTATTAGTCAGACTGTCTTTATATCTGACTCCCAGGTAAAGGGAGGGTGGAAAACCAGGAACTCTTGGATCTCAAGGAGCATGATTTGATGATCTCGGACATAGCATAAGACAGTGGAGTCATTTCAGCACAAAAATATATTTTTTTTCTTCAATTTTTGCTTTGTTCTTTGGTTAATATAATCAGGGCCGTCCAGTAAAAAAAAAAAAATTTGTATTTGCTACAGAATTACAGAGAACATTAAAAAGAAAGAAAAATTAATGCTGGAAGCAGCCTCGAAAGGTATTCACTGCACGCAACCGGATTTCCCAAAAGCACAGATGATAACTTACATAGTTTGAACCATTGATTGTATATGGTCAAACTGTTCCATTTGTTAATATCATTTGCAACTATCTTTTTGGGCAATATATCCCAGTACAGTGACCGTCACTGAAAATTACGCATGACCAGTGTGAGAGGTTATCACAAGTGATCAAGAGTAAATGCCATTCTGGTGTAAGCAGCTAGCTCAGCACAAATTGAAATTGCTACCGTGTTGTTGTTGGTTGTGCTATCAACACTAAACTTGGCACATTGCCTAAGGGTGCTGTCACTGATTTACCCACCAAGTTTCAAGGTCATAAAGTGTTGTAAAATGGAGTTGTGATTTATTGCATTTCTTCAGAATTTGATTGGATGAAAAATTTGCCATTTCTTTACCTGATTGTTACAAAAAGCTTTATTTTTGTTCAAGAATTCCCATGGACCTCGCAAACTAGGTTTGGTTATATTTCAACTCGCAGTTCAGGAGGAAAACATTATCAAACATTTTTCAAAATTTCCAACCGCGGAACATCTATCAAGGTGGACCTAATCAGTCCCAATTAGTTTGGCTTGCCAAATTCCTGCTATATACCATAGACACTAGAGGAAGGAGGACTCCTCATCCCCAATAGACCCCCATCATAAGAAATTGGGCACACTTCCTGTCTCCTAAGTTGGCGCTGTCGCGGAAGTATCTTGAGCGTCCCGCTCGCAGTGAATGTTGGAAAATACAAGCATCCATCTTATATCTGCATGATGCGTTTATATATTCATTTTATTTTGCTTCTTCAGGCACTTTTTCTATGCCACTAATGTTTATATTAAGCATTGCAAATATGAGTTAGCTGGCAAGCTAGGGCGTTTGCGAATTACTGTAATTGCCATTAGCAAGCTTGAAGGGCTTTGTAAAACAAAACGACATCAGCTAGTTTATTCAAAGTTGTGAAGCTGGAATGAAATACGACAGTTGCTCATTTATTTCTTACCTGTCTGCGTCCTTGGGCAAAGAAAAGATTGATCGCATGTTCCTAAAATTACACCCTATTGCTGTATGAGGTTTCGGTATTTTTAACATGCATGGACAAAAACGCGAGATACGGTATACATTTAATGTTTGCACCTTATTTTGCCGCTTTTTAAATATCTGATATCAACCATGGACTGTATAAAAAGATGGACGCAGCACCCTGGTCTCAAAAGTGAGGCCAATGCAGAAATTTCTAAAAATTGCATTCTACTTAATATCCAGCAGATGGCGACGTCAGTGGTTGCAGAAAGAATTTCAATGCTATAGAAGTCTATGGGTAATGACCCTACTTTCACACCTGGTTTATTATTTCAAGAATTATTTTCCACATTATTTTATGGTATCTATCGCAAGTGTCAAGTCTCCTTCGATATATCATGATGTTTATTTTTGTAAATTATGGCCCCAAATAGACTAGAATAAAGGATAAAGGCAGAATATGTGTTAGGGGCGTGGCTATCCTCTGGTCCTTGTCAGATATGGCCAGATCCACCCGTAGATCCACCCCTCGCTCTTCCCTGGATCTTCAATTCACGCTCTTGTCCAATAGGAATCACATCCGGTTTCAAAATGACAAAATGGCGCTGTTCAAATTGCCAGAATCGAGGCTTGCTAAATGGTTTGCTGAAACCAATGGATGACGTCACAGTTGCTTCGTCCATCTTTTTATACAGTCTATGATATCAACCCAGAGCAAGATCATAGCAATCTACAACCCCAATTCTGAAATAGTTGGGACAAATTGTAAATTGTGAATAAAATCAAAACACAATGACTTTCAAATCACACCAGCCAGTATTTTATTCACAATAGAACAGAGATAACATAGCAGATATTGAAACTGAGAAATTTTACAATTTTATCCACAAAATGAGCTCATTTCAAATTTGATGGCTGCTACAGGTCTCAAAAAAGTTGGGACAGGGTCATGTTTACCATGGTGTAGCATCCCCTCTTCTTTTTAACACAGAGTGGAGGCGTCTGGGCATTGAGGAGACAAGTTTCTTGAGTTTAGCCATTGGAATTTGATCCCACTCTTGTTTAATACTGGCTTCCAGCTGCTGGAGAGTTTTGGGTCTCCTTTGACGGACTTTTTGTTTAATTGTGCACCAAATGTTCTCAATTGGTGAAAGATCAGGACCGCAGGCAGGCCAGTTCAGCACACGGACTCTTCCACTACGAAGACATGCTGTTGTAATAGCTGCAGTATGTGGTTTTGCATTGTCCTGCTGAAATACACAAGGCCTTCCCTGGAATAGATGTCGTCTGGAGGGGAGCATATGTTGCTCTAAAACCTTTATATACCTTTCAGCATTCATGGAGCTTTTTAAAACATGCAAGTGTCCCACACCATATGCACTAATGCATCCCCATACCGTCAGAGATGCTGGCTTTTGAACTGAATGCTGATAACAGGAGGGTTGGTCTTTCTCCTCTTTAGCCCGGAGGACGCAACGCCCATGATTTCCAACAAGAATGTCAAATTTGGACTCGTCTGACCACAGGACACTTTGCCACTTTGCTACAGTCCATATTAAATGAGCTTTGGCCCACAGATCATGGCGGCGCATTTGGGTCATGCTCAACAATGGCTTCCTTTTTGCATGATGAAGTTTTAGGTGGCATCTGTGGATGGCACGGCGGACTGTGTTTACAGACAGTGGTTTCTTTAAGTATTCCTGGGCCCATTTAATAATGTCAATGACAGAATCATGCCGGTGAGTGATGCAGTGGCATCTGAGGGCCCGAAGATCGCGGGCATCCAGTAATGGTCTTCGGCCTTGTCCCTTACGCACAGAGATTTTTCCAGTTTCTCTCAATCTTTTGATGGTGTTATGCACTGTCGATGATGAGACCTTCAAAGCCTTTGCAATTTGAAATTGAGGAACATTATTTTTAAAGTATTCCACAATTTTTTTATGCAAGCCTTCACAAGTTGGAGAGCCTCTGACCATCTTTACTTCTGAGAGACTCAGCCTCTCTAAGACATCCCTTTTATAGCCAATCATGTTACACACCTGATGCCAGTTAACTTAATTACTTGCTAAATGTCCTTTCAGCTGATTCTCATATATATTTATTGCTTTTTTAGCCCTTTTATGCCTGTGTCCCAACTTTTTTGAGACCTGTTTTAGCCAGAAAATTTGAAAAAAGCTTTTTTTGTGGATAAAAATGTAAAATGTCTCAGTTTCAACATTTGAAATGTTATCTGTGGTCTATTGTAAATAACATATTGGCTCATGTGATCTGAAAGTCATTGCATTTTGATTTTATTCACAATTTACACTTCGTCCCAACTATTTCGGAATTGGGGTTGTAATAGGCTGTAGCCTATTCCTTTTCCCCTCTAAAAACGATAAAATCTCAATGACAATAGTTATATTACTGAGCTTAGAAACGCAAGCATTATTTCAGTTTTTAATTTTTATTTGTGGTTTCCCGCAGTCCATACTGTATTTCTGTATTACGTGACCGCTGCTGAGAGAGGCACAGGTCTTGAACAAAGATAATTTTCTCCAGATCTGTTGGTCTTAAAAATGCCATTGCAGCGCCAGAATGTTTGGAAGACGTGGCCTGTGAAAAATAAGTCCAACGTTTAATTCTGTGACAATGGGACAAAATAATCGGTGATAATCTGTGCTCACGTTCACTTTTCCCAATTGGAATCAATACATTCAGGACCGCCGCAAGTCTATCTAAAGGGGCGGGTCACCCACATCACTGTACCACAAATTAATTCTTGATGAGGAGTCTTGCTCTTCATGAGTCTTGGTATTTACTAAGTTGCACGTGACAAGGTCAAACAGGGCAGCCGGATGGACCATTTAAGTCTTGCTGCATGTTATAGTGTCCCCTGTGGCTGACATGAGACAAAAGTGCTTGAATACCTGCTCACTGGGAATTTTAAAACTTAAGGTCGATCAGTCGCTGAGCTAGATCCATTTACAACTTATAATAATTTACAATTATTAGATATTTCACCACATGTACAAAACAAACATGCCAATTTTGACCCTTGATACATATTTTAAAGAGGTTGGGACTGTATTTGCCTCTTCGTAATGTTGCCATTTTTTTCATAACGCTTTATACTTGTTTATACATTGAAGGCACCAAGTGATTAAGTGTTTCAAGTATAATTGTAGCCTCCGAACGGAGTCGGGCGGCTACTATGGATTCACGCGTTGTCTCCGCCTCCGCCACGTCCGTGTCCGTAGACAATTTCTTGTGGACGCTCTACAGCCTATAATTTTTGACCGATTTCTTTCATATTTGTTATGGACATGTGTTACACTTCACTTATGACACCTATCAATTTTGGTTGCCATGGCAACAGTATTGGCCGAATAATTTGCAAATGAGCGACAAAACAGATTTCCTCGTGGACGCAGTACAGGCTGCAATTTTTGACCAATTACTATCATATTTGGTTTCACTTCACTTATGACACCTATCAATTTTGGATGCCATGGCGACAGTATTGGCCGCATAATACGTACATTAGTGGCAAAACATAGAGATTTCCTTGTGGACGCAGTACAAACTGCAATTTTGGACTGATTACTTTCATATTTGGTATGGACATGTGATATACTTCATTTATAACACCTATCGATTTCGGTTGCCATGGCGACAGTATTGGCCGAATAATGCACAAAAAAGGGGAGAAGCGGGCTTTCGGGGGCTACACCCATGCGGTTGCAGCCAACTGGACTATCTTGATTTGTCTCATTCTTTCTGCAAACAAGTTTTGCGGTGTGCAACAGTAGATAATCTTTGTCATTGCATTTTATGTTTCCAAAGGCACCACATGTTCTTTACTGGGGACAAGTCGAGACTGCAGGCAGGCCAGGCTAGCACTGGCACCCTCTTCTTTGGCGGCCATGATTTGCATTTACAGTTGTCTTGTTGAAATATCCTTGAGTGTCCCTGGAAAAGATATCATCTTGAGGGCAGCATATGCTGCCCCAAATCCCGCTGTACTTTTCATCATTAATAGTGCCATCACAGATGTGCAAGTGACCCTTGCTGCGGCACTGTCACAAGCCCATGCCATGAAAGAGCATGGCTGTTGGACTTCTTTTTTCTTTGATCAAGAGCTCACGGTGTCCATTTTGTGAGCTGGTCGGGTCCATTGCAGATGCCTCTGAGCAGAGATTAGTCGACGGCACTTCTGGACACTTATAACATAGGGCTCCCCAGCCTTGTTTCTGATGATCTTCTTTCCTGTTGGTTTTTACTCCAACTCCCACAAACCACATGGCATTTAACATCTAAAACACCACTGAACCTGCTGCTGGAGATCTACCATCCCATAGGTTTTCACTCCAACCCTAACAAAGCTCACCACATTCACCAGCAAGAGCAAGGCTGCCCAAACCTGTTCTTGGCGATATAGCATCCCATAGGTTTCCACTCCAAACCCACCAAAGCACATCTCACTTAATGGCTAAAGCAGGGCTGCCCAACCCTCTTCCTGGATATCTACTGTCCAGTGGAATTTAGTTGTGTCCCAATTGACAAAATAAGTATGCATCCAGCCATTTGTCGAGATGTTTATTCAGCTGTTAATTAGAGGGTTCAGGTGTGCAAAAGTTGGATTCAAGGTTTGGTTTTCTCAGTACTCAAAAATAGATCTTCCTTTCGTCCACTTCTTTTGCACTTAGAGCTAGGAGAAGGAGGCGAGTCAAGGGTGGATGGGTACATTTTTTGAGTCGCTATTATGATGAACATCAAATCTACTGAACAGTACATTTTCAGAAAGAAGGTTGGCCAGTTATATTTTTGTTGTGCTTTGTTGGGAATGGAGTCCACGCCTAAATGACTGGATCTCTCAGAGCAGGGTCCTACAGCTATGAAAGCACTGTGGAGCCCCCACCTGAAGATTGCATTTTTGTCTCTTCTTGGCTTACCTACATTTTGAATGGTTAAACTCAGTACTTGGGGACACAAAAGCACTATGTTGCCTTTATTTAATTAGAAACTTAAATATCAGATCATATGTTTGACCGGTCTAATTAAATAACTGAGAGCAAATGCCGGAGGAAATGGTACGAACATGCCCACCCCTGTACCAAAGTGACAAGAAGACCAATTGTTTCCAATGCGTGAGGTAAGCTACTGCTCAGAGAAAGTGAACGGATCTGCTACCGGTGGGAGTGGATTAATTCGCTGATTGGCATGCTTGTTAATCGAGGAGGACAAAACAAGATGGATTGAGGCTGTTTATGGGTAAAAATTACGTCGTCTCCACCTCAATCACCTGAGCCACAAGTGTAATAAAACGCTCCGCGCTCCCTCCAGTTCAGGAATAACGCTGTTGGGGAGTTGTAAACCTGAAATGATGCTGCCTTAATCGTTTAGGCTTAATGACTTAATCACCCCCGGCAGGGCAATAAAAAAGAACAGCTTCAATCGCGCATTTCCTGGTGAGAATCTGGAAAATAAGCTGGCTGTTTGCACTGGCCCAGGATAATTGTTTTCAGCTGCTTGCAGGAGCTTAAATATTGTTATTGGGTTAATAAGATAAATGGGAAATAATGCAGTCTTTAATGTTGTGTTTCAAGGAAGGTGGCGGCATTTATCGTGATCCAGCTCGTTGGCGACTGTGATTGATTGTAATAACGCCTTTACACCACGAGGGGACACTGTTGTTCAAGAAAAGCCCCCGAAGGCCACCCAGTGCATGCAGTGTCCACACCCCACCTCTAGAGAGACAATCAGCCAAGTTCGTTGCCTGTGGGAGCCCGTTTCATTTTTAAACTAAAAGGCACTCAGAGTGTATATACCTCCGCCAGCAGGTTTTGATCCACTAGCACTTACAATCAGCTGTAGAATCCGGGTCTGTATCCGAGTTGGTCAGGAAAAGTAATCACCGTTTCCCATTCATACTGTACAACTTAGCATTCATATCGCGATAATCCGTCAAATTGTTTTTGAGTAATCCTGCTGACAAACACACACACACACACACACACACACACACCTGCAAGTGATCATAATACCCACTGGCAGAGGTAATTATTGCTTTATTATTGAGCTAAAACTCGGGTTGCCCCTCAAATGTCAGATTGTGTGCGGAATGAGTGATTGGACCTCTCTCAATTTTAGATTAAGTATCTTATCACATAGTAACAAACTAAATATCTTTCTGCATTCTCTCTCTCTCTCTCTCTCTCTCTCTCTCTCTCTCTCTCTATACCCTCTCTCTGTTTCTCTTTTGCCTACCTTTTCTTGCTTTGTCTCTGTCTATTTCCTGATTTATTGCTCTACTTCTTACAGGATATCACCCTCAGTGCCACACACCGTCTATTGAACTCGAATCCGACTGCAATGCCTGGATATGCAGGCAATGTGTCTTTGCAGTTGCGACGAAGGTTAGTGAACCCCTCTTTTTCAGAGGCCATATTCAAACATATTCAAAACTTTACTTCCCGAGACATGTCCCTAATAAGCTGAAAATACCAATTCATTCATTAATTCTGCCCAGCAAAACATACAGTATATGTAGTGCTGTGGAAAAGTATTTGCCCCCTTCCTGATTTTTTTTTTTTTTGCATATTTGTCATACTTAAATGTTTCAGATCATCAAACAAATTTTAATATTAGACAAAGATAACCCGAGTACATACAAAATGCAGTTTTTAAATGATGGTTTCATTTAGTGAGGGGAAAAGCTATCCAAACCTACTTGGCCCTATATGAAAAAGTAATTGCCCCCTAAATCTGATAACTGGTTGTGCTACCCTCGGCGATAACAACTGAATTCAAACATTTGCGTTAACTGCCAATGAGTTGCTGTGGAGGAATTTTGGCCCACTATTCTTTGCAGAATTGTTTTAATTCAGCCACATTGGAGGGTTTTCGAGCATGAACAGCCTGTTTAAATTTATGCCACGGCTTCTCACTCGGATTAAAGTCCAGACTTTGACTAGGTCACTCCAAAACCTTCATTTTGTTTTTTTTTTTTAAGCCATTCAGAGGTGGACTTGCTGGTGTGTTTCGGATCATTGTCCTGCTGCATAATCCAAGTGTGGTCGAGCTTGAGATCACGAACTGATGGTCGGACATTCTCCTTCAGGATTTTCTGGTAGAAAGCAGAATTCATGGTTCCATCAAAGCAAAGCAGCCCCAGACCATCACACTACCACCACCATGTTTGACTTTTGGTATGATGTTCTTTTTGTGAAATGCTGTGTTAGTTTTACGCCAGATGTAACAGGAGGCATATCTTCCAAAAAGTTCAACTTTCGACTCTTCAGTCCGTAGAATATTTTCCCAAAAGTCTTGGGGATCATCAAGATGTTTTTTGGCAAATGTGAGACGAGCCTTTGTGTTCTTTTTTTGGTCAGCAGTGGTTTTCGCCCTGGAACTCTCCCATGGATGCCATTTTTGCCCAGTCTCATTCTTATTGTTGAATAATGAGCACTGACTTTAACTGAGGCATATAAGGCCTGCAGTTCTTTCGATGTTGTTCTGGGTTCTTTTGTGACCTCCTGGATGAGTCGTCGATGCGCTCTTGGAGTAATTTTGGTAGGCCCACCACTCCTGGGAAGGTTCACCACTGTTCCAAGTTTTCTATATTTGTGGATAATGGCTCTCACCATGATACGCTGGAGTCCTAAAGCCTTAGAGATGGCTTTGTAACCCTTTTCAGACTGATAGATGTCAATGACTTTGTTTCATATTTTGTCTTGAATTTCTTTAGATCGTGGCATGATGTGTTGCTTTTTGAGATCTTTTAGCCTACTTCAGTTTGTCAGACAGGTTCTATTTGAGTGATTTCTTGATTCAACAGGTCTGACAGTAATCAGGCCTGGGTGGGGCCAGTGAAATTGAACTAAAAAAAATGTGGTTAATCTCAGTTAATTCATGATTTAACAATTACTTTTTCACATCGGGCCAGGTAGGTTTGGATAGCTTTTTTCCCTTCATAAATGAAATCATCATTTAAAAACTGCATTTTATATTTACTCAGGTTATCTTTGTCTAATATTAAAATTTGTTTGATGATCTGAAACATTTAAGTGTGACTAATATGCAAAAAAGTAAGAAATCTGGAAGAGGGCAAATACTTTTTCATAGTACTATATATTGTCTGTGACTTCAGGTGTTGGTTAACATAGGTCTTTTGGAAGTGTCGAAGAACAGAGCACTTTTGCCTCTCAGGATTAAGCACTTGATTTGATGAGAGGTCAAATAGTGAGATATTACTGGGATTTATGTTAGTGAATGAGAGCTCATGACCTAGCAGCTAAGCTGTTTGACCGAGACTCAAAAGGTCTATAGATTAAGCCCCAGTGTAGCCTCAATATGATCACTGCAGGAGTTGGGAACGTCCCTTTAACCTGACATTGCTCCTGGGTGGATTAGCCCCTGGTCTGTCTAATCAACTGTAAGTCTTTTTTGGGTAAAAGTGTCAGCTAATTAAATGTACTCATGGATGAGTGTAGCTCATAAATCCGTGGAATGGAAGGTCTCTATGAAAATGGTTGTTATTCTTTTGGAAGATCCCTCAATGCAGACGAAAAATTTTACTTTATACTCCGCCACCCTAGTTCATTATCGGATTTCCTGTTGATACAGCTTCAAACATTTTCAGATATATAGAGGAAATAAATTAAAAAAGGCACTTGGTAGAGTGTATACCTCCACCTGCATTGTTTTGTTGTTTTTTTTTTTTTACCTTCTATGCAATGTTTAGCTACCTTCACCTTTGACCTTGACCTGTGAAAATTCACCACTCACTCCTGTCATGTTCAGCCTTCCCACAAAGTTTCACCAAAATCGGTCGAAAACTTTTGTTGTAACCCTGTTTACAAACAGAAACAGACAAACGGGGGCGAAAACATAACCTTTGTCCAACTTTTTCGCTGAAGTAAATACTGTGTTTCTGTCTAAATTAACCGCGCAGTAACAGTCAGCGGTTCTCCATCTCCCATTTTACAGAGAGGAGGAGCCTTAAAGCGAGGCCGCTTTGCCCGTCTCATGCAGATCATGAAGCTGCGGCTGCCCTATCAGCTTTCAGCTTTGGACTGGGACCCTCAGCACCTGACCAATCAGCAGCAGTGTTATTGCTACTGCGCCGGCCCGGGAGAGTGAGTGAAACCATTCCATGAAATGATATTGATAAGCTTCCAACTTCTGCTTTGGATTTATTCTTGCTTTACCTGCTGTATAAGGTATAATGGTGATATCCAGGCTGTGATAGATGTTGTATGTTAAGATTTTAGTGGCAGAGATGTTAATGCAAATGGAAAAGGAAATGGCCCTTGTAATTTCATGATGAAAATCCATATTCTCAATTCAATTTTTGAATCCAACCATTAATATCTCTTTTTAAACCATATTTTCAAATAGATTTTTAAATTTGAGTATTTGTTTATGAATTCATTAATGCATTTTAGGTGATTAAATTATCGACTGTGTTATGTTGTTTTTGTAAATCCATTTTTATTTAAAATATTTATTGACAGATTAATTTTTTCATTTTTAAATTCTTTTTAGAATTCCTCTTTTTGCTGTCACTTATCAACTAATTAATTCCATTGAAATTTAGTCTATTTATGTTTGGATTAGGAAATTAATTTGAAAAGAAATGTATTAATGCCTATTTTTATTGTACTCGTAGTTATTAATTAATTAATGATGTGCTTTTTTACTATTTACGTGACTATTTTGGTCTTCCATACTGGTATGCGCTGCAGGCTGTTTTTAATGGGAACTAAGATTCGGCTGTTTTAATTGTTGTCTGCTGCTCTCTGGCTCCCTCAGATGGAACTTAAAGATGTTGCAGTGTGGAGGTTGTGGCCAATGGTTCCACGAAGCCTGCACCCAGTGTCTAAGCAAACCTCTGCTGTATGGGGACAGGTGAGAGAGCAGGGGAGGGATCAGTGAGATCAGGGCACGGTCATAAAGGTCTTAAAAGGTCTTCGGAGAAAAATACTAGCAACCTTTAGCATTACTTCTGAATCAGTCATTTTTACCTCTGCCAAGGAGGTTATGTTTTCACCAGTGCTTGTTAGTTTGTCTGTCTGGTAACCAGAGTTGGGTTCAAGTACTTTCAAGAATTGGATGAAAGTATTTTTTTTAAATACCAAAGTGCTTGCAGTTGTATCGGAGTACTTCCTATTAATGCCTAAAGTACTTGTACTTGTATTCAAGTACTTTTCAAAGTTCTTGACCAATCTGTCTCCTAAGTGCTGACAGAGATTGGTCAAGTACTTTGAAAAGTACTTGAATACAAGTACATGTACTTATTATTAGGTATTATTAGGCATTAGGCCTAATAATATTATTGGGCCTAATGCCTAATATTAGGCATTGTTAGGTAGTACTCAGATACAAATACAAGCACTATGGAAAAAAAAAAAAAAAAAAAAAAGTTTGGACAATGTGTAAAATGTAAACAAAAACAGAATACAATGATTTTCAAATCATTTAAACTTTATTTTAAACTAGTACAAAGACACTATATCAGATGTTGAAACTGAGATATTGTTTTCTGGAAAATATGTGCTCATTTTGAATTTAATGCTAGCAACATATCTCAAAAAAGTTGGGACAGGACAATAAAAGACTGGAAAAGTTGTACGATTCTCAAAAAGACAACAGGCAGAACATCTCACAGCTAATTAGATTATTTAGCAACAGGTCAGTAACATGATTGGGTATAAAAAGTCTTTCATAAGTAAATGTGGTGAGGGCTTAACCACTGTGAAAGACTGCATGGGGAAATAGTTCAATTGAAGAATATTTCCAACTTAGTATTGCAAAGAATATGGGGATTCTATCCTCTATGGTACATAATATCATTAAAAGATTCCAAGAATCCAGAAAAATCTCTGTACGCATGGGACAAGGCCAAAATCCAATATTGAATGGCTGTGATTTTCAGTTCCTCCTTTGAAAACAGTCAGGATTCTGTAGTGGAAATCACTGCATAGACTCAGGGGCACTTCTGTAAACCATTGTCAGTGAACACAGTTTGTCACTACATTCACAAATGAAGGTTAAACTCTGCCATGTTGAGATTTAACTGTACCTAAACAAGATCCAGAAACACTACCCTCTTTCTGGGCCTGAGCTCATTTACAGTGTAAAAGGGGAAGTGGAAAACTGCCCTTTGGTCTGACTAATCAAAATGTGAAATCCTTTTTTGGAAATCATGGATGCCACATCCTCTGGGCTAAAGAGGAGAGGGGCCATCCGGCTTGTTATCAGCAAACAACTCAAACGCTAGCATCCATGATAGTATCGGGGTGCATTAGTACACATGGCATGGGTAACTTGCGCATTCGTGAAAACATCATTAATAGTGAACGATATATACAGGTTTTGGTTGAACATTTTCTGCCATACAGATGCCTTTTTTAAGGGAAGGCCCTGCTCATTTCAGCAACACCATGTCAAACACCATACTCTGCTCGTATTACAGCATCATGGCACTGTCGTAAAAGAGTCTGGTTTCTAAAGTGGTTTGCCTACGGTCCAGCCCTGTCACCTCCTGACAATATTTGGCGCATTATGAAATGAAAAATAGGGAGTTTAAGCAACGGCGGATTTTGCGACGGCTACGGCACCCGGAAATAAATCTCTCCTGGTGCTGTAGCTGTCAAATCCAGTTGGGACTTTAAGCAACGGCAGATTTTTATCAAAGTTTGTTAGCAAAGTAGTTAGTTCAGTGTGAACTGTAATTGTAACTGTAACCTAGTGTGAGTGCTTATTTGTCCCACTCCCACTGGCAAAAGGGGCAGATGACATAGCTTCAGGGGAAATGGGAAACTGTTAATATTAGATTATTCAAATTTATTGTCATTCTGCCAAGTACAGGTACGGAGAATAACGAAAAGAAATGCACATCTTTTTTATAAACTTTATTTCGAACAATTCAATTAAAAAAATAAAATTTGACTATTTAAGCACACATTGAATCAGAGTGTGAGCGAATGGTAAAGTGCATGGTAGTGTGCATATATATACAGCATATGTGTGTTATATATGCACAGCAGTAGAATAAAGACTAATGTACATGGGAGGAAATATAAATATTTATAGGGTATGCAGAGAAATTATGTACCGTATGCTATGCAAGGATGAGGGGAGAATATAGCCTACCACAGAAAACAGTTCACTATGGTTTTATACAGTGGAATATACAGTATCCTGTATCTGTGGGAAAGGTTCACTGAAACACGTAATGTGTACTATGTCACTATCAATTGTAGAACACATTTCATTTCAGAATTACAGCGAAAACCATTTAACTCAATCACCTGAACCACGCGTTGTGGTGACTGTGTGAGACTGGTTCTTTCCCCGTAGTATATCAGCCTGCTACGGCAAGCAACGCTGGCACACCGGCTTAAGTCTCGATCAGCGGAGCTCAGATTTATTTCCAGGTGCCGTAGCCATCGCAAAATCTGCCGTTGCTTAAACTCCCTAATATTAAGAAGGAGGCTGCAAAGTATTGAGCAGCTGAAATCCTACATGAAGCAAGAATGGGAAAACATTTTGCTTTCAAAACTACAGCGGTTGGTCTCCTTAGTTCCCAAACACTTACAGAGTGTTGATTAAAGAGGATGTGATGCAACACAGTGGTAAACATGCCCCCGTGCCAACTTCTTAAAGGTGTTGCTGGCATCAAATTCAAAATGAGCACATAGTTTCAAAAAAAAAAAAAAAATCTCAGTTTCAACATCTGATATATTGTCTTTGTACTATTTTCAAATAAATATGAAGCCTAAATGATTTGAAAATCATCACATTCTGTTTTTATTTACATTTTACACAGTGTCCAAACTTTTTTTGGAAATGGGGTGGTAGAATTGATTATAGTTGCCGGTGATCTGGATGATATTCTTGTGGATCCAGAACCAATAATACTGACATATGGCGTGGCGGAGGTATGCGCTCTACCGAGTGCCCTTCTAGGATTTTCTGTGCGATCACTCAGCAGTCTCACCTTTCACATTGCGGAATGTGATAAACTCAAATAAAGCTTTGTTTTGGCAAACAGGTTCTACTGCCTTTTTCTAACCATTGAAAAAAGCGTTTTATGTCTTTGTTGCAGGTTCTATCAGTTTGAGTGCTCAGTGTGTACAAAAGGACCAGAAACTATTAAACGACTACCTATGAGCTGGTGAGACATCAGTGACTTCCAGTGCAATGAAAAATTCATTCTTCGCTCATCGACTGAATTTAATTTACAGAATTTACTGAAATAGAATTGAATTGCCACATGCTCTACACAATTATTTCTTATGCTTTTAAATTACAACGTTTCAATGATAAAGTGATGTTCAATTTTCATGTTTCCCCATGTGCTATATTGGTTCATTATGCTATTTAGACACATAGACTATATCGTAATGTTTTATAATTGCTGCACTGCTAGTTTTGAGCAGACTTGGATATTATTAGAATTTCATCAAGGCACTATTACCTCATTATCATTCTGCTGTCAGGGCACCATGACTGTTATAACAGTGGAGACAGGTTGCTATAACTGCTATTACAGTATAGCCAGGCTGTGAATACCATGGGATTGAAGTATAATCAGGCTACTGTAATCATGTTATTACAGTGCTGTTACCTTTGCAGGGTAGATTTGGCCCATTTGGTGCTGTATCACCTGTCCTTGTGTTGCAAGAGGAAGTATTTCGATTTTGACCACGAAATTCTCTCCTTCGCCAACGAGAACTGGGACTCCCTGTTACTGGGGAAGGTAAGAGAACCTTTCCACCCTTTGCCTGTCGTGGCGACCCTGCAGTAAAGGTGTGTATGGAGGAAAATGCAGCAACCAATGATCTGCTGAGGCTCGAACCCGGGGCTCTTGAAGTGTGACCAAAGACTGTATAAAACGATGGACGATGCAACCGTGACGTCACCCATTGGTTTCCGCATACCATTTAGGAAACCTCGATTTTGGCAACTTGAACAGCACCATTTTTCATTTTGAAACCGGATGTGATTTCTAAGAGTGTGACTGAAGATCCAGGGAGGAGCGAGGGGTGGATCTACGTGTGGATCTGACTGTATCTGACGAGGACCAGAGGATAGCCACGCCCCATAAAGCATATCTGGCTTCTTCTTTTATTCCAGTCTATTTGGGACCATAAGTTACAAAAATGAACATCATGATATATCGAAGGAGACTTGAAACTTGCGATAGATACCATAAAATAATGTGGAAAATCATTATTGAAATAATAAATCAGATGGAGAAAGTAGAGTCATTTTCTCATAGACCTCTATGGCATTGAACTTCTTTCTGCAACCACAGACATCGCTATATGCCGGCCATTAAATGGAATGCAATTTAAAGAGATTTCCGCATTGGCTTCACTTTTGAGACCCGGTTGCTGCGTCCATCTTTTTATACAGTCTGCGTGTGTGACGTGGTGGCCAGATTTGAGGCCTACTTCCTGAAAAATGTTGTTCAAAAGCAGCTGGCTCCCGTTTCGGTCATTCACTCACCGGTTTTCATCCGTGTCTGCGGTAACTTTAACATAAAAATGCAAAACCAGCCGTTCAGTCCCAGGAGAGCATGTTCACTCAAAGTATGTCTCCACGTGTTCCGATTTGTTTACCATTGTGAAATATTCTGTGGACGAATGAGGAGCAGGTGATGTCACTGTATATCATGCACTTAGCGAATTACTCTGACAGTAGCTGACCTCAGGATTTACATTGTGCAGCTTGGATGCGCTAAAAAAAAAAAAAAAAAACTGCTCTTTCATGAGCCGAAGGGCATTTCCCGAGACCAGAGGCTAGCCAGTATTTGATAGTCAATGTATTTCACAGTCACTGTGCTTGTACCCTCTCAGCCTTTAACGGTTGAGAGGTGGTCGCAGTAACCACTCTGCTGAAGGTGTATTCATTCAAATTCCTGACCCTATTCTCCCGGAGTCCAAACCTCTAGAGAACAAGGCACTGAAGTTCTAGTTTGTCCCTCAGCCCCAGCACATTATTGTGCCGCCCCCTGGAGGGAGGGAGACGTATTGTTTTTTATGCGGTTCCTGTCAGTGTCAGTGTCTCTGTTCCCAATGAACGTCCAGACCATAACTTGGAAACTGCTCAATACTTCTCTATCAAATTTTGTTGGTGCTGTGATTGGCTACTAAACTGGTGCCTTTTGGTATTTTGGGGTTTCTGGGGGGGTGTGGGGGGACATTTGTTTTTATAAGTAAAAACATACTCTAGTTACTGACTGAAATGTTCGCTCGGGGGTTTTGAAATGAAACGTGTCACGGATGTACTGAAAATGTGTTACATGTATGTTCAAATTATTGCAGCATTTGTTTAGCTGTTCCTGTGTGTCTCTTACAGCTGTCCGACACGCCTAGACAAGATCGCTGCCAGAATCTCCTAAATGCTCTGAACTCCCACAAAGACAGGTGAGGGTCTGATATCAGACAGGTGAGGTTATGACATCAGACAGGTGAGGCTGTGACATCAGACAGGTGAGGGTCTGACATCAGACTGGTGAGGTTGTGACATCAGACAGGTGAGGCTGTGACATCAGACAGGTGAGGCTGAGACATCAGACCAGTCTGCCTCTGACATCAGACAGGTGAGGTAATGACATCAGACAGGTGAGGTTATGACATCAGACAGAGGAGACTGTAACATCAGAGACTGGTAAGACTGTGACATCCATAGATACTTAAAACCCTAGATGCTGCATGCTGATACGGCCGCCATATTGAGGCGGCTTCTGTCAGCGGTTTGCACAAACGTAACCATAGGAACGAAAGTCTGAACTTGATCCAAATTAGTAGGAAGCCACAGCTTTGTGTAGCGTTTGGATGCATTAATAAGCCTCTGGAACGCTTTCCACAAGTAAGTTCACAAAATGATCGCTAAATTATGGAAGAATAAAAATTTTAGTTCCCGACTTGAGCACAAATCATGTGAACTGTGTGTCTGCATCTCTGTGTTCGTTACATTGTCATTGATAAGCGCAAGGCCAGTGCAAGTTGTTAGCTAGTGATGTCTGTGGGTCTATAATGTTTTTATAACTAGCTATAGGTTTTGACGATTGTACTAAAAAGTATGGGATATTATCTTACTCCTGTTATTCAAGGAGAAATTGTTGCTAGGCTCTATATAAATCAATACGAAATTTGGCTTCAGTGCACACTGATCACCAGAAGTCTGAGTTAGGTGCAAGAAAAACTGTCAAGTCTAAAACCACAGCCCTCAAAAAGATACATACATTGCAGTTAGATGCTCCTCCACCAGATTTAACAAACCGTTACCACTGGCGTTATGCTGCGTTCCATTTGCACTCAGAAGTCGGAATTTCCGAGTTCCGAGTCGGAAGTTTCAACTGGAACGGCCCCCGAGGTCAGATTTCCGATTCGGAAAGTCGGAGAATCTTCACTACCCCTGAGTTAACATTCAAAGATGGCTGCCCCAGATGTAAACAGTAATTAGAAGCTCCTGTAATATTCCGTTTATTACTTCTGACTCGTGTATGTCGCACTAAATCAGCCGTATACATTGTTCGACGTATATGTGTATGGAAATCCACTGTGTTTGAAGGTTGCGGAAGGACTGCGTATTTGTCCAGAAGTTGCTTATATTCGGAGAAAGCAAACGCGAGAATAGCTTTCGTAGACGCGACCATCTTGTTTTACTACTCTTCTTCCCGGTTTATGGCGGTTGGCAACTATTTTCCGACTTTGTAACTGGAATGCTGATAACTCGGCTGTGACGTCATTCCCAGCTCCGACCTCCGAGGTAAATGGAACGCAGCATTATTCGATAAGTTTTCACCCAAATGTTGTGCTTTCAGAAACTTCCGGTAAATCAGTTTAAGAAATGCAAATCTGTGTGTGTTTCCATCAGCTGAAATTAAGCTAATATTCTGATGAGGACACGACAGGATTACATTACCAAAAGAGTACCAGCTAGTGAATTTGGCTCCCTGTAGCAGAGGGATGTGACTTAAGTCTATGGCTTGTCATCATTTTCTGTATACCGAATGGCAGCATCAATCAATGCCCTCTATGGTGTTTTGTGGCATTAAAACAGCAGGATGAAGCCCCATGAAACCAACCCATTTTAACAGCTGTTTTCTCTGCTCAACATTTCGCAGGTTCGTCTCCGGGAAGGAGATCAAGAAGAAGAAGTGTTTGTTCGGGCTTCAGGTCCGAGCTCCACCCCCCCTGACCTCTGACCTTTCACCCCTCATTACAGAGCCCCCTGTCAGCATCTCGCACAGGAGGAGGTGAATTTAAAAAAATATGAAAAATCATAATTCTGACTGTATTGGCAAAGACTATTGTAATATTGTAAAGATATTGTAGTGGTAGTTCAGCAAAGATGTGAAACTGCACTGCTGGCTGTTACTCAGTTGGAGATCCATGTCATGTGACTTTGATCTGGTAGGGAGAGAAGCTGAAATGAGACTGCTAGAGGTTAAAGTTCATTTTTACCTCATAGCCCTTTATGGGCTGCTGGGGTATTGTTATAGTCTGTGGCGTCTGGGCGGGCCACAACAGCTTCAAATTTTGTGTGCAGGTTCATTGTGAGGGATAGGTGTGCAACATGAGGGTCATTAGTGGATTTGACCTTTGACTTCAGCCCGGTGACCTTGAACTTGAAAATTTTGTCTGGGCCATATTTCCGAAAGTACTGTCTACAGTAGATTAAAATTTGGTATGCAGATTCCTGGTGAGGGGTACGTGTGCGACGTCAGGGTTGTTAGTGGATTTGACTTTTGACCTCAGCACAGTAACCTGTGCCTTGCCATAGGTCTATGCCACTGTTTATTAATAATTAGTTTTGGGCTGTAGGGTTCTCTCAGCAGTCAGTGTTGGCTTACCTGACCGCCCTAATGCTGGTGTGACGATCATAGGACATGGAAGTTAATGGAGTGTTCTAGAATGCTGGGTTTAGTAGGGCACTGTCTCTAGACCGGCAGTCTCAAACTGGTCCATTAAAGGGCCGGGGTGCTGCAGATTTTCATTCTAGCCGAGCAGAAGCACACCGGATACAACTAATCAACAGTGCAGGCTGAGGTCAGCTGATTACATTAGTTGTATTAGGTGTGTTTCTGCTTGTTCGGGTTGACAACCTGCAGCCCCTTCACCCTTTTACGGACCAGTTTGAGACCCCTGTTTTAAACCCAAATACAAAGACATTTGACTTCCTCCACCATCCCCTGATGTCCCTTCCTCTCTCTCTCTCTCTCGCTCTCTCTCTCTCCCTTCCTTTCCTTCTGCCTCACTCTCTCCATCCCACCATCTCAGCCCTCTGTCGGTACTCTGTCAGAAGCGTCCATCAAACCCGGAGCCACGGAAACCCAAGCGGAGGATGTCGGACACACAGGTCAGATCCTGCCACCACGAAAACGCTGATCTGGCGCAGGAACAAATCAGAGCATGACGGGTTTACTGCAGGGCGTGGCCGACAGTTCTCCACGTACGGGGTGATGTCGCGGAGCATGATGTGATCGCGCTCCGCCCTGAGAAAGGGGTGGGGGTAGGGGGGGATTGAGAAGAGGAGAGAAAATGGATGCCGGAAGTGCCATAATGTTCTTGCCGTTTCCATGGTTACGTTCTGAGAAACTGTCAAGAATCCCAGCCGTGAAGGCTGAGAGATTTTGAATGTGTGTGTGTGTGTGTGTGTGTGTGTGTGTTCTTAAGAGACAGTTTTTTTTGTGTGTGTGTGTGTGTGTGTGTGTGTGTGCATGTGTATGTGTATGACTGTGACTGTATCTACGATGATGTGTGTTAGTGGTAGGAACAAAATAATCATCTCTTGGTCAGCAGTGTGTGTGAATGGAGGAAACCGTACTCCCTCCAGAAGGATTATTTGGCAGGATCACTGGTGAAAGCTAAAAGGATCATTTTCTGATCTGTAAAACTGATGAATCCCTGTGAATTGGGAAAAACAGCCGTGCATATAGGGAGTATCGAAGTACCCGCGAGTACTCGCAACACAGCCATCTCCTCAGGTCGAGTCAAATGTGAGAAATGACTCGGAAAAAGGAACGATAAAGCTTTGTCGGACGCTCAATATCACACAGAATGGGCGTATCCTGTTACATCACTGCCGACTGCTTCGATCTTTACCCGACAGTGCATGGGAAGCGTAGAAATGAGCGAGGAGAATAATCTGATTCCGGCCTTCGGACAGGCCAAATGGCGCATAACGTGACACCAACAGAATTTATTCAGACTTCACTCTAGGCTTTATTCTGCCCCCCTCCTGTCAAAATGAGCCCTGCGTGTATCTTTTCCGGGGATTTCAAACCGCCTCTTGAACCGCGAAAATAATGAGTGGTGCCGTCGGGTGTGAAAAGCCTCAAGCCGCTTTTCGTGTTCCCATTCGCCTGCGTGATGGCTTAGTGTTCTCGATTCCAGATCGGAGTCCAAATATTTCTCACGCCGATCTCCGTTCAGACATTGGCTTCTACACTGTTACGATCAGTTATGAAAGTGCTGGCATTTGCCATGCTTTGAATACCTTGAAATATGTTATGTAACAATCTCTTACTGAAAAAAGATTATTTCGTTTCTAGATATATTGGCTCAACCTTTGCTGACGATGAAATTCCATTTTGATCGGCTGCACGTTTACTTGCTGTATAGCTCGTGGAAACTCAGTGATGTCGTCAGGTCACGACCAATAAAGGGGAACTACGACAGGATGCATCATGGGATAGGGCCACCAACCTGTACTGAAATTCTGTGTACTTCTCTGATACCCCTTTTCCACCAAAAAGAACCTGGTGCTAGTGCCGTGCTGGTGCTACTGCCAGTGCTTAGTTGGTTCAACCCACGCACCTCCTAAGAACCTGTTGGGTTTCCATTGCCGAGGAGCCAACTCGGAGCCACGCGATCACGTCACTGTAATTTAAGACCAACAGGAGAGAGTAAACTTCGTTCGAGACCTGTGTCTCTCTCAGCAGCGCTCACGTAACATTTGGGAATACAGAAATACAGTATGGACTGTGGGAAACCACGAATAAAAATTTAAAACAAAAATAATGCTTGTGTTTCTATGCTCAGTAATACTATTATTGTCATTGAGGTTTTATCGTTTTTAATGGGGAAAAGGAATGTAGCCAATTAGATTGCTATGATCTTGTACTGGATTAAGATCAGATATTTAAAAAGCGGCAATATAAGGCGCATACTGTATCATAATCTTGCATTGTTGTCCGTGCATGTTAAAAATACCGAAACCTTGTGCAGAAATACAGTGTAATAATAGGAACAAGCTATCCATCTTTACTTTTCCCAAGCAAGCAGAAGGGTAATAAATAAATGAGCAACTGTTGTATTTCATTCCAGCTTCGTAACTTATAATGATCTAATGTAGTTTCGTTTTGAAATGCCATTCAAGCTCGTTAATGGCAAGGACAGTAATTCGCGAACGGCCTAGCTAGCCAGCTAACTTATATTCGTAATGCTTAATATAGACGTAAGCGACGCAGAAAGTAAAATGAAATCTAAACGCATCGTGCAGATATAAGACAGATGCTTATATATCCTAATGTTTGCTGCGAGCAGAATGCTCCAAATACTTCCGCAGCCACACTAGTCTTGGTCACTGTAACTCCGCCTACGTAATTGGTGCTTGGTCTGGACCAGCAAGGAGTTGGTGCTTGCTCTGGCACCAGTTTTGAGAGCCAGGAGCTGGTGATTAGGCTGTGGAAAACCAAAGAACCGGTGCTAAGTCAGGCTCTGGCTCCGAACCAGCACTGGAACCAGCTCGGTGGAAAAGGGGTATGAGTGGCTGTGGAAACAAGTGACTGCTGGATGATTCAAAAGGGAGTATAGATGGGTTTGTGGGTTCACAAACAGAGAGAATGCGTGCAGCTTCAAGACAGACCTTATGAAAATATCCTATAGTTATTTCTTAGTAATAACATAGTATAAATGGCATAGCTATAGTGTTTCTGTAGTTCGCATAGTATAACTAGAGTAATGCTATAGCCATCACATTATAACTGTAGTATTACCTCAGTCAATAGTTCCATGATATTACTATAGTCCACACAACTCTATTGCTGTAGTTTCAGTAACTATAGTATCACTATATATTATCCATTTGCTACAGGATAACTATAGCTTGGAACTTTAGTAATTTTTCATGAGGGAGAAAGTATTCCATTTACCGCTGTTGCTACGGCAAGTTTAGGTTCTTTATTTGTCAAACGCTCAACATTTTAGCCTTTTTTTTTTTTTTTTTTTTAAATGACTTTTTGGAACAATAAAGCTCTATCATGACGAAAAATATTGTGTGTCTCCTCTGTTGTATTTTGTTGAAAATAGTGGGTTGTGTTTTCCTTAACAAAGAAAAGTTCTGGAGAAATCAGAGTAAAATCCCATAGAAGTCACTGAATGCTGTGAATTATGGCCTATTAGGCCATGTAAGTAAGATAAAATACGACGCTTCTCACTTTTAAAAACAACCCTTTCTGCCTTGAAGCAGTTCGCCCACCTCGATTTTCATGTGGTCGGAGAACCCACCTATAGCTCAATTGCCTTCCTTTGACATCTTATATCGAAACTCTCCCACCTGTCTCATTCTAGGCCCTCCCTCAAGCGGTTGCAGCCAATCCCTGTGACCTGAGCCCCTGTTGCCACGGTTGTGTGGGTGGAGCCAGCCTCTTCAATGCCAGAAGACCTGAGGAGGATCTGCCATCTGGGTAAGTATGCGTGAATACAAATCATGCTTCATTAATATACTGTTCAGTCCTTTAGTATTCAGTGGTGCTGTGTAAAAATGACTGCGATTTTGACATGGCTCACGCAACATGGATGCACATTCTCAGAAAAAATTTAAGCCGACAGTTCTCATATCAAATTTTATGAAATGCCGCCATAAAGCAAAAAGCCCGCATTATTTCAAATTCTTGTCTGTAGGAATTTGATTATTTAGCCTGGCAATCTTTGCTCAATGTGTCAATGGTGCGCTCCATTTCTTGTCCCAGTTAGCAGGTGTTTTCCGTCCATTGTATGCCCAATTTAACCTCTTTAGCGGCTTTTACGCTCACAAGAGTGCCCTTTGTGGCTTCCAGGGGAAGTGCAAGTGTTTTACCTGAGGGCAATAGGAGGTGCTGCTTCTGATTGGCTGAGACCAAATACTTACTTTACGTATGGACTGCTGTATGTGTAATAATTTCAGTGCATGTTAATGAGCTGAATGTTAGGGATCTAGTCTGTGTTTACCTTTCTAACTCTCTCACAATAATCTTCTCTGTCCCCTTATATCTCTCTCATCCCTTCATCCTTCCCTCTTTTCCCCAGGTCTGCACCGAAGCGGATGTTTGCACTCTACCACCCTTCTTATAATGGAGCCCTGCATCACTACAGGTGTGTGTGTGTGTGTCTGTGTGTGTGTGTGTTTCATGTGGGGCTAATATCTGACACAACTGAATACAAAACAGAACAAAACATAACCGGAAGGGACTAAAACAAATCCAATCAGCGGTAAGTACATGATGAGGGAATAGAAATACTGCATTAATAAATTATAGCGCATGTTTCGCTTATCGTTCGCTTAGCAACTGAGGGTTTGATTTCTGGTCGTCGCATGGTAAGTAATTTCTGCATGTCTGCACTGGCAATGCAGCAGTGTAGGAAAGGCCCCTGTTAATGCTGATCTACTGTAAGTCTCTTCGGATAAAAGCCTCAGTGAAATAGCCAGAGTGTTAGTGTAGTTTTGGGAGCAGCTGATGGAGCGTGTGGCTGCAGAAAATGTCCATTGCTGGAGGTTTCCCTTTTTTAAACTTTATTGACCAAGGAAATTCCATTCTGAATATGTTTCTCTTTTTTAAGAGTGTTGGATAGATAAGTGGCAAGAGAGGAGGGACAGTGTGAAACAGGGGTGAAACCCTTGGAGCAGTTTTGCGATTAAGGGCCTTGCTCAAGAGCCCAACGGCACAGTTCTTCTCAACTTCATCTCTCCACATAAAGTCAGAATTCTGGGTCATATCTGGGGCTCAAACCAGCAACTGTTTGATTACCAGTCAAGCAACCAACCACTAGGCTACCCTGCCACCTAATGTATAATATTATATGATGAATGTTATCTACTGCAGGAAAACAGGTGGCTGTATAATTGATAAGGACTGTAAATGATGGTCTCTCTCTCTCTCTCTCTCTCTCTCTCCAGTATGGAGGATCCCTGTAACCTTCCACCGCCTTGCCTTCCCTTCTCTTGGTCGTCCTCCCACCTGCCCGCCCAAAAAGCAGACTCGTGCGGCCCGCTCTTCCTGCGTGATGTCACATCCTGTCCCGGCGGGGGCGGGGCCATGGGTGGGGGAGGGGAGGGGCCCGTCCTGGACAGGGGGCGGGGGGGGGGAGGCGGTGAGGATTCTGGCGAGAAGGGTGACGCCGGAGGGGAAAGTGCAGTACCTGGTGGAGTGGGGGAATGTGAGCGTGTGCTGAGAGAGGAGAAGAGAGGGGGTGATGGAGTGAGAGAGAGATGGAGAGGGAGAGAGAAATGGGAGGGTGGAGGGGAAGAGAGAGATGGAGTGATGGAGGAGTAAAGGAAAGGTAACTGAGTGGAAGAGAGGGAGGATGGTGAGAGAGAAACAGATGGACAGAAAGAGAGATAGATGGAAAGCAAGAGGGAAACAGATGGAGGGTAAGAGAAAGATTGAAAGAGAGACGGAATGAGAGATAGTGGGTGGGAAAGAAGACTCGCTTAAGAGCTCAGAAGGAATGATAAATGAGTATAAATTCATCAGGTCTGAAAAACATTGCTGTAGAGATAGAGACTACTACCTGTGTGTGTATGTGTGTGAGAGAGAGTGAGAGAGAGAGGGAAAGAGGGAATGAGAGAGAGAGAGAGAGAGAGAGAGAGGAGGGGTAGAGTTGAAGCCTGAGGAAAGATAGAGGGACTGTTAAGGGAATGCTGAGGGAATGAGACTGATGTCTGAGTGGTGTATAAAAGAGGGGAAAACCTAAAAAGAAATGGGTGAAGTACAGAGGCAAAGAAAATAGCTGACATTACATAACTTGAGAGGGGGATTTTGATACCCGGAACGTGAAAGTAAAAGTAGAAAAGGAATGGAAGTAATGGATGAGTGCGTGAGCAGGTAGAGCCAGACGTCAGACTGTCTTAATATTCCCTCCTTTTTCCTGTGTGTCACTGCCCTGCCTCTCAAGGGCTTCTCTATTTGTTTTTTTTATTTTCTATCTGTTTTGAGTGGTATTCGCTGTCTCCTTCTCCTGAAGTATTTTTATCCCTGTTCATTTAAAGCCTTTGTTTATATGGTTAGCAGTGAGTTTTTATTATGTTGATTGAACAATAAAAGATATTGTTAAACTACAGTTGCTATGTCATCAGCGTTTTGTTTCAGACGGGACAGAAGTGTCCAGGCTCTGTGAGCAGGGGTGTTGGACTTGCTGTAAGAAGGTCTTGGGTTTGAATCAGGCCTGGGGCCTTTGTGTGTGGAGTTTGCATGTTCTCCCCATGTTCCCTTGGGTTTCCTCCAGGTACTCTGGTTACCTCCCACAGTCCAAGCTAACTGGAGACTAAATTGCCCATATCTGTGATTGTGTGAGCGAATAGTGTGTTTGCCGTGCGATGGGTGGGCGAACTGTCCAGGGTATATTTCTACATCTCGCCCATTGCATGCTGGGATAGACTTCCTGCAACCCTTGCCAGATAATGGATGGAAAACGCTACTAATTTGTTCTCTGAAATCAAGCCCTACGTTCTTCCTCCGGGAAAAGCTTCAAACATCATCGATGCAGCTGAATCTCTGCACGTAACACTGAGTGCAGAACTGTCTGTGAAGTTAGGCAGCGAAAGTCTATACTGACTGATAGTGCAAACAGCTGAAAGATAAATAATTGTATAATTTATGGTGAAACCCCATCATTGATTTGAAATGAGCCACACAGCCTGCTTCCATGTGCTTTACAAATTGTTTACCATAATTTATGGTGTAATGCTCTGGCCACCTTGGTGCCAGAATTTTATGGTAAAATGGGCACTTACATTTTTTACTGTGTTTGAAGGTTCAGTTTCTCAAACGTTTTTTCGAAACGTGCCTGATTGTTACACAGACTGTTTAAAATATTAAAAAGTAGATGTTTATTTGCCAGGGAAGCTAGTAAACACGAAGCCCACATGAATTTAACGGAGCAAAATGGTACTTTTTAGCAGGACTAGTCCCCGGGGAAAATTTTAGGGCTGAAAATCAAAGATTGCATTAGATTGAAGATTGAAATAATTTTTTTCATTGAAAAACAGAATAATGCATTTGTTTAGCAGGCCCATGGGATACAGATCAGATGATTTCAGCAAATCGTGCATTGATGAAGCGGCGGACGAGGGAAATTTACGAGCGCTGGAAATGTGAAAACAACCTTTTACCTAGATTTTAGTCACAAGATGGCGAATCCCCGAAGTGATTTTAACCTAGCCTTTAAGTCCGAACTGCGATAATAGCAGCAGAAGACACGAGGGCTGATTTGAGAGCTGATTGAGAAGGAAAAGGCCTTGGCCTTGCGACGGCTAGAGAGAACTGGATAGTCAGTGAGATCGCTGCAAGAAACCACTTAAGCGATTGACTTATCCGCAAGTGAAACGGGGGCCATGAAATTAGATTTGAGGAAGTATGTTTAAGTGTGTGTGTGTGTGTGTGTGTGTGTGTGTGTGTAGATGAGTGAACTCAAAAAATAAATAGCCTAAACGTCAAAAACTTTTGTCTGGCAATAAGGAAAAATGAAGGAACTTTTTTTCTGTAGATCAGCGCAGTTATTTTAATCCATGGCGATAGCATTGAAGCAATTGTGAAGCAAATCGATTTCAAGCCTAACGGGTCTGAATGCGCACACGAGTGTCATAGTGCCTTCATCGTGGGAAGCATATTACATTATTGTTGTATCAACCTGCAAATGCAAAGCGAAAAACCCAATAAAAACAAACTGATCTGTAATTAGCCTGTATTTCTTGGTAAGCTATATCGGATAGGCCTATGCCTGGACCGAACGGTGATGTAGTCGGGCGGGCTAATCAGGCATAGGCTACAAGTCAATGGGAATGGGACATGCAAGAAAAAAAGTCTTAAAATTAGTTAATGCAGGCCTATTGAACAAGGTGCTGAAGTTTCACGTTTTATCTATTGTCAAACTATGAAATCTCGATTAAAATTAATTCACGCGCCAAGAAAGCTGTCATATCATAGCAGTTACATTATTTCTACCCTATTCGCAAAACATTTAATTTCTAGATTATAACTGAACATGTAGGCTCTTACAGCCGAATAAACCGTTACCTTCGTGATATATAGGCTACCTCCCATGAAATGGATCGTAGTTGGCTATTTGCTACCCATAGGCGGTGCATTTTTACATGAATTTAACACATAGGCTTGTCCCTTGTGTTTGGTATTTCAACACACAAGCAGCGATTTGTCACTCTGTCCTCTCAGCGAGAGCGCAAATGCAGGACCTTCCGGAGTAAAAATCCACAGCTTCTCATTTGGTGTCCGTTACCATCTGGCGAGGCGAGCGCGCGCCGCGAAAGCGTACCATCGCCACCGTCGCGAGCCAGCTGAGCCGAGAAAGCAGTAGCAACAGCAGCTCGAAGCTCGAGCACACCGGAAGGAGGACGTTACCTGCCTGCTCCGATTATATTTTGGAGCCGAGTGTCGAAAACTGGCTCGACCAGGTGGATGGGAGGAATGCAGTTCCTCATGACAGGAAACACATCGGAAGGATGGAGTCTCTACAGCGCTCAGGGCCAAAGGAAGGACCGGGCGTCTTGAGCGTCGTTTCTGTTTGCCGCGCTCAGGTATTTCTGACCTCCACCGTGCCAGCGAGCTATCGGTGACGAGTGATTATTAATTTCATCGGTTGATATTGAGATAGAAGGCTAAAATGGATTAGCCCAGGGACAACAAAGTAACATTTAGAAGCGTTTTGCGAGTTAATAAATTGTGTTGTCTGAGTGGTCTGTGTGATTTTGTACCCTTGAAACTTAAAGAGGTTTAGATTTTCATTAGAACAGAAGGTAGTACATCGGTGCCAGGCGCGGGTGTCAGTTAATGCTTTTTTTCCTGTGGGAGGAATCTTAAACAACATGTACAGTTATGTACAGTGTCCGCTAGGTGGACATGTTGAGCAACGCTTATTCCTTTCCAGCAAAGTAAATGTACAAAGTGCTTACAGGATTTCACCGCCAGGTGGCAGCAATGCTTAAAAAATCATTTTGAGCGCTGTCCAAGGTAGGAAAATTATTCGTACTGCAAATCGCCATCTTGGCTCCGTGTCTGAGCTGTTAACACTCATTAGGTCCCTGTACAGATAATCGTAGTATCACGGTCTCGAATTCAGTCTCAGTAACATAGGCCTTCTTTTACTAAATGATCATTGTGTATATTAATTTGAATCACATATACATCTCAAGGATAACGTTAAATTATCGTATGAAGCAGTCACTGTATTTCTGGTGGTGGTCGCGATTGAGTAAGCAGTTCAGCAAGCCTATTTCCTAAAGAGTATGCGCCCTTTTATTTGTCAAGATGCTTATACGGTTCAAAACGAACTCTTTTGGCTGTAGCTCATTCTGTCTCATGGGGGTACTGACAGGCTTTTCGCGCATTATTTTAAGCAGTTTGCGACAGGAATAATACATTTCAAAATGGTCAGAATCAAGCACTGTAAGTATTGTAGTTTCCCCCCAAAATAGCTTAACCTGTGACCTGATAATGAGACCCTGCAATTGTGGTAAAGTAAGTTAAAAAAAAAAAAAACCATGGCTTGAAGCACTGAGCACGATCGGAGACGGACAAATGCGAGTACGTTTTAAATCTTTTTATTTTCACGTTAGCTATCGTGAGTATATGCGATCCACTTGCAGGCAATTACGCACCCACATAGGCTACATCTTTTTGTGTGGGGAGGTGAGCGCTCGTATGTCTACGGCGTTGAGTGCCGAACTGTTGGCTATAGGTTGAACAACTACATTTTTTTTTGAAGCACCTCAGGAATGATATAGATTTTGGCTATAGTACTCCACCGCAAGCAGATTTCATCTGTCTCTCCCTCTCTCACTCTCTTTCCATCTCTCTCTCGCTCACTCTCTCTCTCTCGTGTTTTCCCCACTCACCTCTGCTCGTGAGATATATTTGTGCATACATTTATGTGTATATGAACAAGTATATAAGTTCTCACCTAAAACCTGAACCTGAATGGATTATAATTATTTTTTTCCCTTAAATGACCAGGATATTTTAAAGAGCCACCTACATTCGTATATTGCATATTAGAAAAAAAGTATTTTCTTGTTTTCCGGGTGGTGTATGTTGATCTTTTCACGCGGTGAGAAACTGTCGATACCACGGAAGACCGCCACGTTCAGTGACTTTGGAACATGTCCTATGTTCCATTTCAAGGTAATATAACTTAATCGGTTTAATCTCCACATCTCCCTCTCTCTGTCTCTTTGCACTTTGGCCTCTCTAAACCTTGTACAATTTTTTGCTATGACAAACTCTGAATGCATGCATCGGAGACATCATTTTGGAATGGATGTTTGCTTGCTTTGGTCCGGGTTTTGTCCGCATGTGTCATTTCGTCCGTGGGAGCACTTTCAGCGCGGGAGTGCACTGCATTTATTTCGGAAAGTGCCAATTTCTGGAAGAGTGCATGCGTACAAATGACATGGTTGTGCGGATTCATTTCGCCGACTGCAAAGCGGACTTCCTTTAGCAGCTAACAATCTCCATGTCATTTGCTCGATGGAGGAAACATATATTTTAACGCCTCGTTGGGAGTTTTTAAGCGATATAATAAGTGTGTGTGTGTGTGTGTGAGAGAGAGAGAGAGAGAGAGAGAGAGACGATAACTTTCAATTTTAATAGCCAATTGTTTTTTAAACGCCAGGTTATGAAGTTTCAGCATCGTACAGGGAGGTTTAGATGGGACAAATGTAAGCATTAACTCAGGCGACCACCTAGGGTATCAGTACAAACCTCTGTATCAGCTGGAAATTAATAGTTACTCTGAGGTTACCCCTTTCTCGTTTTCCAACTTTTGGCGTTCAATCCTCCACTCATCAGGGATACGAATATAGAGGCTTTCCGATTGGCTACCTATATGTTCGTCACGGGCGCTAGAAATAGCCAAGTTGCCAGCTCTGACGACTCGAATGAATCATTTACAATTTTAAAAAGTTCTTTGGTATTTTATTTGTCAAGTTACTGTTTAAGGCCGGTGAGCTGAAACACTGCGGGGGAAAATATATTTTTAAACTTTATATGCGGTGAACTATCGGTTTTCTGGCAGCCACCTTGTGTAAGTTCACGGCGCGAGTCCTCAAAGTCACACCGCGGCCGTCAGCCCGCCAAATTCCGGTGGTGCTGGCGCGCGAGCAGGCGTGCGCGCTGCACAGGCGTGATTGGGAGGAAAGACTCGACGAGGGGGCTATCAGCTGATTCTGCATCTGCAGCGACTTATAAATAGATGCGGAACCTCAATCAAACTGCGGCTTGATAGCTCATGGTGTGAAGGGGTTGGCTAAAGACGAAGCCCTGCTCAATTGCGACCAGTCCACTCTCCCTGTGACGATGGAGGCGGGGAGGGTGGGGGGTAGGGGAGTAGGCGTACATAAATTCTGAATGGGATTCCGCCTGTGGCTCACAGAGAGTGGAACGGAAATGCTTTTGGATTGGACCAAAGAGGTGTTTGCTGTTACGATCAGTGGTTACAAAAAATTGCAGCCCACCAGTACTGAAGAATCTCTGGGTCAGCTACACATTGTAAAGTCAAATCATCACGCATGCCATTATGACTGACTTTAGGATGCTTGGGACTGGCAGCCATGTTGGTAGGGACCATCGGCCGTGTTGGTAGGGACATGCGCTGATCCTTGGACCCATGTTTTGGAACAATGGCATTTTTGGTTGGGCAGGGGAATGCGAGAAAAGACTCCCGAGTTTTGAATGACTCGCGAGTTCTTGCATGTTTTCCAACGTGACTGCGGACTATGGTTTGCATCAAATTACACTGAACAAGCTGTGCAAAAGTGTGGATTCCGATGTTGACAATACTGGATGCCATCTTGAAAAGCAAGGCGAGACTGTTCACAGATATTCTTGCTCATCTATTCAAGAAAAAACGCAGGTTAATGGTTCAAGAGGGAAGAGTTTACGGGCTCTCACTCGTTCCCACGATCTTGAACACGCCCCAGGTCTGTCTGGGTCAGGGTGCTGGTACATGATACATGGCATGGCCAAAGTATGCTAACACCGGCTTATCCAACATCTCATTCTAAAGATCTTGGTCAATGACATGAAGCTGCTCCTTCCTTTGATGAAGTAGCAGTTTCCACTGTTGTGGGAAAACTTTCCACTTGATGTTCAAACATTTCAGAGAAGATTTGTATAATTTCAGCTTTCAGTTATGAAAGCTCTGGTTAGCTTGATGATTGTCTTAGACCTCGCTTGATGCTTTCCACTTAATGCCAATAATATTTATTATGGACGCAACTATTCACGCAGCCGCTGTGCGAATAATGTTACGGCCCATCCTTATTGGCACAGCTGCTCTGCACTGTGCATTGGCACAGCTGTGCGAATAAAATAACTTGACCCACCATTGGCACAGCGGCTGTGCGAATAGCCACTCCAGCAGCAGAGCGAATGAAATAACTTGACCCACTATTGGCACAGCGGCTGTGCGAATAGCCACTCCGATTTGTTATTTCTGTTTGGGCATTATTATGGCCGATGGGGTATTGTCATCATAATGGTGCTTGTATGTCTGTCTGTATTTCTGTCTGTTCCACATTTTTTGCAGACCAGTACTCAGTAGCTATTAATATTTGAACACCTCATACCATATCTAAGGACCTTGTGCTGTAGTTGTGCAACAGTCCTCTTTTTCTGGGATTAGACCTTTGACCTAGGTGCACTGATCTTGACCCGGGAAATTTTGTGCAGGCCATTTCTCAAAATGGTAGAAATGTGAAACTGGCGACGTATAAAGTACTTTGGATGGACTTGTGCATCGTCTGCTTGTATTCCACATTTGACCTTTCACCTCTACGCTTTGACCTTGAATACTTTTTTGCTCTTGCGCAAAAAAAAAAAAACAAATCTCAGATTTTTCCCATTTCAAAGTGATGCCATGACTGTGCATTGGTGGTAATTACGCCAAAAAAAAAAAAAAAAAAAAAAAAACAGTTTTGCTCAATTTAGGTCACTGTGACCTGCAAGCTTTATATCAAGCATTCATGCGCACCTTCGTGATGATTCCAATCAGTTTGATATGATGGCAGGATTGAGGGTCTTAGGTGCCTTGCACAGTATGTATGGGGTTGAGGTCAAGTTCTTACACAACAATCTTGAGAAACCTGGATCTGTGTATGGCGACATTGTCTTGCTGAGACAGGAAAGGCCCAACCACAAATGAACGGATGCGCAGAACCATCTGGAATGTCAGTGTATGCACTCCAGGTGGTCCTTTTGTGTGGCTTAAGGGCCGAGCCTTACCCATGAAAAGCACACTCACTTTTGTCCAAGAACTATAATCACTGAGTGTGAAGACTTGACCTCAACACTGCTCGTGCGGTGAAAGTGAGGGAATATGTGCGTTTTGGAAAATTTCCCGCCTGTCTTTATTGTTATTCCATAAGCCAACATTTCCAGAAAATTTGTCAAGGAATTCAATCTCCAGTTGGTTGCATTTGGTTTGAATGATAATAGTGAAGTAAATTGAAATTAGATTACGCAAACGTTCCAGAGGTGCCATTTTTTGGACGACAATGTCTTGCACTTTAAGAGTTTGAACTAATGGGGGCCTCCAGGACACATGAAACACAAGTATGCTTATACACACACGCCCCCACTCACGCAAGAACAGAAACATATCATTAGCCTCATAGCATAATTTCCTAAGTTATATTTTTGCCAAATTTAGATATCAGCTACCTGTTCTTATGTGTTGGTGTTATGCCCTCGGATCCGGGAACGAGGCATAATAACACAAACATTAATAGTTCCTCTGTTTGTAGTGAAATGTAGATATAGGTAACGCACATTTAGTGGCATGGCAACTGTGCACTGTGACTGGTGACTGGTTGGGGAAATCAGGACGATACCTTGTGTCCTGATTGGGCGGCAGTTGGTCATAGGAGGGACGTCCCTTTTAAATTGGCCAAAATCAAGGGTGGATCTTGAAATATGCCGGAGCCCTGAAGTGGAGGACACTTCCCCAAAACTTTCATTTTCTGACCACGCGTTTTCGCTCTATTTTAACTCGTCATCGATTAGACTGCCATGATTCAAGAAATAACTCCCTTTACTGAACCAGAAGCTGAACGACGCTGAGCGGCTGCTTGCGTTAGCCCTGGGTTATGGTGCCGTTGTGAGGGGAGGTAAGTCCCGGCTTTCCTTCTACCTTCACCAGTCCAGGCCAGCCTGTCGACTTTTATAAGCGAAATTATAACCCTAGACAAACGTGTCCGCCACAGTTGCCGAAAAAGTGCATTTTTTTTCTCAAAACATAGAATAAAATAAAATCCATTCTCTTCAGTAATAAAAATTTTTTTTTAAAACTTTAAAAAATGAGATCGGCAATTATTGTAATGAACATACGAGGACTCCAATCGCGGATCAAGCTCAGAAGAGCGTCTTTTATTAAACTGGGAATGTTCAATGCTCATGGTCAGAAAAACAGAAACAAGTCAGAAGCCAGAATCAGGAATATCACAGGTACTCAGAATCGTAAACCAGGGACAGGCAAGGGATCTATTAACCAGAAAATCCGTCAGCACAAAATACAGAAACAAAGGGGTATCTAAACTAAGGGAAATAGGGAAAAGGGAAAGGGTAATTGGATAGGGGAAAGGAGACAAAGAAATTAACTAAACGAAGGGAATGCAAGGGAATATGGGAAAACGAAAGACTAGCAATCAAAATACACAATCACTCGACGCAAATACAAAATATCAACTGGTAACAATGAAACACATGAGACAAATCTTACAACAATCGCAGAAGCTCACTAGAAAGAAATGCAGAGACGAGACGACCAAGACTGAGCAAAAGGAACGAAACGAATCGACACTGACAAGAGGAAAAGTGGGGTTTTTATAAACAAACTAATCAGAGTGTTTAGCCCAAGTAATAAGGACAGCTGGAGAGGAGGCGGAATCTAGAACAGCAAAGGATGGTGATAGGACAGATTGGGGGAAGTAGGTGTGCCCTGCTTCTTCAAACTAACTAATCACCGTGCCCTAACTACTCTGCTCTAATGTGTAGTCCTACCCATTTCTAATCACCCGTGCCTCAGCTAAACTATTCTCAGGTGCAGACAGTTAACAAGCACAGGAAGAAGGAAGCAGGAAGTACCCAACCAGAAAAAACAGGGGAAAAGATTGTGAATGGAAACAAGACAAGACACCACACTTGGGAAACACAAAAGGGAGCTCAGTACAAGGAAGACAAGAGACAAGCATTCAAAAAACATGAACAGTCACACTAGAAAACATTAACTAAACACAATGAAACTAATAAATCTAAGCAAAAACATACAAGATCAAACATAAAATCCTTAATTCACAACAATTATGCTATGAGGCTAACGATAAGAGATGTCGTTTGAGACATTATTCATGCTAACTCTCACATGCACACACAAGTTAAATGCTCCCATATTCACTCATTTTTACATCTCATGTACACAGTTTGAGCTCTTGGACTCTCCAATTGAAGATCCCAGTGCTAAAAGTACTCAAGTCACAAAATGTCCATTTTGAGAAAATTGAGCAGTGGACTTAGGTAACTATAAGAGATGTTTTCCAACCCCCAGCTCAGTGGGTGAAAATGTGACTTGATTACTTCTAGCAGTCGGCTCTTCAAATTTAACCTGTCGCATTCTCTCTGGTCTCTCATGGAATAAAAATGGTTTGAGACATGCATGTGAATACACACGCCTGCACCCAATAGCTACACACACACACACACACACACACACACACATCCAACCACACAATAACCGAGAGGTCCCCTCTGTTGATTTTCAAAAGTCTGTACCTTTCTGTCATTGTCAAAGAGGACCAAAGACAAATTTCAGGGCAAGGCTTCATTTGGCCGGCATTAGGGCGATCGATCAAAGCAAGGGGCTGCAGTATCAACAAACCGAGAACATCTTACTATAGGGCACTTACACAGATTAAATGCGAAAAGGCATTACCCCCCCCACCCCGTCCTCTCAGCTCCCCCCTGTCTCCCGTGGACGTCGTAAGCCGAGGGTAACGATCAAGGCACTGAAGGATAGCTTCGTTTGGTGATAGCACCTGCAGCGATTCAGGTCGTTACCTTTCTCAACGATTTTTGATGTCATCACACTGCAGCTTACACAGTTCCATTGGGAACCTCAAATTTTCACTAGGCTGTACCCAAATTTTAAACCGACACCATCATTATTTGTTTTCTCAAACCAGGGCAATGTTACAAAAAGTGAGATATGCGGCCGATAAAACGCTGATAAAACACGAGACTATATAGCTTCTTCGTGGAGGTAAAAGTCTTTACATTTCCATCTTCAGCTTCTACAGGGTGCCCCTTCTTTTGATTGGCTGAGGAGCTAATAGCACTGCTGCTTGGAGAAACTGCATCTCTTCCTCACTGAGCCGTTTTAGCCGAGATTAACAGAAAATACCTAATTGAGAAAAGGCAGTGGGCCGAAGTGGGAATCTTGACGTCTGGAGGGACGGAAATCTTGGCTGAGACACTTTGTGACATAAACTGTCAAGTTTGTCCTAGTATAACTCCTAGAGGTCGGTCCTGCTAAGCGGACTGAGAAACATTTGCTTTTTGATCAAACGTTGCCAGGTTTTCACCTGAAAGGCTGGATAGCAGTCAGTGACTTTTCCATGACTATTCGCCCCAGAAAAACACATTGAGCGGGAAACACAGGCCCTATGTAATAGGGAGCCCCCTCTTTGCCGCAGTGCTTTGTGAGTCCACAGGAGGATGCACGGCGCCCGAGCCTGAGTTTCACGCATTACCCCTTCAGTTACCGGAATGTGCGAAGGAATGAGTCACTGCATGATTAAATGCATATTCCCTTGCTGCTCTTCGGCTTGCGGTTGTCGGGAAAGGTATGTTTGCATGTGCATTTGTGACCTCCCGCTGTGAACTTCTGCTACTTCCTGCGTGCATTTGTGTGTGTGTGAGTGTCTGAATGTGTATTTTTTGTGTATGAATGCAATGCACGTGTATATATGTTTGTTTGTGTGTATGTGTAGACACATAGATATTTATGTGCGTTCACACAAACATGCCACAGATTAGGGTCAGTGGCCTGGGAGTGCACTTTAATCCAGAAAGGGCCAGTGTAGGTGCAGGTTTTCATTCCAGCCAAGCACTTACACACCTGATTCTACTTCTCAAGGTCTGTAACAAAGACTCTAGGCCTAGGGGTTGATGAGTAGAATCAGTGTTTATCTGAATAGTTAGAACAAAAGCCCTTTCTGTATAAGGTAGAATCCCACTGGCCTATGGCATTTCTTTTGTGCAAAAGAATAACCCCAGCATTAGTACCTTACCTTGGGGAGCTTCATTGGGGCCAGGGTGGAGGTTGGAGTTGGGGAGGGGTGGATGGTGCAGCTTGGGGTTTGAACCTCGAGCGATTAGAGATGTGTATCGCGTGCAGCGTCCACGGTGTGGATTGGCACCCAGCCGTGATTAATTCAGCAGCGCTGAGAGCTCTCACGTTGTCTCACAGTCACGTGATGTAAGGATCCAGTGTCGCCGTGGCGACCGTGACAAATCAAAGCATTTGGCGCGTGTGTGATATTGCCTGAGTGTGTTCCCCCCAGTGTGGCCGAAACACAACCTCAGGCTTCCCCTCAGACTAGTGTATATACTGAATAGGATTATGTGTGTGTGTGTGTGTGTGTGTGTGTGTGTGCGCGCTGCGCTTCCATGGTTAAATATGTGAGAGTTTGTGTTTGTGTGCATGCATGTGTGTATGTATGTGTGGTTATACGATGTGTGGGTCAGAATGAATGTGTGCGTGTGTGTGTGTGTGTGTGTGTTTTCCTGGCCGTCCCAATGTATGGACATATTTGTCTGTGCATGTGAGCATGTATGTTATTCCCTGATACGTTGCTTGTCAGTGTCGTATTACACTACTGTTTTGTTATTACATGGGGAAGGGATCTTGCATTTTTCATGAAGTAGGAATTCAGTCCAGCGAAGCATCTGTACTCAGAATAATGTGGGAATGATATTGGGTACTGGTTTGCTTTGCGACCAAGTTATTGCATGAAAACTTTAACATTTTTTTTTTTTAAATTAGGACCTTCCAGTCATATGTAGCCGTGCTGTGGCTAGTTATCTGTCTGTCGTAGGTTTTAACATGTAGCCTCATTGGACTCCATGTACGTGAGAGTGTGCGCATTTAGGTTATACACATTGGCTGGGAGTTTTATCCAATCAGCGAGCCCATTGAGAACTGCAAGTTTGTCTCCGCTGCGACATTCCATTAATCCGGGGGTCATTCCGAGGTTGTTGGGAAGGGGGCGGGGAGTGAGGTGGGGGGTCGATTCCATCTACCTCCAGTCGATTCAGGAGAGGAATTGAAATTCAATTTGGCAACTGAAAATCCTCTCACGGCACATTAAGCTCATTTTTTTTTCTCTCCGATTCACAAATCGCCGTTCAATTAATCTCCCGATTGGCTGAAGTGAAATGGACCAGTGGAGGGTGAACGAGAGCTTCATTCTGAAACACTCGATGGCCCTGCAGGCTTTTAACTGCTGTTCCATATGATGGCTCATACTGGAGGAGTGCAGTTCCCTGACACTCCAAAGGGGGTGCCATAGAACAAAAAAGCAAGGACATAAACCTTTTAAAAACCGATGAGCATGGATTTTTGTGTTCTTTCAAATTCTACATAATTGTGTTTGCACTCTGCTGCTTGTGATTAAAAATCAGTGTTCAAATGCTCAGCGATGGAGGAGCCTCCCCGTCACGTATTTGAGATCTCATGCCTTAAAGCACGATCACCAACCCTGTTCCTGGAAATCTACCATCCTGTAGGTCTTCACTTCTACCCTAAGAAAGCACACCTCATACAACAGCTAGATATTAATTTGGGTTGCTGATTAGCAGAATCAGACGTGTGAAATAACACTTGGTGTGACAACCCGCTGGATGGTAGAACTCCAGGAGTCGGTCACTGCTGTCCTGAAAGGTTAAACAGGAAATCAGGTCCTGGAGGGACGCAGTGCCTCACTGGTGCTCATTTCCTAGGCGTTGAGGCAAAAACAGCTGCAATCGCAGGAATAGCATTTTAAAGTACGCCTGTGCTGTCGTTCCCCTCCTCTTTATCCTCTCCCCTTTCCCCTCTCGTCTTTACTCATCCCTCCTTCTCTGGTCCTCTCCCCCTGCTCGTTGCGTCTCCCAGAACGCACTCTTGTCATGCCAGTTGTCAGATTCACTGTGCTGCGTCTGCCTTATTGTATCTGATGGTCCATCTGCCAGTTTGTTAAGGGAGCGTCTAAAAATACACGCAGAGAGGTGTGGGGTGCAGATGCGACTTGCCACCCGCAACGAGGACCCGACACGTAACGATCTGGAAGCTCTTAGTGAAGACCCCCTTAATGCCCCCTGTTAAAGAGTGGGAGGGCTGTAGTGGGGGGTTGGGGTCTCGATTTGTGGGGTTTGAGCTGAATTTCTGGGGGAGGACTTTTTCGAGCGCTTTGCGGAGTTCCGCTCCACACATTTTAAAAATGTTTTATTTTTTAATTGGTATTTCCTCTTAAAAAACTTGGTGTCTCCAATTCCACCCAAACTGCAAATGTCCAGCCAGTGAACAGTGTACTTGTAAGCTGATATGTGACTCATGGTGCCAGCTCGGGAGAGTGCAGACTGTACACTGTTCCCCTCCGGAGCACACGTCTGTCAGTCACCACTTCTTCCTCACAGTTTCATACTTCAAACCTCACGAGCTCAGAACGAGGGCAGAGGAACCCCAAACATGTGCTTGGTCAGAATGCAGCCGATGAGCGTCCCGATGGCCTGTAGGGAGTGCTTGATTAACCAACAATACTAACCCAAACTGACTTTACCCCTCCCATATCCCCGAGCAGTGCAGAAAAGCTCTGTTCTCGCAATACTGCTGGTCTCAGTAGGCACTGGCATGGCTGGATTAGATCCACGGTCGTTGTGGTCCCTCTTGAACCAACAGAGAGAGTCAACCCAACAGTCTCTCCTCTTCACACTCCGCTGTTTGAGTGACAGGAAATGGCATCACATATTTCCAGGAAACATGAGGGCAGAGGTCCTGCTTCTGTGGTGTGTGCGCGCATTCGTGTGCGTTTTCAGCCAGTCTTTAATTCACAAGTGCTGAAACACACACCCAAACCCAATTATAATCCCCTGAAACAAGAGGGACTGGCCACAGCTGAGGAAGAGTGTGATGGAGGTGTGTGGCAGGGACTATGGCCTGGCTTATCTAACGTTAAGAGAGGAGGAGAGCGGTTACTTCTGAGAGTCATCCCTTATTATCCTAGTTTTTTTGTACGCTGTTTTGCGCTAAACTAACCTACTGTTGGTGTTTTTGATCCTGACTAGTTTCCTGGACATCTGACATCCTGCTGGTTTTCATCGTAGCTATGCCCGTTTTGTTGATTGTGGGGTACTTTGTTAGGGTTGGAGTGAAAACGTACAGGACAGTATATTTCCGGGAACAGGGTTGGGCAGCCCTGCTCTTGCTGTTGAATGAGGTGAGCTTTGTTAGGAATGCAATGAAAACCTACTTAACAGTTGTTGTCCAGGAGCAGGGTTGGGCATCCCTGTTCCATAGTATCCATCCATCCATCCATCCATCCATCCATCCATCAATCCATTGTCTTAAATGCGTAGCCCTGGTTAGGGTTGTGTAGGGCTGGAGCCTATCCCAGAATGCTTTAGGTTGGAGGCACAAGAACAGACAGGGCAGTTTAGTAATCCATCGCATTTTCATTTCAATGCATCCCAAATGCTAATACCAGTGTCAAACATGAGAGGGGTAGCTGAATTGGGTCGTTCAGTACAATTGGCCATCGAGCGAGGCGATGAAGTGCCCAGCGTGAACCAAACCGCGGCTGGATCCCGCCGCATGGCCTTGCTGGAGAGGGGTTGAGTCACCGCGGTATAAATTCAGACCCACTCACCGCGAGCACGTGTGTTTTTCCCCGAAGGTCGCTTTCAAAGGGCGAATGGTCCCCCAGGTACAGTTTTTGGAAACGAAACCTCTTCATCGTCACGCTCTGGTCTCGCGTCCCAAATCCGAGTGAGCCTCCACGATTTCGGTGGAGACGTGCAGATGGACGGGGGGAGACCTCGGTAAGCCTAGCGCACCTGTTTGGTGCGTGACGGAGAAATTTTATCTGTTGTGGTTATTTGAAGGAGGGGAACACTTAATTTCTTCTTTATCCTTTATTTATACCGGGGAGGTGGACTGAGTACGCAAGCAGCCTATCAGCTTCAACCTTACTCATTCTCTCGCGGATACACAATTACACATCTCCATCTATCTGTCCATTCATTCATTCATTAAACTATCCATCCAACCATCCATATATCCATTCATTCTTCCATCCCCACCATACCCTGCTTATTCCTGGTCAGAGCCGCAGGGGGGAACTGGAGCCTATCCCGTCATGCATTGGGCGAACGGCAGGAAAATACCCTGTGGCATTCCATTATGGGGACCTAGCACCATATACACACACACACACACAAACCTACATACACATACACTAATGTACACACACAGTCATGCTCACACACATACACATATACACACACATACACATCCTTGTGCTTCTATCCTTATGAGGACATTACATTTACTTCCTTTCATTCTTTGAGTGTCTCTACAGACTTTGTCTAATCTTAACAATAAGCAAGGCATGCCTAACCCAAACCCTTTCCCTAACCTTAACCTATCCCTTATTCTAAGTACAAGTACACGTAGACACTCACGCGCACACACTAACACACACACACACACACACACACACACATAGAGTAGCCTAACATACTGCATATTTACGTTCCCCTACTGTAGTCAGCAATTATTCAATCAACGCATATGTAAGAGACTCTCGCGCGGATTGAAGTCCTTGTGCATGGAGGTTTAGTTTCACGTGGGTAACAGTGGATTTCACCAGTAGTAATATGAAAACCAATTATGACTCCGGACTTCTCACGCTTTTCTTTACTCAGGGGTTGGAAGCAATGAAATTGCATAGTGACGTTTCAAATGATCTTAGTTCATTTAAACAATGTAAACGATTATGAAACGCATGCATTGCTTCCAACTCCTGAGTCTCTTACACATACGCATCGATTGAATAATTGCTGACGTTTCAAGCCCACAGTGAATAAATATTCAGCGCCGAAAATGACGTAAAAAAATAATAAACAGCACCAAAAGGGTTAATTCTCCAACAGTAACTATTTATTTTAGGTGCATCTCCATCTGTGAGCTATTCTAGACCAGTGGCACAGGGAACTCGTTAAGATGTGCAAGTGAAGGTTCCTGCTCTTCATACTGATGGTAAGTATTGATAATAAGAGGAGCCTTCTTTATCACAGCCTCGCAGTGGATGGGAGTTGGGGAGGAGAGCCCCATGAGTTTGCGCTCCTGGGATCTGGCTCAGACATGAGAACTGAGACTCCGTTTGGGGTCAGCATTTTAAATTCATTAGTTTTTCTGACCGGGGAAATGAGCGTCGGTAGTATTGTTGTAAATGTGTCTGAGTTACCAGGCTAATTTTGGTCTCTGGTCCCCGGGCTACATATTTTTGCTGTGGTCGTAGACTGGAGAGCCGAGAGCAATCCCGCTCAAATACAGAGAGAACACTAAGAACTGCACTCGGAAAGGGTCTTGAACCCAGATGCTCCTTCTGCCACAGGGCTTACCACTATGCCACCTGGCTGTAATTCCCTAAACTGTGGATCGGGACCCAAAATGATGTGCATGGCGGGCTCTGGAATGAGTCTGTAGTGACCTAGGCCAGGCCAGAATTAGTATCTCACTGTTCTCTGAAATGAGCTATTTACATTTATTGTGTAGCTTTTCTGAACTGCATCCCAATAACACATATTTTAGGAACCAATGTTGTAATGGTTTAGGAACTGGGATGGGTGCAAGAAAGAGATTCTGAGTTTGGTACTCATTCTGTGTCGGGCTCTGCATGTTCTCTCTTTGGGTGCGTTTCCTCTGGGTTCTCCAGTCAACTCCCAGGGTAACAGTCTGTTCCGGCTCTGTCACAGTACATTTAAGGACAAAGCTTTTCCCCCTGAATTTCTTCAATATAGATCCAGCGGTATAAACTGACTCCACACTGCGACTTTAAGCTGTGAAAGTCACCATGTATGTTACAGTATCTGCTAGGTATCTACTGTTGTTTAACCTATGGTTGAAGTGGAAAATGTTACAGGGATTTCTGGAGCTCTGTGACAGATATCAATATCAGGTCAAATAACATTTCAGAAAATGCATCAAATCTAACTGTGATGCACAAAATTGTTGGAATTTATTTTTTAAATTCTTGAGTGAGTGTTCTAGTACTGGTTGCAGTTAGTCACTGTTACATGATTATTTAGAACGTTCAGTTGAGAACATTCTGATTGTGTATTTGTGATTGTGATGTATGAAGACGTGACAACGTCGAAACGCGTCAGTTTTTTCTCTGATTCGTACTATTAAAGGCTTTTTGGTATCCAAGTGCTCCAGTTTTTTCTCCTTTTCCTGTGTATTTGTGATGTCACGGCATCATGAGGACCAATGGGAACAAGATGAATTTGGACTTGAGTTTGTGATTTGTGGCTGGGGGGCAGAGTTATATTGCACTGGGGCCCCGTGGTTCTAGTTGCGTCGACTTCGGGCAGAGGGGTTTACAGCAGGTCTCGCTTCTGCTGGAGCTATACAGGGAGTACTGCTCTCACCCCTCACCCCGCACCCACCCTTTCTCTGGTTGGCTGTGTTCCTGTGACAGAAGGGAAGCTCTGGTTGCCCCAGCAACCATCCACCCCCCCGCCCCCCAGTGGCAGAGGGAGCCGGGGGCGGTAATACAGCGTCTGCCAATCACATGGCCAGATTGGGCTTCTGCCTTAGAGAAAAAAAAAAAAAGAAAAAATAAATTGGTGGTAGAGCTGGCTTGTAATACCGTTAGGGGCCCATGTATACCCCCAGCGCAGGTAGGTGAGAAGTGGAGAGGGCCTTATCTGTGGGCCAGGTAACTCCAGGACCCTTCTGCATTAGAGCAGCATTACATAACAGCACAGACCAGGGGCTCCTAAACTGTGGGTCGCGACCCCACACGGGGTTACCACATTTGAGGATCAGGTTGCTGGAAAATGTTGAAAACTGGGGGGGGAACAATATAATAAAAAACCGAAAGTTTTTTGTACCTTCAGCATATATGAATGTGTAGATGTAAGAGCAATCAGATTGTAGTGATGCACTGAGACATGATAGGTCACCTATGACACTGTTTTCCAAACCTCTCTTGGCTGTCTTGGAGCGCCACTTGTCTTGCGTGTTTTAGATCTTTCCCTGCTTCAGAACAGGTGATTCAATTGATGGGGTCAAACATCTTCAGGAGATAGTAATGACCCAAGCATTTGAATCACTTGTGCTGTAGCAAGGAGAGGTCTAAAACATGCAGGACAAGTGGTGCCCCGGGCCAGGTTTGGGAAACACAGCTCTGTGGTGTATTATTTGTATGGTTATGGTTCTAGGGTGGTATTAGTTCAAAGACCTGCATGAAGCAAGGTGCTAGGATGCAAATTTGTGAACATACACTTGGGGTCACATCATCATGGGTTTTACAGCCTTCTGAACACACAGAGTTTGTGGGTTTGTTGAAGCAATGGGAATATATTAGAATATTTTAGGAAACAAGCAAAAGATAAATGTAGAGACTTCCGGAGTGCTCTCAACTCAGGAAGACAGAATCTGATAGTTACACACTTTATGGGCATCTAACGTCATTATGGAGGAATTATGACCGTAGCGAATAGACTCGGGTTTCCGGAGTCTTCCGTGGCATTCGTGCTTGTTGTGAATTGAAAGTGAAAGTTGGCTTGTCGGTCCGATTCTCCGCACTCCTGCTTAAAGCTTTGCGTGTGTCAGGGTTTGTCTCGGCACAGATACGTGAGGGTCACGTCTGCTTAGTTATGGTGGAATCCTGATTCCTACCCACAGTGCAACGGGGGAGAGGGAGCGCTGCGCAGCGTTTTTGGTGGGGGAAGGATGGTGTGTGACAGCCTATGTACATCAACTTTTTCCCTCTCAGTTAAGCTACCACTGGCTGATGTTGTACCAACGTGGAGGTCCTGATGCCAGAGGCTGTTGTGGTGTTCAGAATATCTTCAACTCCCTTCCTGTTTACTTCCCAAATAGGGACATATGAAAATTTTTATATGTGCCAAGTGGTTTAGAGGAGAGTTTGGAAGAAGAAAATACTGATTCTGAGGATGAAGATACTTTGCAAAATGAGACCAACGAACCACAGTTGATTGCATGAGGTCGTATTTTCTTCTTCCGAACTCTCCTCTAAACCGGTTGGCTCATACAAATCACTATCTTCGCTATTGTCATCATATTCTGAGTCTCTGTCCGCAAAAAAAAAATTGTTTGTATTTTCCTCTGATGTGTATATATGAGGGCAACACGTTATTTTGACATTCAAAGCGCAAGCATCTGGGGTTTTGTGGGACATGAGCGAATGATTGATGTCGGGGGTCTTTACCTGTCAGTACCAGATTCCTCTAAGTCACCAGCATAAGTCGAGTGATTGTATTCGCACAAACGCACTCTGGGTTGGAGCCTAGTGTGGTTTTCAGGATACCGTCAACCCCCTTCCCGTTAAGGAGAACAAGCCAATCACGCAAAGCTCTCAGACTGGAACTGTACTCTGATTGGGTGATTTACCAATCAATCGGTAACAAGAGGAAGACCACATTTGGATTGAAATGAGCAGAGCTCTTTGGAAATGGTCCTATTAATTCTTAAAAGCAATGTTATCCAACCATATTCCAACCCAAACAAATCACACCTCGTTGAACCTTAGGCAGATTCTTGAGTAGCTAATTAGCTGTAAATCAGGAGAGAAAAGCTGTGGAATGGATATCTTCAAGATCTCTGTATCTCCAGAGTGGCGTGATGGCGCAGTGATTAGTGCTGTTGCCAAGAAATAAGGAGGCTCTGGGTTTGAGTTGGCCATTACTTCTCTGCGTGGAGTTTGCATATTCTCCCTGTGTTCTCATAGGTTTCCCTAACCCTTAAAGACATGCACTATAAGAACACTGCTTCCAGTATCCCTGACCAAGGCTCCGGCTTTAGAACTGGAGTTGGTCCCAGGATGCTGCACTGTAGCTGCCCGCTGCAGGACGAAGAACCCCACGTGGTTCAATAAAGTAAATGTTATCTACTCTTAGGAACAGGGCTGGTTACGGCTGCTTTTAGGGAGCTTGGTAGTGTTGTACCAAGCCAAGTCAGTCCAGTGCAAATCAGTCATATAATTTCAACTGGGCAAAGTCGTGGTTTTTTTTAATGGATTTCAATGGTGAAATTAGGCTCTCGGCCTCAGAGGCTTAATTAGCTGCAATACTCCAGTCACCACTGGGGTCTGCAAGCTTCTGGGGAAATGCTAATGCCTGGTGCCCTGATCAGGGCAGTGAAGATGAGAACAAATTTTTGAGGTTGCTTCCCTCAAGACTCCTCTCCCCCCTCCATGTGGTCCTATTTACCCACGGAACACGAGGGGCTGTTAGCAACAAAAATCCGCTGCCAGATTCCCCTGTCCAACTGGCCGACAATTTTCATTTTTCATCAGGTTTGACCCCCTGCCCATCAGGCTTCCCAAGTCCCCCCCCAATTCTTTATTAGTCATGAGTGCAGGTTTGGATTGGGCTTTTTGGGGTGCTTGTTATTATGAAACCTGGAGGGGGATGTAAGATCACTCACATGGACGGACATTAAGTTATATCGGGGGTGGTCAGTGTCCAGGTAAGTCCTGTCCAAGAGATATCAGTTGATGACCAACAGAGTCTTATTCCCTGTTTCTGATTGGTAGCATGATTTGCTTTACTCAATATAAGATTGGCCAAATGGTCTTATGTTCTCATATCATGAAGAACATGGTCACAAGCAGGCCGGTTTTTGGTTTTCTTGGTAACATGCGTCTTTGCAAGTCTGTGCCCATCAGCACGAAAAGCTTGCTAACATTAGCTGGCTAACTTCAGCCAACTAAAACACATGACATTTGTTTGCGCTGCATCAGAGCTGCTTTTGATAGGTGGACTATAATGCTATTCCTGGAGGGGCGTTATTTTGTTGATACTGGAATAACACTCAAATGGCGATTTCAGATTGTGCCTGATTGTGCCTTAGGTGGGGTATGTAGTGCCTGGCATCACTTGTGTTTTTTTTTGTCTCCCGTCGGCTCTGGCAAAAGGGAGTCATAGGAATGCACCCCGTACGTGCATGTGTGTCCGTCATAGACTGTATAAAAAGATGGACGAAGCTACTGTGATGTCACCCAATGGTTTCAGCATGCCATAAAGGAAGCCTCGATTTTGGAAATTTGAATTGCGCCATGTTGTCATTTTGAAACCGGATGTGATTTCTATTGGACGAGAGCGAGAATCAAAGTTAGTATTTAGGTCAGTCATTGTCCCAGATACGATATTCTCAATGTTACTTAGCATCTAAGTAACATTGTCTGTGTCAGTCAATGTCTTAGTAAGAGTGCATGTTTGTTTAAGTCAGTGTTTATATTAGTTAGCATTTAAGTTAATGTCTAACTGCCTATGTGAGTCATTGTCTCAGTGTTTATGTTAGAGTCTCAGTCAATGTCTATGTTAGTGTCTAAGCGTCTATGCAAGTGATTGTGTCTCGGTGTTTATGTTAGTCAGTGTCTAATTTGGCGTCTATGTTAATCAGAGTCTCAATTAGAGCCAATGTATAGGTACTCAGGGGCTGCTGTGGATGTTCATTTGAGTGAACCACACCCGTGGGGACTCTACTAATACCTTTTCTGGCAAGGAGGGGTGTCTTTTTATTAGTCTCTGGCGAGGAGCACCATTTCACAGCAGTTGCCTCACAAATCTGACGGGATTTACAATCTCATTTTTTGTATTATTATTATTATTATTTTCTTTGCCCATGACACTGTCCTGTGGAAGCGAAGGCAAAAGTCACGAGCGACTTGTCTTTGCCCTGAGCGAGCTAGTTTTCGGACAACATGCTAGAAAAATGAAGAACAAACAGCGCAAAAATAAGAAACTTGGCGAAAAGTCAAAGGGAAGAATGAGAAGGAGGCGTTGAATGCCGGAGTGAGGTGCTGCTGGAAGCGTGTATGAAATGGAGCTAAAACCAAACCAGCCGGCTTGGTCTGGAGTGAGGGAGGAGGGAGTGTAATGTGTAAAGATGGCGTTTGATCCTTCCGAGATGGTTTAGAACAGTCTGTGCCTTGGAATATATTTCTGGTGATTTTCTGTTTTTTTTTTTTTCAAAAAAAAAATTGATCTTGGAAGCGCTGTTATGCAAAGCGGGAGCTGCTCTAGTTCAAATGCAGCTGACGTCAAGTAATTTCTCTTAATTATTTCACGAATTTTAAATTGAGCACTTTTCAGACAGGTAATTCAGCTGCGCAGCAATTTTTTTTAACTGCAAAGAGAACTATGATGGAACACTCTTAAGTCTAACTTCTTCCTCTTCTGACACTGAATGAGTCAGTTTTTCATTACCGCAGATGATTACACTACTTAATTTGATTTTACTTTACTAGAGTTGATTTTAGCGCCGAAACAGTTGTTTTAGTTGACAAGAGTTGATTTCACACTAGTAATTTTGTGGACTACTGCTATTGATGTTTCCAGTCAATTCTGGCATAATCTCAGGTCTTCATTTTATTTATTTTATCCTTCTCTCCTTCTTCCTTGTTGGACCCAAAAATTTATAGGGCTCCATATGAATTTAGATTTCAGATTCCTAGGAGTTGGGAAGGTACTGTTTTTCCAAATTTTCAAAGAAAAACAAAAAACAGATTCATTTCTTTAAAATACAATGCATTTAAAAAAAAACAGAAACAATGACAGAAAAAATGTGTAAAACATATTATTATTAAATTATTATTATTGTTTTTAAATATTATTATTATTAAATAGTGTTTGTCACCATGAAACAAGATGATAGTTTACCTTTTATATGCTGGGTGCCAGAGGGATATATGAGTCACAACAACTTCATAACTGGAAAAAAAAAAAAAAAAATTGTTGTGTGATTAAATGCCATATTTTAAATTCTGTACAGATTTGTTGTATTTGCTCATGGAGCAGTTGCAATATTTGAGGGCTCGTGTCAGGTGGCAATTTTTAGTGGCTAATCACTGTTCACTACTTTTGCTCCATGTAGTGAAAAACAAGCTGAAATCTGCCCATGTTGACTGTTCATACATGAACTCAAAATAATGGCTATGACTATTTAGGCAAATGGACGTCCTACACGAATTCTCAATTTTTGGAGCATGTTAGAGATCAGTGATTTGTATGGTTTTAAGAGATTGACCCATATCTTTTCAATGATCTTCATTTGGTCTATGTTTCCATTTTGTATTTCATTCCTTGTACATGTAAATTTCTCTTGCTGTTCTGAGTTCCCAGGAGCAGACGGGTGATTTTAAATCTATTTATCACCGTCCTTGCCAATGTATTTGATCTGGGCCTCCCACTTAATTTAAGTAAAACATTTTCTACCACAGCTCGTTCTTGGTCGGTATGTATGGCTATGCACTATTTGAAAGAGGCAAATGGCAATAATTTAATTTGGTCCTACATAGAGTGAATTCCTTCAGTGGTTATTTTGCTGTGCACTGCACTGCAGGGCATTGAATTTGAAACCAGTTTACATATTGTGTAAGTAGAGACTTTTAGTTTTAATCTAAGGGCGTTGGTCGTCGTCGTATATTGTTATCTATATGTTGATGATGTCTGAACTGGGTATCACTTTACTAAATATCTACAGACTGTGCTGTTATGCAATTTAAGCATACTTTCAGTGGACTCTGTTTCCGCCAGGATGTCAGCATCCTTATGTCATCCCTCTGGGCGATCATTAACCTCTGAAATCATTACATAAACATGTATTTATTTGTCTGCATGTCTTCTGCTGGGGCCTCAATCTCTGGACCTGGAGAACCACAGACTCTGCATGAGCACGACACGAGCTCACATCCTTTCTTAAAGGAGGAGACCGCACCTCGGCAAAGTATATTTCAGCGGAAAGTAGAGTATTTAAAGTGTCTAAAATGCATAGTTTTATAAATTTTAATTTGGTAATGATCCAGTGCGACACATTTTAAAACCGGCGAGTCTTCAAATCGGCGTCAATATCAGGGGGCAGACCTTTTTACTTGGGGAATCTAAGGCTGTGTTCGGAATGCACATTTGGCCACTCACTCACTCACTCTGTTTATATTGTTTTCAATGCGGAACATTCACTATTTAATGCCCTATTCACATCAAACGCCAGTGCCGCTGTGCTTGTGGCGTCAGTTGTTCTCTATCGTGACGTCGGTTGTTCTCTTTACTTTCATCCGGGCCATGGAGAAGTTCACAGGGCCTTCAGTAAGCTCACCCTTTACGGCTTGACTGCCCGCAAGCTGTTTTTATCTAAGCTGGCCTGATTACAATCAAACAATTTATCGACTGAGCGACCAAGACCAGTATATGACCTATAATTAGAAATAATAATTAAAAGTTAAATTCCTATTGCCTACATTTATATAATTGAGATGGCATTGTAAATACAAAACTTTTGCTGACTTTGCAGCATTTATTTTCGCCATCCTTAGGATTGACACACAGCTCTGCAGCTTGCCTTACAGCGCCCTTTAGCCGTGACAACATTCAGAATATAGAGCAGATTCTCGCAGCCTCTCAAACTAATTTAGGCAAATCTGTGCTGCTTAACGAGCAACACAAGCGCTGAAATTATGAGGACATATTGATATTTTACATCGTCATTTATGCGCAGAAGACGCCTCATAATTTTGTAGTGCAATGCATAACAATACTATCAAATGTAAATTAGACTGTCGTCGGTTTTTACCAATTAGTCTGAGCAACTGTGGCTAATCGGGAGATGTAAACTGCGAGAGGTTTAGGTTATGAAGCATTGAAAGGTGAGGTTTCTGAGGATCAAATTCAAAATTAGAAGATTCCCCAAGTAAAAATGTCTGTCCCATGATATTGAAGCCAATTCAAAGACTCGCTGGTTTAAAAATGCATCTCACTGGATTATTATCAAATTAAAACATGCATTTTAGACACTTCAAGAATTCTAATTTCCGCAGAAATATACTTTGCTGAAGTGCGGTCTCCTCCTTTAAAGAATTTAACAGCCTTCCCCGTACCTCTGGAGCTGGAAGTGTGCTCGGACAAGAACCTTGTTCACAAGATGGCTACTGTAGACCTTGCGATCTTGACATTGAGAAACACTCCTGGCTTCCTGGTTTGTGTCCATGGGTGGCAATGTGATGCGTTCGGTGGTTGAGAGACTTTGCAGCCTGTTGCTCAAAGTCAAAATGCTAGACTGGGACTGGGTGTTTGGTTGTTCAGTCCTTAATGTTGGCACAATATGATCAGCGTGACTGTTGGGCCCTTGATCCAGGCCCTTAACCCCACATTGCTTCAGGGGAGATTGTGACCTACTTAGTCTCTCCCACAGCGAGTCAGTTGGATAAAAGAGTCTGCTACATCGCTGAAATGTTGTGCTTTGGTAGTGAGGTGATTCTAAACTTCAGTAAGAATATTTAGTGGCATAAACTGAGAGTATGGACACTGGATTAACATCAACTTCAGTAGGAATATTCAGCTGCATGAACCAAGAGTATGCACACTGGATTAACATCAGCTTCAATAGGAATATTCAGCTGCATGAACCGAGAGTATGCACACTGCATTAGCATCAGCTTCAGTAAGAATATTCAGCTGCATGAACCAAGAGTATGCACACTGGATTAACATCAGCTTCAATAGGAATATTCAGCTGCTGCATGAACTTGAGGAATATTCAGCTGCATGTACACTGGATTAACATCAGCTTCAGTAGGAATATTCAGCTGCATGAACTGAGAGTATGCACACTGCATTAGCATCAGCTTCAGTAAGAATATTCAGCTGCATGAACCAAGAGTATGCACACTGGATTAACATCAGCTTCAATAGGAATATTCAGCTGCATGAACTGAGAGTATGCACACTGGATTAACATCAGCTTCAGTAGGAATATTCAGCTGCATGAACTGAGAGTATGTACACTGGATTAACATCAGCTTCAGTAGGAATATTCAGCTGCATGAACTGAGAGTATGCACACTGGATTAGCATCAGCTTCAGTAGGAATATTCAGCAGCATGAACTGAGAGTATGTACAGTACACTGGATTAACATCAGCTTCAGTAAGAATATTCAGCTACATGAACTGAGATTATGCACACTGGATTAACATCAGCTTCAGTAGGAATATTCAGCAGCATGAACTGAGAGTATGTACAGTACACTGGATTAACATCAGCTTCAATCAGAATATTCAGCTGCATGAACTGAGAGTATGTACATTAACCTGAGCTTCAGTAAGAATATTCAGCTGCATGAACTGAGAGTATATACACTGGATTAACATCAGCTTCAGTAAAAATATTCAGCTGCATGAACTGAGAGTATGTACACTATATTAACCTCAGTCTGTTTTCCAGAATTATAAAAGTGAAGCTGACATGCTAAGACTGTCACACTGTTGCACATTTAGGCGGTGATGGGGGGGGGGCCGATGTGCGTTCGTGTGTGTGTGTTTGTGGGAGGGGTGGGGGTCAGTGCAGCTTCTGTTCTAGTTTGGGTCTCATCTATTAGCCCTATTGGGGGGGGGTCATTCATCAACAAGCACGGGGGTGCCTCGGATCGATTGAGTTTGCATTCCTCCTGCATTTCAACCCTCTATCCTCTCCCTCCCCTCTCTGCTTTTCTCTCTTGCTCTTATTCCCTTGCTCCCTCCATCTTTCCCTCCTTCCCCTCTCTCCCATCTTTTTTCTCCATCCTCTCTCTCCTTCGGTCTCTTTCCACCTCTCCCTCCCTCCCTCCCCTCTCCCTCCTCTTGTGTTCCACTGGTGTTCCGAGGGAGGGGGCGGAGTTTGACGGAGGGAAATCACAGTGTTGAGCACAGCAGGCCTGCCATTGGCTGCGTGTGTCAGACGCAGGGGAATGGCAAATAGTCAGTGCTATTTTCTGCTGTTTGATGCATATTCCCTTTCCGCCCTCTCCCTCTTTCTTTCTTTCACTATTGCTCTCTCTATCTTTCTTTCTCTCTTTTCTGGCTCTCCTTCTCTGACCTCGGTTCCATTCAGACCTGGGATAAACAGCATTTTCCTTGGATTTGAATACTTTTCTGCATTTGATTAAGCATGCCTGATGTGCAGGAACAAATGAATTCCCGGAAAGTGTCAAAATCCTGCCTATCAGCTCCTCCCAGCAGGCTCAAACATGCCAGCCTCAGTAGAGCACAGGAAAGTATTTGAATGCAAGTCAACTGTTATTTGAACCAAGGTCTGATTCCACTTATTGGACTTGGGTTAGTGTTGTGGTTTTTTGTGTGGAGTTTGCATGTGCTTCCTGTGTTTGCGCGGGTTTCCTCCCACAGTCTAAATACATGTATGTTGGGTTAATTGGGGACAATTAATTACCCATTGATATGTATGTGTGTGTGTGTGTGTGTGTGTGTGTGTGTGTTGTTGAATGGTGTGTGCACGCCGTGATGGATTGGCGATCTGCCCAGGGCTTGTCCCTGCCTTTCGCCCATATTCAGCTGGGATAGACCCCAGCTCCCCCGTGACCCTGGAAACGGAGAGGATGTTTAGGTAATGGATGGATGGATGGATGGTTGCTTTTTGTTAGGCTGCTTGACTGGAGACTGTCCAGTCACTGCCTAGTTAGGGTTCTAACAAGCATGTGGAGAGAACAGGCCAGAAGGAACACGGCTGTTGGGTTCTTAACCACAAACCCACTCCAGAGACTTTTCCCCACCGCCACTTCAGTCCTCTCGTTGGCGTTTTTTTCCTGGGGCATCTTTTAATGCAAGGAGCACAGTCCCATCTTTAGTTGTATAATAAAATAAAATGTGCTTCACTGGCTCTAAATATAGGCCAGTAGTAAATATCAGTTTAACCTGTAAGATTTAAGGAGGTAAGTGGGCATTTTGCCATCCTGCTTGAATCAGGAAGAGTATAGGCTAAGCTAAGTCCTGCTAAAGCATATTTCGTCACAGTGGCCTACATTTGGAAAAAAGAAAAACCCTCATTTACTGCGTGGGTAACTGCCAAGTTATAATTTAAAGGGAATGTCATTCATCAAAAGTGAAATAACCCCGCTTTATAATAACGTAGAGCGCAGTGACCTGTTTCTGATAAAGAGGGAGAATCATGCCCCAGTGGGGTAGAGATTATAATAGCTCTGTAACTGAATCAGGTTACACTCCTGGGGAGGACAGTCGAAGTAACCAGAGCTAAGGAACAGGAACGAATGCATGAAGGAAAATGGAGTCTAAACTGATGGATTTTGAGGCACTTTTTCGATCAGAGAAACTGTGCAGCACCTGAGTAAAGTTGATCCAAAATGGAGTTTGGACAGGTTGTTGTTTTTTTGGTACTGTTTAGATGTCTGTAACTGAATTAACTAGCTGCCAAACATTATGGCGGAAAATCAGACAACGTTACATTAAACTGGTAGTCGTACCCTTGATTCCTCCATCCTTGAGTCATCCAGTTGGTTGGGTTGATCCGAGTATACGAGGAAAGGAAACAAGGCGGTAAAAGTGAGTGATTGGAAAGAGTGTCAGAAACTGGGAAACTGTGAGCCAGGGATCCGAAATGGGGATCCAGGTCCCCTTGGGGCTGGCGTCAGGAACACGCCTTCCATGATCTCCTCTCCACATCCCGCCGGCTCGCCTCAGCCGCTGCTGTCCGCGCTAATCATGTCGAACGCAAACGGATTTAATCCTCTCTGCCTCGATCCCGCCGCACCGCGCTCAGGAGCGGTAAAACAAATTTTTCTGTGGTCCGGAAGCACCTGAGCACAATGGAAGAGCTTCAGTGGCTAACAGGTGCGTGTTGTCGATCTGAGTAGAGGTCCATAATTATTCAGACAGCGACTCAGTTTAAAAGGCTCCAGTTCTAATGACAATGTGCTCTGGTGTAATGCTCTCAGTTTCAATGCAAAGGCATTTATGTCCATATCAAGTGAACCATATGTGAATAGCAGCCCTTAAAAATTTTGACACTGTTCAATATGAACGTCACTGTACACTTATATATACAAGTAAATTCGACTTATAGTGTCAGTGGACTATAAAATCCACCAAGGTATCTTGGATCTTGGGTATAAAATGCTTCCAGTGTCATACTGAACAATAGCACAGTGAGGTTTATAAGTATTCCGATGATAATGATTCACATGATATATATATAAAAACGCCATAAAAATTAAAGCTGGCAATCCTTACTTTAAAAATATAAATTGTCAAATCTAAATCCACGGACAGGGGCAAAAATTTTACATTGTGCTTCAGTCAAAATATTAATGAGTTAATGCAGTTTCTAGCTCTCATTGTTTTGCATATGTTAAGTTACTGAATTTTCTATGTCCAGAACTACACAGCAGACATTGAATTTAGTAGCAGGAACATTGAGAAATTTGGGTGTCAGTTTGGTTTGTATAATTAATGAGTATCGGTGGGTTTACCTGCGGGGTGCTACACCAGAGATCCCCTCCCAAAACAGGGTGCCCCATATTGTACCCTTTAGTATTCGCCCTGATGTAGGACATAAACCGCCTGTGTGTTGGGGTTCGCTGGAATTTAGTTGCTTGGAAATTTCAGAGAGACAGAGAAGTGTCCTGTCCATGTCTTTCACTTCCACATCATATCAAATATTTGTATATTATCCCTGGAAAATGCATTTAATTTTTTTCTTTTACTTCTCGTTTCCGGTACTGTTTCCATGAACACTTGACAGCCAATGGTTTTTTCCTCTAATTTAGGTAGACGGGAAGGCTTGCTTTTATTTGTCTGAATGTGGGGTCTGGACCAAACAGGGGACAGGGGAATAGATCTTTCATCTTCTTTCCACAAAATAGCACAGATCTGACCCCAACTGGCATCTTTCAGTGGTCTCTGACTCTGTTCCAGCAGAACGACTATTCTGAAGGTTTTCACTCCAACCAAAGCAAAGGGCTCCACATTTCCCAGGTAGAGATCATAGTGATCTGCTAATTAGCTGAATCAGGGGAGCTGTGTTAGAGTTGCAATAAAAACCTGCAGGATGATAGCGCTCCAAGGACAGAGTCAAAGACCTTTCGTTTGATTAGTGAGCAATGCTGATTCAAAACTCTTTTTTTTCACTCAAATCAAGCATCTCAATAAATGCTGTAACTTTTTTTGTTAAAACTATGGCTGCACCCTGTAAGACATGATATAACCAGAATAGGAGGTCTTAAATCACGGCTGGTATCATGAAGCTGGATTGTTGATTTGACATATCTCTTCCCATCAGGGCAGTTCTCAAACATATACAGAAATGGCCGGTGCGAGTGCTGGCTTTCATTCTGACCGAGCAGTCACACACCAGAGTGTACTAATCACGGCGCACAGCCTAGTCTTTGTGGTTGATTAGTAGAATCAGGTGTGAAACCGATTGGCCGGAACCGAAGCCGTCACCTCACCCACGCAAGCTCTTTCTGAATGGGGTTAAATACCCAAGTGTCAGAGAGTTTCTGGAGAATTCAGCACTCTAAATCTGCAGTGTCCGAGCTCACTCTTGCAGGCCCAGCGTGGGCGCTGTGTCTTATTTTAGCTCAGAGCTAAGACACCTGGTTCTACCCTTCAAGGCCTGTGTCCAAGGCTGTGATTAGCTAATTAGTGAAATCAGGTTTCATGGCATTGGGCTAAAGCAAAAACCTGGACCAGATTTTTCTGGAATTGATACCCTGGACCGCAGAACAGGGGTCTGCTGTCCAGGCCCTGGAGATCCACCACCTCTGCTGGTTTCTATCTTTCCCTTAACCCTTTCCCTCCCACTTCAGTGGGTCCAAAAATACTTCATTTTGTATTGACAGGACATTATGTTACTGTGGTTACAGAAAGGTTAGGCAATGACCTATATTTTGAAAGCTTAACTGTCCATAATGATCTCAAACATACATATTTTATGACTACTTTGGTCTTAACCCAGAAGTGTTCTGCTCACTTGTTTGCAATTCGGAAAAAAGTTTCCCAGGAAAATTCAGGAGGGAAAGGGTTAAAATCGGCCCCCAGTTCAGACGAAAGTAAGTATGTGAAGCGGTTAACGGTTCAGTCAGCAACTCTGATGAATTAACTGTTTATGTTTTGCTGGAATATAGTGGACTTTTGATTACAGTTTTCTACATATTTATAGTATTACATCTGAATATGGATTATACAAAAGCAGTAGAATTTAAAATGATTTGACCAGGAAATAAACTGTAAGTCGCTCCCAAAAGTGATATTTTCTTTTTACATACTTGACAAATGATGTATCCCACTGTATCTCAAAGGTTTGCTGCGAGTGCTTTTGATTAGTAGCACTGGAATTTTGTGGAAAAGGTACCCTTGTCAGCAGGGTCATTCCCTGTAGCTACATAAACCTGTACCCCAGCACGGTGAGGTGTTATTAATTTGTGCCTTTCTTGCTAGAAAATGTACTTATTAGTTCCCAAATTGAATCTTGCTGTACTTTTTGGGCACCTTTGGGAAATTAGTTCCTTAAAAAGGAAAAATGAGCCAGCACTGTAGCTTAATATCTAAGAGAGTGGCACACTTTTTAATCAAGCGGAGCGGAGGGCAGCTGATAGTTTTTTTGTTACTTGTTAAGTTTGGGTTTTCTGGAGTCGTATTCGCAAACCGTCTTGGTGCAGATATGCTGATCTAAAACAAGCTTTCCCGGCTCCCCAACCTTACCTTGCTAAAAGGCAGAGCTGATCCCAAATCTGTGTTCCCATTACTCTTGAATAGGGGTCTCTCACAGGTCCGTGAAAAGGCCGAGGGGCTGCAGGTTTCCATTCCAACGGAGCAGAAGCGCACATGATTCAACCAATTAACTGTGCAGGCTGAGATCAGCTGATTAGATTAGTTGTCTCAGATGTGCCTCTCCTCGGTTAGAATGAAAACTGCAGCCGCTCCCCCAATGCTTTATGGTCTCTCCCTTGATGCCGTAGATCTCCCCCCGATGCTGTAGATCTCCCCCTGATGCTGTAGGTCTCTCTCCTGATGCTGTAGATCTCCCCCTGATGCTGTAGGTCTCTCTCCTGATGCTGTAGATCTCTCCCTGACGCTGTAGGTCTCTCTCCTGATGCTGTAGATCTCTCCCTGATGCTGTAGGTCTCTCTCCTGATGCTGTAGATCTCCCCCTGATGCTGTAGGTCTCTCTCCTGATGCTGTAGATCTCTCCCCTGACTCCCCTGTAGGTCTCTCTCCTGATGCTGTAGATCTCTCCCTGATGCTGTAGGTCTCTCTCCTGATGCTGTAGATCTCTCCCTGATGCTGTAGGTCTCTCTCCTGATGCTGTAGATCTCTCCCTGATGCTGTAGGTCTCTCTCCTGATGCTGTAGATCTCTCCCTGATGCTGTAGGCTGTAGGTCTCTCCCTCCTGATGCTGTAGATCTCTCCCTGACGCTGTAGGTCTCTCTCCTGATGCTGTAGATCTCTCCCTGATGCTGTAGGTCTCTCTCCTGATGCTGTAGATCTCCCCCTGATGCTGTAGGTCTCTCTCCTGATGCTGTAGATCTCCCCCTGATGCTGTAGGTCTCTCTCCTGATGCTGTAGATCTCTCCCTGACGTTGTAGGTCTCTCTCCTGATGCTGTAGATCTCCCCCGGATGCCGTAGATCTCCCCCTGATGCTGTAGGTCTCTCCCCTGATGCTGTTGGTTTCACTTCTGATGTCGTAGTTATCTCCCCCTATGCTGGAGATCTCTCTCTTGATGCTGTAGGTCATCACCCCGTGTCAAACCCACGCAGAATGTGAGCGTGACTGGTTTGTGGGTCACAGAGAGAGACGTCCTTCCAGTGCCCTTGCCTTGCTCCCCAGTTTTCTCTCATTTTGGAAATCTGGCAGTCATTCCCCCAGCCTGCCTGCTGTCCTCACCGGCAGTTTTCACAGGTTTTTGCATTTATTTGTGTCTTTGAATTGACTTTGTGTGTAATCCGGCTGAGGGAAACATCCGCTCAGCATTAGGAGGAAACGCACCTTCAGGTTTGTGTCCTATGGGTGCTGTAACAATGGCACAATTTTATGTCTGGATTGAGGACAACTGGTTATAATTATTCTTTCCCTCCGAGGACCAAAAGCCAATCTCTTTACTGTCACTGGAGCATGAAACACACACACATACACACGTGCACTTATTTATACATCCTCATCCATGCACTCAAATCACTACACAAACAAGACTTTTCTGATAGAAAATGTACTGGGTCAAGATGTTTTTGGTCCATGATACACTCAGTGACTGCATGTGTTCCTCTGGCATTTGGGGTATAAAATTGTGCTGATCAAAATCCTGGTGCAAAACTTCACAACCTCTTTCTATCCTAGATTAAAATTCCACAACCAGTCTCAGTCTTGTAGCACAATTCCATATTGTTTCCTAATGATAAACAAAAAAATTCCACAACAGGACCAACTCCAGGGCACTTATTTAGGCCTATTAAAATTCGCATGGATCTCAAAACTAATGATCATGTATGCTCAAAAAAAGAAAATGAAATGAAAAAAAAATATCCTAAATTATAAAACCATGGGTAAGCTAAACTGCGTGCCATTTTTATTTAATTAATCAGGATTAACTTATTAATTTCTCGTGTTTTGAATGTCAAGCCTGTTTTTACATATCCAAAATCCAAAAATGAATTGGTGAGTGCATCATTTCTGTGCCTACGATCCATCTCTAAATGACAACCCATGACCACTCCACACTCTGGATTAAAAATCATCAAACCTGTCCAAATTCTGGAACAAATTCCCGAATCTCTCAAAATTCTGCAGTGAAACTCCAGGGCCTTTCCATGCTATTAAAAGCATTGTTATGGAAACCAGTTATTATAACGTCACATCATCCAACACCCAGAAGAAAAAAGAAAACTAAAACAGATAAAAACGCCCTTTAACAATCGCCTGTGGCTTTTTTTGTTGTTGTGGTTGTTTATTGGCTGATTAATATAAAAATGTTCGCGGCCAGTAAGTCCAATGGTGTAAGCAGGCATCCTGGGCTGCATTTGAGTGATGAAGTTGTTCGAAACAAGGGAACTTTTTTTAGATGTGGTGGACTAGTTAAGAAACTGCCCTCCCTGCTGTCATATTTCATATTTTTACACCAATATAAAGGGAATTCATGCCTGTAATCTTCGTGTGCATTAGACTGTTCAACACTACTGTACTTCGTGTTCTGCATGACAGGGAGCATACACTGTGTACAGTATTTGGGTAGCATAGCATTAATGTATGAGGCTGTGTTAAAAATGTTAACACATTAAACATAGACTCATAGTATGTATTTAATTGTATGTGCTCTTATGATCCTGTCTGTGCATATTGTCATTCTAATTATGCATGTTTGAATTTGAGTGAAGAGAGAGGTTTGCAGAGGGAGGGAGAAGGGATTGTTCTGGTTCCTCCATTTCACCTCATCCATCCTTTCCTCGCTCCTTTTTCTTCCTTGACCCAGAACGTGAACAAGGTTCATCACCATTAAAGAGATCATAATCCATTAAGTGGATCATGAGTCCATTTTTTATGGATTTAGGAGCTAGGAACTCCCAAAAGAAGTCTTGAACAAGGAGCCTTTAGAGAATCCTCTGCAGATTTTGTTTCTTACACGGAGCCAAGTACATTCCATGTCCCAAATTTACCTCAGCGATAAAGTTGGACGGAGATTACGGTTTTCCCCCGTTTATGTGTCTGTCCGTTTGTAGCAGGATTACGGAAGAAGTTCAGGTGTTGTGATCGCCGTCGCACATTTTATTGAACCCCATGAGTTAATTTGTCCTCTGCATTTGACCCATCCTATAGTTAGCAGCAGTGGGCAGCCACAGAGCAGCACCCGGGACCAGCATGTTCCTGTATTGCATGTAGGAAGTACTGGAGGAGGCCCACGTCAACGCAGGGAGAACATGCACGCTCCGCACAGAAAAGCCCCAGGGCAGATTCGAACCCACAACCTTCTTGCTGTAAAGCGGCAGTGCCAACCACTTCGCCACCGTGATTGCGAGATTTTTTTATCGCTCACTGTTGACATAGCGTATAAAACAGCTATGGCAAAGCGTGATCTCATCATCTAATCTGGCGACCCTGGGGGGCCAGGGCACACTGTACAACTCGCCGCCACGCTGTTCGGTCATTCATGGCAATCTCGAGGTCCTCCCTTTCAATTCCCAAATCCCTCGATATGACCTCCGGGAATGCGAGTCCTCTGTACCGGACAGGGCTGCTGGGCCTCCACAGCAGCAGGGATTGTATTGTATTGCCCAATGGCAAAGTCCAGCAAACGTGAGTCTTCGCTTGGCAAGCTTCTGTGAAAGACGTGGAATATCCCCGTAAATACGCTCCAGAGTGGCATGCTCGGACCAGTGGATGTTTTGTACACGCCTGAGCAGGTTGGTATATGTACCATCTAGTCGTTTCTGTTGACGTGTGGTTAGAGTCCACGTCTCTGAGCCATAGAGTAGAATCGGCTCTATCAGCGTGTTGAATATACGTATTTTGGTTTCATTGGCGAGGGTCAAATGCCAAATCTTGTTGAGCTTGTTGCACGCTGCCCATGCCAGGGCTTTGCGGGACTTCATGTCTTTTTCGGAGTCCATTATGTAAGAACCAAGATATTTGAAGTCTTCAACTTGGGTGATGCTGTTGCCAGTGGATGAGCACAGACTGCAGTTTGGGGTTGTTGAGATGAACTCGGTTTTGCTTTCGTTACAGTGAAGTCCTACCAGGCTTGCTGCCTTTTCCAGCGACTGAAGAAGCGATTCTGCATTTACAACAAGATCTCGATGTCATCGGCAAAGTCAAGATCAGTTATATATTTAGCAGGCTGCCTCCTGCTACATCTAGGATGTGATAATTCACATGTCTGGCTAGCTAAATATATTGATGAGATAGCGATAGCATTATGGAGTGAGTCATCACATTAGCTCACTATACTGATGTGCTACCAATAACATTAAAGAGTTTGTTATCACTTTAGCTAGCAAGCTAGTGGTTATCACAGTAGAAGTGAACTGTAGCCTTATTAGCAAGCTAGTGTTGTCAGGAAAATACTTAGTCTGAGCAAGTGGACAAAGTGTTCCACTGACCCATGCAAATCTATCTCCAAAAAATAGATCCATTCTCCAGAGTCTGCTGTAATTGGGTTTATTGTAAATCCATCCAGAAGAAGCACAAAGAAACCCAGGTTGGTCTGCGCAAACCACATAGCATCCATTCTTCATTAATGACCCCACGCCGACTGCCCTTCGGCTGTCCAACCCCTCATTTTTATTTACCTTTTTTCACATGTCTTTAGGTGGGATTAAACGTGACTCCTTCTACCTTTTCCAATATTATTGACTCTGATTGGTACATTGTCCCCTAGCAACTCCCCACCCTTAGTTAACAAGTTTGTCATGACATAATAGTGTACCTTCATTTTCAGTCGCCAGGGACGCTCAAAGACCACACCTAAGTCTCCCAAACCTTGGGTTCACCTAAAGTTTAGTAAGTTATCTGAGGACCTGGATGGTTCCAGAACACTCAGATGCGCAGGCTCAGGTAGTGGGACCAGGCTGACCGATATGGTCATTCCGGAGGGTTAGCTCATTAGGCTGGCCTTGAGGGTTCTGCAGGAGCATCTTTATCAGGTTTTTTGACAGATTTATGAGTTTTTGCCTCTTTCTCAGCTCCAAACTCCCTCTCAGTATTTTTAAAGGGCGATATGAACCTGGCTACGTTCTATTGAACTGTGATTATAATAATACTTTGATTTTTACAGTATTTAAGATTATTTTCCCACCACACTAGCTAGCTAGTTATTTCAGTACAAGCAAATGAGTGTATAACATTTGCTAACGTTACTTCAGTTCTGATCATTGAAATTGTCCGATTAGATGACAGTTTCAGCTGTTTTGTGATATAGCCAGCAACATCTTCCAAACAGGAGGTAAACCAAACGAATCCACTCATATATTGCACTGGTTTTAAAACTTGTTTGAAGTGTTAATCCAACCGTAGAAGTGGAAATGCTAGCTATGAGTCAGCTTATTTATTTCTGAAAATACTTCACCACTGCGAAAATCACGTAGATGACTCAAATGACGCCATTCAACGCAAATTGACACACAATATGTGACTAAAGTCCCTTGGGGGGATCAGATTTTACATGACACCTGCCCGAATTTGATTAAACTTTGTGGGAAGGTCACATGTGACAACAGTGAGCGGTGATTCGATTTCCTTTTGTCAAGTTCAAAGGTCAAGGTCAACATCACAGAAAAGGTAAAAAAAACCCTTCTTGTTCACTTTTTTCCTTGTTCCTTCATCTTTTTTGGGCTAGCTTTCCTTGCTACCCTGATGGTTTGGAGTTACGAGCGAGGAAACGAAGGAAGGAGGTGAAAAATAAACCATTGGACTGAGGCCAGGGAGGAAAAGACAGCGAAAGAGAACATACATAGAGTATCAGAAAATAGAAAGTATTAAGCTCTGTCATCTGAACACAAGAAGAGACAGGGGGTATTGAGAGAGAGAGAGAGGTGGGAGTTGAGGAGGGGGCAGAAAGACAGATGGAGAGAGAGGAAGGGGAGGAGAGAGATGGAGGAGTGAGCAGAAGGCAGCGCTTTCACAGCGACTTTCTGGGAAAGTTATTTTGTGTGTGTTCGTATGAAAGAGTGTGTGTGCATGTGTCTGAAAGAAACAGAATATGTTTCTGCACGTGGGGCTGTGATTGTGTTTGTGCATACATATGTGCAAGTGTGTGTGTGTGTGTGTGCGTGTGTGTGTGGAGGGGGAATTCGTATATGTGAGAGTATGTGGTTGTGTATGTTTAAATGCATGTGAATATGTGGGTCCACACATGTCTGTGTGTGCATGTGAGTGTGTGTGTGTGTGTGTGTGTGTGTTTGTGTGTGCGTGGATGTGTTTACGATTGTGGGTGTTTGAGTGTGTGTGTGTGTGTGTGGGTGTGTATATGCTTGTGGGTGTTTGCATGTGTGTCTGTGTGTGTGTGTGTGGCACCCCTCCTCATATTCTTGTCCAATTCTAAAATAATATTTATTTTTATGAGTAAATGTATTGATTTATTTCTCAGCCAATCTGTCAGTTCATGACTTCATCACTAGGAATAGAGATCCATACGCACAGGCTGTGTTGAATATGCAGTGTCTGTGGTTGGACTGATGAGTGTGTCTGTAGTGTGTATAGCTGTAAGGCTGCAGTATGTACTGTAGCTGGGAGACCAGCAGCCCTGCGTGGAGGAAGTAGTCAGTTTTTCACGTGTGGTCGGGTTGCCATGGGAACAAGACATGAGTTCCTTTTTCCAAAAAGTGTCCTCCTTCCCTGTTTAACCTTATTCGTCTTCCATCCCTCGCTCTCACATTTCACTCCCTCTCTCACTCTCACACTCTCTCACTCATTCTTTCAATCACACTCTCCCTTCACTCGCTTTCACTCTGTCACTCCCTCTCTCCCACTCTTTCACTCACACTCGCTCTTTCACTTAAACACTCTTTCACTCACTCTCACTCGCACTCACTCCACTCTTTCACTCAATCACTCTCTCACTCACACTCTCACCTGCACTCTTTCACTCACTCTCTCACACTCACTTTCACTCACACTCTCACTCAAACTCACTCTTTAACTCACACACTCTTTCACTGACTCACTCACACTCACTGTCTCACTCACACACTCTCACTCACACTCTTTCACTCTCACTCACACACTCTCTCACTCACTCACACACTCTTTTACTCACTGATCACTCACACGCACACTCACTCACTATCTCACTCACACTCACTCTTTCACTCACACTCTCTCACATGCACTCTCACTCACTCTCTCACTCACAAACTTTCACTCACTCACACACTCTCTCACACGCCCTCTTTCACTCACAAACTCTCACACTCTCTCACACACTCCTTTACTCACTCACTCTCTCACTCACACTCACACTCTTTCACTCACTCTCTCACTCACACATTCTTTCACTCACTCACTCACACACTATCACGCATGCACTTTTTCACTCACACACTCTCTCGCACTCACTCTTTCACTCACTCACTAACTCACTCACACACTCTCTCATGCACTCTTTCACTCACACACTCTCTCACACTCACTCTTTCACTCAGTCACTTTTTCTGTTACTTTCTCACTCTGTCACTCCCACACTCTCTCACATGCACTCTTTCACTCACACGCTCACTCTCTCACACTCACTCTTTCACTTACGCATTCTCTCTTTCTCACACTCACTCTTTCACTCACACATTCTCTCTCTCACACTCACTCTTTCACCCTCACACTCTGTCTCTTACTCCCCCACTCACACTCACTCTTTCACTCAAACGCTCACTCTCTCACTCACATATTCTCTCACACTCTTTCACTCACACGTTCTCTCTCACACTCACTCTTTCACCCTCACACTCGCTCTTTCTCTTACTTTCTCACCCACACTCACTCTTTCACTCACACTTTCACTCTCTCACACTCCCTCTTTCACACTCACTTTATCTTTTACTCACACTTTCTCTCTTCCTCAGACTCATTTTCTGACTCACACTCTCTCCCTCCCTTTCTCTGTCTTCCTTTCTCTCCATCTCTCTTTCTCTCTCACTTGTTCCTGGTTTTTCATCTCCTCCCCTGCCTGCTCACTTTCCCTGCATGTGATTCTGTGTCGTTCGATTCCCTCATTCACCCCGTTCCCTCCTCTCTGATTCTGTCGTTCGATTCCCTCATTCACCCCATTCCCTCCTTCTCTCTCCCTATCCTCCCTCGCTTTCTATTTTCCTGCTTTTTCTTTCCTTACTATCATCTTCTTTCTGGCTCTTTCTCCTTCTCCCACTCTCTTTCGCTTTCTCTCTCTCTGATCATCTGTCTCTTTAACACTCACTTATTTTCTATTCTTTTCTCTGTCGTCACGGCAACGAGCTGGGGGCGTGAGAGAGGGAGAGCAAGGGAGAGAAGGAGAGGGAGAGAGTGGTGGAGAGAGCGAGGGAGGGGAGAGAGGGAGAGAGCACGGCGGAGAGAGAGTGGGTGTTTCGGAAGTGACAGCTCTTGGGCAGTAACCCTGTTTCCTGTATTTAGAGATTGAGTGTGGTTGTATTTCCACAGAGTGCAGCCACAGTGACACCCTGTGGTCAGACTGTGGTAGTACATGCTGTTAGGATACCTGTGACATCACAGGGGATTGACCTTTTCTTCCGAGCACCTAGGGTCATGACCTCTAAAAAAAACTACAAGGCTTGCAGTTAAAAATGCACATCTTTTTTGAGCGTGAGACCGTTTGGATGGCACCAGTAACTCAGAAAGTTTTAATCCAGGAAAACTTTTTGGTTTGATGAGCAGAAGCAAGCAATTAGTGCTGTATTTCACACGAACTGCAATCCCAGCATTTAAGAGGCTTAATTGTCCTTTGAGAAATCCACCACCTGACTGAGACAGGTGACTGCTTTTGCATTTTTTGTCCACCACAAAGCTCTTGAAAAGAAAAACCACAGCACTTATTGTGTGAAGAAGAGGAAAAAGACTGTGCATTTAAAATATACAGGTGGAACTGGATTGTTTTTTTTTTTCTGAGTGCCCGGCCTATGCAATCTATATGCATGGATGTTGGTGGTGGAAATTGCACATTTTAAGGTAAACAACAAAAAGATGAATACCTCTACACAGTGGTCACTGTTTCCTGAAAAGCTAACATCCTGTGGGTTTTGCTACAGCGCCAAACAAAGCACATCTCATTCAACAGGCAGAACAGGGCTGCCTAACCCTGTTCCTGGAGTTCAACTGTCTAGTTGGTTTTCACAACAACCCTAGCTTGTTGCACCTGACTCAACAAATAGTCGACTCGACGCAGATCTCCTGCTGTTGATTGAGGCGCGCTTTGTTCAGGTTGTAGTGAAAACCTGCAGGACAGTTGATGTCCTGGAACAGGGTTGGTGACCACCGCTCTACAAGTTCTCAAAAAAAAAAAAAAAAAAATACTGTTGGTCGCGTAAATTTAATTGGACTGTTAGTCTGACAGACAACTTCTTTCCCTGCCTTCGAACTTATCTGTTTTAGAAAACAGCAGCACGGGTGACCAACATGATTGGGTGATGTGTCATATGGACCCAGTTTTTAAAGCTTATGGAAGCCCATCCTGGCGGAGTAGTCTTTATAAACCATGCACCAATAGCATGCATTTTAATTGGGGTGACAGTGTATCTTTGCCCTCCTCACAGATAGCGAGACAGTTTCTATCAGAGGTTACAGCAGACTACTCCTGTGGAGTTTACAAAATTCATTTACCACGGAATTCCCCTTTAATAGTCAAATTAATCTCAGGCTGTATTGACGTGTGCATAAATCACGGTAATGTGCCGCCTGATGTATGATTAGCTGCCCGTGCATGACCTGAGTTACCCTTATAGTTGGCTCCACACCTCTCTCTGTGGTGACTCGGCTTATAATACAACAGCGATATTGTAGTCTCCTTCCCTACTATATTCTCATATTCACTCTCAGGCATACCATGCAGTCCTTAAGGGGGACTTATTATGCGCATTTTTCCCCCAAGTTCAAATATATTCTTGAATGTCCAAAAGGGAAGTTTATGACTTTCTAGCAAAAACAAAATAAATTAATAAATAAATAAATTCCACGATTCCTGCCATTCCTAACCCTCTGAAAAACAGGCTGTTCTGAGTGCACATCCACTGTATGAAATCAGCTTTGTTCTAATTGACCGGAAACAGAGCCACCGCGTCAAGGGAGAACGACGATGACATAATCCCTCAGCTACGGCAAGTCGCTAAATACAGATGGCTGAAAAAGTAGCTACTATTCATTAAACTACACAACAAGCACGGGAAGGTGGCTAACACATGAAAGCTAAGCAAGCATGGACGTTACATTCGCAGAAGTGCGGCATGCAGTCGCCATAATATACTTAGCGTCATTGAAACCGACGTATGAGGTATCTTCATGCCATTAAAAGTGTACGCGTTAGGTATCTTACATGTCGCTGCCCTGGGCGCAGTTGGTCAGCAACCATAGACTGTATAAAAAGATGGACGAAGCAACTGTGACGTCACCCGTTGGTTTCAGCATACCATTTAGGAATCCTTGATTTTGGCAACTTGAACAGCACCATTTTGTCATTTTGAAACCGGATGTGATTCCCATTGGACGAAAGCATGAATTGAAGATCCAGGGACGAGCGTGGCTCTGGATCTGACCGTATTGGATGAGGACCAGGGGGTTGCCATGCCCCTAAAGCATATTCTGGCTTTATCCTTTATTCTAGTCTATTTGGGACCATAATTTACAAAAATGAACATCATGATATATCGAAGGAGACTTGAAACTTGCGATAGATACCATAAAATGATGTGGAAAATCATTATTGAAATAATACATCAGGTGGGAAAGTAGGGTAATTTTCTCATAGACTTCAATAGTATTGAACCTCTTTCTGCAACCACCGACGTCGCCATCTGCTGGCCATTAAATAGAATGCAAATTTTAAAGATTTCCGCATTGGCCTCACTTTTCAGACCTGGGTGCTGAGTCCATCTTTTTATACAGTCTATGTCAGCAACAGTGCCTGTTTCCTGTTCTCAGACACACTGTCAAATAGACGATTTCAGAGTTAGCCAGTAATACCCATTATCCATTGCACATGACATCACGCATTTTCGGCTGGGGGTATAAACTCTGCCGTTTCTCATATAGATTTCCATTGACAACAACCTACACAACGTTCATCCCTACCATTTATACGCAGTATTTGCACACTTTTGTTAGAAGTTGCAGAGCAACAACGACATGGAAAGTACACAATTTGATGGTATTTGTTTTATAAAGTTTTGGAAGTTTAGAAGGTTGAAGTACAAGATGAATGAAGCGGCTGCATACATTCACTTTAATTTTGTGATATGACTTTGGGCTGCGAATCATACAGCGAGATGGGAATGAAAATTTTAATGTAACCAGTGGGGCTTATGTTAAAAAGAAACTGTCACGACTGTAGGCAGAAAAATGTAAAATAACCATTTTGAAAAGCAAAAAAGTTTAAGTTTTTCTTTCCTTTTATTTTAAACTGTCCATGCTGGCAGTACATATACAAATTCATAGCAGTAAAGCGTATCTTTTCTCTCTTAATTAGATGCCAACTACATGGTGTGCTGTCAAGGGCTGTGCAAATGGCACATATTATCTTCGTAAGTAGAAAAGGAAGATCTGCCTAAAACATGCTGGCCTGTTCGGTCAAGGCACATGTGATTGCCCTCCACCATTCCGAATCTTACGCTTCCTAGCTGACAACGAACTAAGACGAGACTGGCTAAATGCAGTCAACAGAGTGGATGTTAGACCTTGTATGTGTCCGGATTTTTAGCTCGATCCAAGCTTCATTCATAGAGATAGTGGTTTCTGATGGGCTATTAAAATTACCTCTTCTTTGCTTTTCGAAGTGGCTATTCTCCATTTTTCTGCCTACAGTTGTGACAATTGTTTTTAACATAAGCCCCACTGGTTACATACACTAAAATTTTCCTTCCCATCTCGCTGTACTGGTTCGCAGCTCATAGTCGTATTACAAAATGAAAGTGAATGTATGTAGCCACTTCACTCATCTCGTACTTCAACCTTTTAAACTCCCTAAAACTTTATAAAACAAACGCCATCAAATCGAGTACTTTCTATGTCGTTGTTGCTCTGCAGCTTCTGACAAAAGTGTGCAAATATTGCGAATAAATGGTATGGATGAACATTGTGTAGGTGGTTGTCAATGGAAATCTATATAAGACACGGCGGAGTTTATACCCCCAGCCGAAAATGCGTGGCGTCACGGGCAACTAATAATGGGTATTACTGGCTAACTCCGATATTGTCAACTAATAGTTGACCGGTGACAGTGCAGACGATGTGTTACCTCTCTGTGGGTGAGACCTACCCATAACATGCACTTTACCCTGTGTCGTAAGCGGTGCTATTTTCTTGAATCTGTAGCATTTTTTTTGTAGGCTTTATATAGGGTGTTGACCGCACCCAAAAGAACAAGTCAAGCATCACTGTACACATCACAAAAAACTCAATGTTCGTTAATACAGAAGTGCTCGGCGCGTCCACATGGCTGCTTCGGGTTACAATACTGCACGTTTTTCTTTATATAAATCATATCACACTGCAAAAACAATACATACTGACTTGATTCTTCAATTTGCAATAAATACAGTACATACAGTGCCTCACATGTGTTTCTAATAGCGCTAAGTATAGTTTTACAACACTTGTAATTCAGACTAAAACCTTAAAAATGATCTGTAGCTAGCATCTGTATTGTAGCACCCATTAGCAAACGGATTCACTGCACTGGCTAGCAAATCCATTAACATCTTCCACATGAGATGTGCCATTGGAGGGATTATAGCCCTGCTCTTACCTCGACTTAAAGCGCATTACTTTAGGTATGTGAAAAAGAGAGATTGCGTTTGGCTGTAACTGGTCGCTCTGCCGCTAATGAAAATAATTCATGCTTTCTTTCCTGAAATTTTATTCTCTTGAAACATGTTTTATTTCGTTTTTTGGACTGTCTACCACATTTGAGGTAAAATTGACCATAAATGAAAGGTACCTACTGCACTTTTGAGGATCCCGAACGACTGAAATGGGTCACAAAACGAGTTGCCATTTAGGGCAATTGAAAATTGCATAACTTTTTTATTTCTCAGCCAATATTCACAATCTTGGGGTCAACTAGAAGCTCCTTTCGAGAGCTTTAAATAGGCAAGAAATTCATTAAAATTAATTGAACTTGAATTTTTTTGTCACATACCTAATTACTTCTCCATGCCCATGATTTTAAATGCATGCCATGCATCAAACTTTTGCAATGCACTTAAAACCAATTTACTGAAGTATTCAATTACCAGTGCTTTGATGTAAGAAGTGTTGGTAATTTAATAAATTAATCATTATTGCTTCCTGGTGACCAGTGTGCAACTGCGCTTCCCTGCAAACATAGCCTTTTCTTTTGGATGCTAAAAACGTTTTGATTAAGTGCAATCTTCAAATAAATTAGGTTGCACTGCTGAAAAAAAGTGCTTGAAAGATGGAATTCAGGGAAAGCACTGGATAAGGTATTTATTTATTTATTTATTTTCCCCATCCCTACAATACCACGATTATGTATGTTGTCAATGTTGCCTTTTGGTGATCTCTGTCATTTCTTAGTACTTTCTTAGTAATTACTGGCTTATGTGTTAGTCTTTATTATTCAATAAATAAATTGTGTGATTATTCATCAAGCAATTTTAAATAGGAACAGCTTGAAAGCAATTATGCATTTAAGGGTCAGAAGCTCAAAGCACGCCATTGAAAATCCTGTGATGCCGGCGTTACTGCAAGGGGGATGTTCAATAAAAACAGACTGAATTTGTTTAAAAATGGTCACCCATTCTATCTGATCTTATCAACATGTCTCATACATTGTTTCTGACTGAACTAGCAATGGTTTCTTAATTCACAGACAACTGACAGCTCAGTCGCTAGCTAGCTAGTAAATCACTCCGTGATTGTAGAAGGGTTAATCGTGGATGCTAGTTGGCTTAGTAAATTAGTTTTGAGAGTAGCACTTTGCAAGCTAGTTGGCTAGTTACATCAACAACTAAGATAGACACATTTAACTAAGTTTACACTGTGAATTCAGTTTGGATATTTACAGAAGTTGGAAACGCTAACCTCACTAGCTGGCTACAGATTCTTCTTGAAAATTAATTGAAGCCACCGCTTCTTTGTACCTTCCGAAAAGCATAATAGGCCCCAGTCAATATTAATTTTGTAGCCAGTCATGTGTTGTACTGATCCAGGTTAGAAGAATAAAGCAGTCAAACAAAAAGTGGAAAGCACACATAGGCTATAGCTAGTTATATGCTTTCGCTGATTGCAGCTGGAATGTTGCCATAAAAAAATAAGCGGTGGGTGGATATATTTTGATGAGGGGCAAAAAAATTCTCACAAGCCTGCATGTGATATGGGAAGGGGAGCCCACAAAAAATGACCGGGTTGTTTTACTTCATAGTAAGTGGGATATAGATATGTATGTGCACCAGGACTGAAAACTTGAATTTTTCATAATAAATCCCATTTAAGTGTTCGGACAGTAAACAAGTTTTCATCGGCAGAGAATTCGGAAACCTCCTTACAGTGTTTTGTTGTGACCTCCACAATTTTCCAATAATTGAGAATTTTCAGCTGGGAGGTTAAACTGAGTTAATGGCAAAGCAAACATGTGGCAGGATATTTGCTGTCGGTGCTCTGGACTTTACACTGGTCCTTTCAGTGCTGCTCCAACAAACTGAAATTCAGCCATGAGGATAATTTGCAAACTGATTGTGCTAATTTGTGTGTATTTGCACTCGTGTAAATTTTTTTTTTTTTTTTTAGATTTACAGCCGATTTAATATATTCTGACTGTTCAAATACTGGTGGGGTTGCAGTGAGAGCTTCTGCCTGGCCTTTCCTGCTGCGAGTAAAGTGAAACCATCGCATTTTTTCTCCTTGCGATTCTTCGGCAAGTGCCATAAAAAGTTTGCACTGCCTTCAGCCCCTGTTTATACAGAAATCATCTAATGGGGTGACGTTTGCTGGTTGGACACTGATTTGGCTCTTGTGGGGAGTACTGAGTTTGACCTTACAGTGTCTGGTGCATTAGACGTGTGCCTGTGGAGGTTGCAGCGACATCGATTTAATAAAATGTAATTCTCAGTTTTGGATAGATGAGCAAAACTGGCTGTCCAAATCACCATATTTGTATTTTGCTGTGCGCCAAAGATTCATGCAAGTATTGCAGATGATCTTATCCAGCCTTGGTCTGCTCAAGGTTAACACAAATACCCTCTGCAGTTGCCAATATATCAGCTACCAATGTAACAATTCGACAAATATATAAAATTTAACTTCTTTGATTATTTTTATGAAATGTAGCTACTAACGCGGTGGATTCGACAGAACAGGGAGTCTTAAAAGGGTGACTCAGAGGGAGTCTTCTTGAGTCACGAAATGTGGCGGATTCGTACCATTATGCTAGCAGGTGTGAGATTCGTCAGGCCCTTGCATTACCTAAACCCCCACAGGGAGTGTAAGGACATCATCCCATTTACACAGAGGTCTTGTATCAATACCACCCTCACCAGAACAGAAATAGAAGCATAATTCTGCATACATTTAGGAAAGTATCATTTAAAAAAATTCCCCATGCTTCAAGCGGTTGGTTGGTGGAATAAGGAGCCGCCTTCAAAAATCATTTTCCCCAAACGTGGCCGATTAATTACAAGCTGTAAATTGGCTATTGGTTGACAGGAGTCTGTGATAATTATGTGCTTCTGACATCAGAGGCGGAGCGAGGCGGTGGGGACCTTGATCTATTTTCGCACTCAGTGTTTTGACCCCCAATTTTGCGTCCGTGTCGGCAAACGCATGCGCTAAACAGCCGTGCCCTTTCGATTTGAAGCCATATGCTCGCCAGAGATTAGCTCAGTTTTTGGTTCTCTGCTTACGAAAAAGGCTGTTTTATTGGGGGCATATTTCAAATCTTTAATTGTTACCTCGTTTAAAGAGGCTCCTGAATGCTAAAAGTTGGCGGTGATGCATGAGCGCATTTATCACTTTGATAACAAGGCCCTTGGAGAGCAGCATCATGGTATTTCCTCATTTGCCTTTTTTAGAAAAAAAGTAGGAAAGCCTGCTTTGAAGAAGTTTTGAGCTCACCATTGGGGAAAGCCCTTCTAACACAGAGAGCTAATTTTGGAACCAGTGAACTAGTCATAACCCACTTTAAAAATGTATTCAAAATGATAATGAACTTTCAGGCTCTGGTGGTTTTACTGTGCAAATGGACTTCTCTGGCATTGGAAGTTTGGGTACGTGCTGAAATCACTGAAACCTCCATATGGTATTATTAAGGCATTTTATGAAGATCAGCTTTATTCAGCACAGAGGCTGTACAATCCGCCAACGTTTGGATTGTGACCACATTTTATCTGTCTCTGTACTCCAAGAAAGTTTAAATGACGTAATACTTACAGGGGTTAAAGATGCAAACCATTAGCTGAGATTTCAGGGTATTTATGTACATCCATTCCAGGTCGACTTGGGGATTATGGCTATTTTTATACCTGGTGACGACTTATGGACTGCACAGTACGTGTTGCTGCCTTCACATTAACCATGCTTGAGAGAATGACTTTTTTCTCCGGACTTGGAATGCCTAATATTGTTTCCTGCAGTCACCGCTGTGACCTTCCACTCTTGGCTTCAGGAGAATGAGCATTGGCCAGCCGCGTTTGGTCAGCCAGCGATTCTCAGACATGCGTCAGAGGTGGACAGTTCATTTGCAGCTCCATGGGCAGGGCCCGCAGGCACCCTCCTGACCAGCAGGGGTCTCTATATTGTTATCAGATGCTGCTACACTGGGCAAATAAATACCCATCCACCGCCAAATAAGTGTGTACCTGCGTGTGTCTATTGTGTCTCCTGTACCAAAAAAAAAGTTTTGAATTTTTTTAATTTGTCTGTTTTAAATATGCCCGATTGTAAATAAGGTGGACACATTGTAGCACAGAGCACTCGCTCTTAAACTTTTCAATATGAGCTGCCAAAAATATTTTTTAATTGCGGGACATAAATTAGAAATGTACAATCTTTCCAGACCCATCGAGTGCCCGTCTTAGCATAGCCTTGTCCACTACAGATGCATTTTCACACATGCGAGTGCCAAAAGGACTGAGTTTCAAAGCTCATGAATATTCTAAATACGCTGACAGATGAAGCATCGACTGAAAACGATCCTGCCCTCTCTCGTGCTCCCTCATTAATATTAATGGAACACATCAAAACAGGATAGACCTTTCGACGGTAGTGCGGCATTCCCGACAACATGGAAATTCAGCATCACAAACTTCTGAATGGGATAGATGCACAGGAAAAGCCTTTACATTCAGAATCATGTGATGGGAAGCCAGCTGTTGGATCCCAGCTGTGCGGTTGACTCTTATTAGCATGAACCTGATTTCATTTGAAATGTCAGACAAGGGCAAATAGAGATTGAGATCTTTTGTTCTCAAATGTACTTAAACGTTCCTGATGCTTCACAGCAAGAATGCTGTGGGTCCAAATTTAACCCAGGGCCTTTCTGTGTGGAGTTTGCATGTTCTCCGCATGTTCATATGGGTTCCTCTGGGCAGTCCGGTTTCTTTTCACAGCCGAAAAACATGCATGTCAAGCTTACTGGAGACTCTATAGTGCCCTTATATGAAGGAGTGTGTGAGTGAATGATGTGTGTGTCCTTTGATAAATTGACAAACTGTCCAGGGTGTATTATTTCCTCTCACCCATTGCATGCTGGGATAGACGCCAGCCCCCTGTGATTCTGACCAGCAATAATGGAGTTAGATAATGGATGGACGGATGGAACAGTGAATGTGACAGCATAACTCTGATGCTTCCTCCAGCTCTGACCCCTCTCTCCCCCCACTCCCACTCCCAGCCTGGTTTCTGCAGTGTCCATCTTTGCCCTGGGGCCATACCAAAGCCCCATTGCATGCTGGGACTGTTTTTAGGACATTTAAAGGGTTCATTGATGTGCATGATCTGCATCAGTCCTCTTCGTTTCGTTCTCATTAGTGTTGCGTAACCCCAGCGATTGACAAAGTCGAACAATGAGAACCCCGTCGGCTGTTTACCCCTTTGTTGGCCGGCCCCGCTCGTATACCAGGCACGAAGCAGATATTATGGGCTTTCAACGTCACCTTAGACCTTTACCTGAAAATTTATTTGCAGTTCATTGTCAGAATGTTTCACTTTAGAAGCCATCATTGGCTCGTTGAGCAGATTAAGGCAGTCTGAATAAAAATTAATTTTTGAGTGGAGATTGGCCATGCCAGACACGTTTTAGGCCAGGTGAAAACTGGTACCATGCTTTCTTAATGGAAAGTATGCCTGAGTGTATTAAGAATCAGAACACGCAGCAATGTATGGTACCAATCAAACTTTTTAATATTGGGGCCCAAAATGAGAAATTAAGAATGTTTCAGGGATCCATCAAATAGGCATCTTAGAGTCACCTGATAGACTTCAGTCTTGTTCTGAGATGCACCTCATAGGCTCCCACAAACCCATTTAAGTGCCAGGCTCATAGTGAAGGAAATACAGATTTAGAGGAATATTAATGCAATGTTCAGAGGGTCAGTTGACTGTGAGGAGGAAGAGAGAAATAGTCACTCGCATCACTGGACATTCACACAGGCGAAGACAATTTGGGGGTGGAGAGGGAATTCAAATCTCTTTCACTCTTAGCGATAAGATCCAAATGTACTAGCAATTACTATTGGCTTCACTAACTGGCAACTGCTGAAAGCATTGTTAATCCATGTTAAACGTGTCCATAAATATAATCTCTACAGAATATACAGTTTTTATTTTTATGTAGGCGTATACTTTGAAAAGTACAGTTCTTTGTTCAGTTTGTCCTATACATTGTTTTATATTGTCATATATAGAAATATATCATATACTAACATTACTGTGTTTGTTTATTTTAGCTTATTAGATGTTTACTTGATGTTTTGGTAGTTTCTTAGATGTTTTCCCGCACAATTTTTACTTTCTTCTTCATTACTGTTAGGACTTCATCAGTCAATGACGGTTCAAAATGGAGTTCATACGACTCCATTTTAAAGTATTACGTACAATCTGTGGAATCCGAGGGATCTCGATTCCCCGCATTCGTTGCTGATTTTTTTTTTTTTTTATTTCTCGTGTTGGCGCGAATGCAAGCGCCACTCGCGCCCCGCGACCTCGTCTTGAGGACACGCGCCAGTGCTTTCCCGCTCCCCACAGCTCGCGCGAGCGCTGACCCGGGAGACGCGGGAGACTCATTAAGGCTGACAAAATGAGTACATTAGAGGAATTACACCCCTCCGTTCGCCTCCCCCCGTCCCGTATCAGCACAAAGATAATGACACTGCATTTCTGACAGAGCTCATCACTGCAGATGCTGATTACTGAGCAGTTTGTAAATCATATCTCGCTAAATATATCCCTTTCTCTCCCTCCTCTCTCTCTCATTACTTCCATTTTCTCTCACCTCTCTCTTCCTCTGTCCCTTCTGCCGTCCCTCCGTCCCCCATATCTCTCTTCCTCTCTCTTTCTTGCATTCCCTCAGTTTTCTCACACCCTACTGCCCCTCTCTTTTTCCTACCCTCTCCCACCGTCCATCCCTCCTCTTTTTCTGTCTATCTTTCCCTCCAGATTCACCCTTCTCTTTTCTTTTGCTCCTGCTGTCCCCCCCTCTCCTGCTGTCTCTGCCCTTTCTCTCCTCATTCCTCTTTAATTCCCTCCATTTTCTCCCTCCCCTCTCCCTCCATCACTCCTGCTGTCCCCCCTCAGTTCTCGCCTCCCTCCTCCGCTGTTTCTGTCCCGCCACTCTCTATCGTCCTTCATTTCTCCCTTCAGTCATCCCTCCCTCCCTCCCTGTTCTACTTGATTCTTTTTTTGCACCTTGCTTGAGTTTTATATCTGTTTTCCCTCCTTTTTAGGGTATCTATTTTGGCAATCGTGTTTTTTTTTCTGGACGGAAAAAGCGGGACGCGCTGCGGTAACGAACCGCGTCAGCAGAAACGGACTCCCGCCCCTAATGCGATGCATGGGCGCATTACGCATGCAGGGGTGCCATTGCACTGCGGGGGTGGAAGAGGCGCTGGGGGGCCTTCCTGCGGACTTACCCGGGCAGAACAGATGTTATCTGGCGTTGTGTCAAATGAAAGTAAAAAAAAAAAAGAAAACACACAAAAGTAAGAATGAGAGGTCGTTTCCCTCGGCTTGTTTGTTACCTGTCTCAGATGGCTCTCGCAAAGTTTTGCCTTCGAATTCTTGTCTCTAAAATTTCTGAGTCACTGTTTGCGAACTCCTCAACCCTGAGAAAAGCCACCCATGAGACTGCGCTGCAAAACGGCAAAGACAGGACGAAGGGGAGAGGGATAGGAAGGGAAGGGTTGTGGTGGGGAAAGCCTGGGCCTCGCCTGTACATTCTGCTCATACAGATCTCAGCCAGATTTTGGCCCAGGCTCATGTACCAGCAGTAAGTTGCATGGTGGCCTTGTGGGAGGGTGGTCTGCTGGCAACTGTACACTACACTCGCTGGATCAAGCCCCTGCATGGTTGGCACGTCAGCAAATCGGCTTGTATCGGGAGAGACAAAGAGACTCTGGTCCTGCGTTTTTGAGCAAAGCCCGCCACCAAATTAATTTTTTTCTTACCCTCATTTTCCGTCTCTTGACAGTCACAACTGTTCTCTCTGGCGTTGTAATTTCCCTACGAGCATCCCTGAGAAAGAACAAGATTATCTATGGACTTTGGGTGAATAGATAAAATTGGCTGGCTTTTTCCATCTATTAGTCTTCTAATCTTTTTTGTTTGCAAGGGAAACTACTGGACATGGACATCATTGTTTCAGACTATCCATTTATACAGCTGGCTATGCATCAAAAAAAAAAAAAAAACAAAAAAAAAAAAAAACTGGGGATAAATCTTTGCTCTGGGATAATACAACTGTGTCTCAACTACAAATTTGAGTCTGCTGCCTCCAAGCAATAATGTTCATTTTTTAGGGTGGATAGTTTGTGATTTGGTTCACGTCATCCTTCTGTGCAGATCCTGCAGCACTTTTTAAACTAATTAAGGACAGCTGACACGAAACGAGTAATTATTTATTATTATGATTGGCAGTCATCCAAAGCTTCTGAGTTCCCGCCTCTAGTACTCCTCCTTGAAATCGCTTCAGTTGCCAAACAACGCCTTCTAGTGGTTATGAGATTAGGTTGCGGACAGCTGCCCCCATGGTAATTAAATGCAAGTTTACAGCGGGAGAAGTGCAACGTGTTTTCGGTGGTAACATCTGGGCTGCGTATGAATAGTCTTTTTTTTTTTTTTTTTTTTTTTGCCTAGGAAAGTTCCTAACTCCTACATAATGAGCCGGAAATAATTATGATGCAGCCATGATAAGTGCATTCGAATTCTTTAAATGTTAAGGAAAGATGTCTCAGTGCTTCCTTATCTACCTCCTTTAGCATAGGGCACAGGGATGCATCCTTTTCGAAAACAAAGGAGATAACGCAGGGCTCGAAATTAACTTTTTTACTTGGTAGCGCTGCACTCCCAAGTTCAAAATTCAGGAGCGCAGACACCAAAATCTAAGATGTGTGTGTGTGTGTGTGTGTGTATATATATATATATATATAAACACACACACACACACATACACACTGGTAATTTTCAACAGAACAGCTAAAGCTTATTGAATTTCTTTGTTACACGGTACTAGATATTGCTCCTGTCAGGTTCCCAGAAAAATGACGAAATTTATCTGTTTCTTTGTCTATCTCTCCGCTTCTCTCGGTCTTTGCAATTGTGTCTGAAATTCAAATTCTCTCCCTCCTCATCTCTCCATCTGTTTTTTTCCTCCCTGAATGAACACACTGAGATGTGAAGATCTAGTGAAGTGTGTTTTAATAGAATTGCTCTGGTTAGCTTTGCGGTTTTTGGCAGTATCCAATTGTGATTTTTTTAAAGTCAAAGTTTTATTTTTCCCCCACGCAAATGTTCTCCCTGATTAATTATTGAGGACCTTTTTTCAGGCGTTGCTATAATATTCATAGCCTCTAAATCTTATTTAAGAAATGTCTTTGGTGTGTGAGAAAGTTTTTAATAATGCATAAAAGTGTCTGTAAGGCCTCTGTTCTTTTAACCCTTTCACTCTCTGGTGGTGAAGTTTTCCAGGGTTAATAAGACTCCTCTCTCTCTCTCTCTCTCTCTCTCTCTCTCGCTCTCTCTCAGATGCAAGGTTTGCCATCCCCCCCTCCTATCGCCCCCACTTCCCCTCCTTCTGCTTGTCCCAGGACCGCTCGGGCTGGACCCCTCGTTTTGGTGTGATTTCCTCAAATCCGCTCTATATGTTGGACCAGGAGGAGGTAGGTCTCTCCCTGTCACTGCCACTTCCCCTGAGAAGCACAATAAATCCTGATATATGTCTACATATATTTTTCCATTCACTGGAACTGATTGGTACATTCTGTCATCAACATGAAACTGTCAAACTAGGCTTGTGTAAGTGTCTGAAGAAATAGCTTAGGTTCAGTGATTTGCTGAAATGAATTATATGAGTGCGTTCTATATTTGAGTTTTGCATGTGCCCAGTTTATTGGCTTGAGTTTAATCGCAGGTTTAAGTAATGAGTGCTGTGTGCTCAACTCGACCTCATAATCGTGACCCCATTCCAGACTGAAAGTCAGCTATTAGTCGTCCTCTAACGGGAGTCAACGCTTAGAAGTCCTTACGGCACTCCTGGACTGACTCGCATTTAAGTGGCATAAAAAGCAAGTCGCCCACTTCCCCTCTACCATTGATTTAACTGGGCGGTTTACCTTTGTCTGGGGGAATGTTGTGATTGAAAGGGGTTATATAAAGTTGAAGACCAGGCGTCTATCAGTCAGCTAAAGGTGACGATACTGCTGGTGAGCAATTAGACGGAAGGGCAGCGGGATAACTCCTGCTGTTAGCTGACTGGCAGGCAGGCCGGCAGGTGGGCCGGACAGATGTAAAGCGGTAAAAATGGAAACCTATTGGGCTGCCTTTAAAAACTAGTGAGAACGTAGCTCAGTCACTGAAGGGAAATTGACTTAAAATATACTGAACAAAAATATGAACGCAACATTTTAATCCTTTCAATATTCTGCATAATTATTTCTGAGATTGGCTTAGTTGGGTTTATTTATGTGACCAAGGTTGTGTGCCACAGGTCTGTGTGCATTTCAATCACCTTCTCCATATCATTGTCAAGTTCATGCCCTTTGACAAAACTGGCCTGTCAGACAGGTGGGGCCTGATCCAGAGCTACTGAAATCAGGTACAGTCAGCCCAGGCACATCCTGTACTCTGGTCAATAAAAGGCCACCTCAGGAGTCGCAGTTCTGCCATTGTTCAAAATGCCATAAATGACTCGAGCCATCAGGGAGCGTGCCATTGGCATGCTCAATGCAGGAATGTTTCTCAGGGATGATGAAAGGGCTCTTAATGTCCATGTTTCAATGATAAGTCGCATAAAACACCTTTTTGAGGAATGAGGAGAGACAGCACACTGCCCACATGCATGACGACCATGTGTGACAACCCCCACCCAAGACCTCCATATCTGGATTCTCCATCTCTGTGATCGTTTGAGACCAGTAACTCCCACTGCAGATGAGACAGCTGGTCCCCACCATCACCCCATTTTTGCCGAAACCGTGAAAAATAATCTCCAGGAAGTCCATATCTTTACATCTTTTGCCCTTTGTGGATTGGACCTCTCCTCAGCTCGATGAAAAAATTGGTTCGACTGAGTGAATAGACACGTTTGATGGCCAATGGCACAATGGAGGACTGCTTTCTTTACAGACAAGTCACGTTTCCAACTTCACAGGGCGGATGGACGGGGGATCGTTATGCTGACATCGTGGTGGTGTGCACGGTGGCACACAGTGGTGGAGTGCTGGTTTGGGTGGGAATATTCCAAGGACATTGCACCCAACTGCAGTTCATGAACAGCAGCTTGAATGCAGTGTGATTTCACGATGAGATGCTGCTGCCTATCGTCCTACCATTCATCCATCAAAGCAATAACCATCCAGCATGACCATGTCAGACCCGTCACCCGTGTATGCACTGAATTCCTTTAGCCTGAAAACATTTGTGTGCTTGAATGGCTGGCTTATTCCTTGGATTTGTCCCCCTTCCAGCATCTTTGGGATGTCCACAAGCAACGAGTTCGTCATTGGTTCCCATTTTCGGCCAATAGCCGCCAACTCCGCACTGCTCTTGAAGAGAAGTGGGAACATGTCCCCCAAGTCACCATTGACCATTTGTTACAGTCCACACAGCAGAGATGTGTAGCAATGCAGCAGGCCAAAGATGGACATACCCAATATTGATTTGTGAAATTTGGACAATAGACCCCATCCCTTTATCATCACGCCATTCTTGAGATTCTTGTTTGTCTTTTTTAAATCATTGATCGAAATATATTGCAATATGGTCATACAATCTGTCAACACTCAATGAAAGTACAATGAGCTTCTGAACATGGTCCTATTTCTCACAATAAGAAGTGTTGCATTTATATTTTTGTTCAGTGTACCTCAGATATCTCACAGATTTTGTGGTTATGCCATTTGAAAATGTATATCGCATGTCAGTACTGTTTTAGACTGTGACAATAGTAAGGCTATTGCCACAGAAATTGGCTTCAGCCATGGGCAAATTGTAGTTGGAGTATGCGTAGTCTGATATAGCCCAATGTACAATTCAGTGGGCAACAATATGATACAAAACACTAATACTCATTTATTGTACACAGACTAATGCCCGGTATTTTTTTTTTTTTTTTTTTGTCGAAACCAAACCTTTTTCTTTAACAGAAATCGATGAACGGCAGTCCGTTTCATAACACTCAGTTCCGGCTATCGTTTGAACCGAGCGCTTTAAATGAATCACGACGGCAATGCCAGTCATTCAAAACCCTGGGAGACAACATGAAATATTTAAACTCGTGGTTTATCTCTGGAGGTGAAGCTATAAGCGACAGCATACGCCATCATTTATTATAGCCACGTATTTTCTCCATTTATTCCTCAGAATTAAGACTTCAAAAGACATCAAATGTTTTTTTTTCCCATAGTTTTGAAAGGGACATGTTTTGACAAGCGAGACCGCCTCTGGAAGAGGTGATTAGCGCTGGAGACTGATCAGTCACGGTAATTGGCGTTGAAGCTCCTATTTCACTGATTTGCCGGCTTCTGAGTCGTCGTCAGTAGTAAAAACCGTCATTCCATCATTAATGTGTTTCACTCATTAGTGTGTCGATGTTGATTTATGCTCGCGCGACGCCAGGGCGAGGGCTGTCTTTCTGGTAAGTTTTAGCAGGGATGTGTTAATAGCTAGATAAAGCGAATTAGTTACATAACAAAATGTGAATTCAGCTTCTAAATGCAGCGGGATGAGTCACGAGGTAGACGTCCTCCATGGTGACGCATGTATTGTTTTCTCTGTGCACTTTTAAGCTCTGTGACATGCCCGACTATGCCTTTCTGGAGGATCAGAAACTGTGGCAACACTTTGCTTTTTATAACCCTACTGACAGCAGTTCCAACACCGGGCACCAGGGGTCACTAGACTGCAGAAATTCCCCCACTGTTGTTCAATCAAATTGGTGAGACTAAATCACAAGCAGACATTACGGCCCGTGCAATGTAATGAAACATTTTCTGGCCGTTTTTGCTTACCCTCGAATGTGCCATATTATGCAAACATGTCTTAAGCGGAGGACAAAAATGCAAGTCCTTAATTCTGTTACTGGTGTTGTTACACGGGTAACGACGCGTTTTAATTAGATTACATGACTGCGACGCCATTGGGAACGGGAAATTATCAAGCAATGATTAAATACCGGTTTAAATTTGCTCCTACCGTCGTGAAAATCGCCACGGAATCTAGGATACATGCCGCCGATGCACTGGCATTATCGCACATTTTTGGCCATCTGGATTTACAGGCACGCTGGCTCTGGAAGACTTACTAATAGTTAAATAGGATTCATGAGATTTACGCCTGGAAAATGGACGGCGGGGTTTCACGTTAAATCAGTTATGAAAATGAAGCAACTGACGACGTCTTTAACAGAATGTGTTGCTGGGCTGATAGCCCTGCCTGCAGCGCAATGCATTATATAACTCTGTTGCCGTACAGCTTCATTAGCAGTCAAGTTGTTTCATTCCTGTCCGTTACGTGTTCAGTGTTCATTTGAAAGCTCTGTGTGTACAAGAATTAGTATGACCATAGAAGGATGTTTGATATATCATTGAAACGACAGATAATGACCAGTTCTCCAGCACATTCTGTGCTGTGAAAACGTGCATTGAGTTTTTTTTTTTTTTTTTTTGGCCATTGAGCTTTATTTCACTGTAAGAATTTAAAGCGAGAATTCCGGACTCAGAGCTCCTTCCTGCATACGGTTAGCCTGTTCTCCCCTGTGTCAGAGTGAGTTCCCTCAGGCACTCTGGTTTCTTCCCACAGTCCAAAGACAAGCATATTTGGGTAAAAATAAAGTCTGTTAATACTCTCTCGGGATGAATGTGTAAATAAATGGATCCTATGCCCTGCTGTGAACTGATAACCAGTTCAGGGCACTATAGGGTACTATACACCTGACTGTCCCCCAATGCATGCTGGGATACATTCCGCTCCCGCATTCCCCGTGACCTTGACCAGGTTAAATAATGGATTGATAGATGTAGGAGGTGTTTCGCAAGAAAAAAGTAACCAAGATTTTTTGATCATAACCGTGGTTCCCGCGATGATTCACCAGCAACATTTGAGCAAGAGTCAGGCTGCCGTTATTTCAAGCTGGCTTTTCTTGTTCCTATTTTACACTGGGAAACCAAACAAGGCTGTGCAGCTACAACGCACATTATTCAGAAGTTGATGGGAGTCGAACAACTGCCACATAAGCCTTAACTAAACACACGCACACACGCACACACACATACTCCGGGCTCTGCTGCAGAAGAGAAAACATGCAAATCCTTCAGCAATAACCGAAGAGAAGTGAGGACAGCAAAGAGTGGAATGAAACGCAGTGCAGAATGCTGCTGCGGTGCTGGCCCTCGAGGTGTGATGCTCCTCCGTGTTTGAATACCGGCCGTCCGCCTCCATCCTCACTGCTCCCAGTGCATTATTTGTTTGTTTATTTATTTATGAAGTCGCTTATCACTTCTGTGGTTCTCTGCGATCGTCGCGGCTGCTGCTCAGCGCGATGAGAGGGGAAAATGCACCTGGTCTCTTGCCTCCAGAAATCACCCCCCCCCCCCCAGGTTGTGTTCGCTCATCCCCCCCAGGTTGTGTTCGCTGTGGTCTGTGTGTGTGTGTGTGTGTGCGCGCGTGCGTGTTCAATACAGCATGGGCTTTTGTTAAGTAATATAGTTGCATGCTCCAGTGACAGGTGGTTGTATTAAAAACAGTTCTCTGCATTGTACATGTTCCTGATGAAGGAACTACTTCATGACCTTGTGCTACCTGTGTGGTCGCACGTCTGTCATTAATATTTGAAGTATGTTTGAAGTATAACCTTTAGGCCTATATAGAGTATAAATCTTTTGAAAGAAAGAATTTTTGTTGCTTTTGGTCAAACAATCCAGCAATAGCCTAGTTAAGATGAGACTAAGCCAGTGCTCCTATAACATGTCTAAGTGAGTGATCAGTCAGGAAATAAGCATATCTCCTAAAGACAGACATTGCCTCTCCCCTCATGGCAGCCATCTTATTGATATGACAAGACCAGGTGAGATCTTCCTCGAGGGTAACACTTAAAAGCTTTGCTTCGTGGACCTGCTTCAAGGCTATGCCCTTCACTGAGAGAACCAACTCACTCTTCAATGTGTAATTTGAACCAAAGTTAATACCCTTTGTTTTAGGTGCAAGCCTATTATTTTCCACCCAATTAAACTCATGTTCAAGTTTTCTTTGCAAAACTTCATTTAGTTCATCTCGACCAGGGGTCCTCAATTGTATTCAAAAAGGGCCAGTGCGGGTGCAGGCTTTCTGCATAAGCAAGCAGTCATACACTTGATTCTACTAATCAACCCCAAGAGTCTCCGGTAAAGTACTTGATTTGTAGATTCAGGCGTGAAACTATTTGTTCAGAGTGAATGCATGCATCCACACTGGCCCTTTCTCGATAAGAATGAGCACCTCTGATCTAGACTCTTGAAGCATTTACATAATATTTACTCATCGGCTTACATCATCATTACTGCCCAAATCAGAACTAGGAGTAGTCAGTTTGGCAAAACCTGAGAAGAGGACAGGACCCAGGCTACATCCTTGGGGAACTCCGGATTCTAAATATCTTCAGGCTGAAAAACTGTCATTTAACACATTACATTCTGTCAGTCAAGTAAGTATGGCATTTGAACTAGAGCAATAAGTTTTTCCAATGATATTTCATAGTGAGTAACATTAAGACCTGCACTGAAGTCAAGCAAGAAAGCAACAACAATTTTTATCATTTATTTGGCTCATCTGCTCATCAGTCATTTGTGTCAAGGTCGTAGAGGTCGAATGGCCTTTATTGGCAAGTTTAAACTCAGAATCAAGCCCATTGAAAGAAAAATAATTCCAAACATTATAAAAGATTAGTCTTTCCATACGAATACCAAAAACAGGGAGAATACTAACAGGTTTGCTGTTCTCCCCAATAAAGCTATTCAGACAGTTCTTAGATATTGCAAGGATTTTGGTAACTTTCCATGTCTGAAAGAAAACATTTTTCTTCAGATTAAGGTGAAAAAATGTGACGTAGGTTACTGGCCCTGCAATGTATTCAGTTAACATTCTCACTAATTTACCATCAAGGCTATCCAGCCTAGACTGTTTATCATTTTTTACTGACTGCAGAAGTTATTGTACCTCCTCCAGTAATACAGGTTTGAAGGCAAACCTACAATCTCTGTTTTTCATGTCACATTCATTCTGATAGATCGCCATTTAAGGCATTCATTTTAATATGTTCGACTATCAACCTTTTCAAAAGCGAAGCCATTAAAATAATTAGCAGTTTTTTGGGGTTTTATAATGAATGCATCATCTGACTCCATGACGGGAGGACTTCTTGCTCTAGGCCTGCCTAATATATCATTAGATATCATTAGAAGCATTTTGTAATATCTCTCCATAATTTAATTTATAAATCTTGTTTTGATAATGAGGCCTTTTTTCAGTCTATTCATTTTTTGTCCTTATTTCTGAATGCTCGGTATTTACTCCAATCGATAGTCACCAGATTTTATTGCCGCTTGCTTCGTTTCTCGGTGAGCCATACAAATATTCAATTCATCGTCAAACAAATGGTAAAAATTACTCTATACAGTGAACTTTTTTATGCGCGATTATCATTGGTAGTCGATAACATTTTTTAGAACATCTAAAGTGAGACACCTGTACCATTCAAAGCTCATGCCCTGTCCCACTGTGGAATTTTTATTTCATTGTAGCCCCTAGACAAAGTCGGGGCTACTATGGATTTGGCCTCGTCTCGCGTCCGCGTCCGCCGCCGTCGCCGTAGAGATTTCCTTATGGACGCTCCACAGGCCGCAAATTTAAAGCTATTTCTTTTATTTTTGGTATGTATATGGGCAGCGGTTAGGACGTGGCACCTATTGATTTTGGTTGCCGTGGTAACACAATTACATAATTCACTAGATAATAGACAATTTTGAGTTAAAAATAGGCCAGAATGAACACAGGAGATAACTGGAGCCCTCCTGCTGAACCCTTCAGTGTGTCTCCTACAGTTGTTGAATTATGATGTAGTGATATATTGTGGGTCAAAAACTTATGCAAAATGAGAAAAAAAAGGAACGTGTGGGCGATCAGGGGCTACACCCATTGATCGTGGGCGACCGACCTGTCTAGTTACGAAACTCGTTTTCAAGATGAAACACAGTCCTTGGTCCAGTTGGTACTTTTTTTTTCCCTGCGGTTGCTTCGGTACTGTGGTCACTGAAACCAATGGGGAGGCATTTAGCCTTAGAGCAGAACTCAGCTACATTAGTGTATGTTGGGTCAATGTCTGTGCAGGATGTTAACCCAGACATTTCAGGGCACAACCTGGCCAACACATTCTGAATGATTGATTCATCAACTGAGCCATGTATTACATTCATTGCAATTCTGTAATATGTCTTTCAGAGCTGAGGCCAGAGAAAGGAGAGTCATTGTTTTGTTTTGTACAAGTGAGCTTGGTAATCTCTAGCAGCGTCTACGAAGTAATGGTTTAACATAAGGTGGGTGAGTTAGAGGCCAAAGGGCCTCTACAACTGGCTCCACCAGATAATTTCTGACTTTAGCTGGAATGTGATTTTGTGCATGTAAAGCGACCTTCCCTTTCGAATTTATCTCTGTCATGTCTAAAAAAATCTGTGTTTCAAAGTGGATGGAGGTCTGTGTAAATTGCAGGCTTGTTTTCACCTCCTGAACATCGTTTATCATCGAGTGTTCCATTTGTTCTGTAAACTATAATTTGGATGAATGACTTAAAGTTATCTTGCTGCTTAAGCTAGAGCTCCTTGCCAAAGTCTTCCTGACTCTTTAGCAGATGTAATCGCTGACTCGTCATCACAAAATTATCATCCTCAGACGTTTATGTTTCCTTTGGAGTCATGGTGTCCCCAGGATTCCACCGCCCTCTGTGCATCTTGGTTCTCCGTATGAGTAGCGTGCAAAGTCTTGCTTGTGAAGTGATTGTGGTGATGGTGGCAGCACAAAGAACTGGCATGTGGTCTGAACAGTATGATGTGTCTATGTGGTGTGTATTCAATGGTGTGTGTGGTCTTTACACTATGGCGCGTGTGTGTGTGGTTGAAAGCATTGGGTTCTGTGGACTGAATAGTATATGTACAGTTGTGCTCAAAAGTTTGCATACCCTCGCTGAATTTGTGAAATGTTGCCATTTATTTTGAAATTATGACTCATTATGCAAAAAACTTGTCTTTTGTTTAAGGATAGTGATCATGTGAAGTCCTTTATCATCACATAGGTGTTTGGCTCCTTTTTAAATTACAGTGATAACTGAAATCACCTAAAGGGCCCTGATCATACTATAAGTTTACATACACCTGAATGTTTGACCTTGTTGTATAGACACAAGGTGACACACTCAGGTTTAAATGGCTATTGAGGGTTAATTTTCCACACCTGTGGCTTTAAAAATTGAGACTAGTGTCTGTGTACAGTCATTGAGTTTGTTAACTCCCGAGTGGATCTAGCTAGACACTAAGCCATGGGGAGTGGAAAAGAACCGTCTAAGGACCTTCGTAACAAGGTAGTTCAACTTCTTAAAGGTGGGAAAGGATATAAAAAGATATCCAAAGACTGGAAAATGCCAGTCAGTACTGTTTAGTCTGTGATTAAGTGGTGGAAAATTAGGGGATATGTTGATATCAAACCAAGGTCAGGTAGGCCAAGAAAGATTTCAGCCCAAACTGTCAGGAGAATTGTTTGGGACACAAAGAAAAATCCACAGGCTACCTCAAGGGAAATACAGGATGCTCTGGAATCAGATTCTGTGGTTGTTTCAAGGAGCACAATAAGGAGGTATTTCAACAACAAGCTGCATGGTTGAGTCGCTAGAAGGAAGCCGTTATTGTGCCAATCCCACAAAAAAGCCCGCTTAAAATGTGCCAGACAACACCATGACACACCTCACAACTTCTGGAATGCTGTCATTTGGCGTGACGAAACCAAAATAGAACATTATGGTCACAACTATAAGCGCTATGTTTGGAGAGCAGTCAACAAGGCCCATGGTGAAAAATATACCATTCAAGCATGGTGGTGTCTCTCTGATGTTTTGGGGCTGTGTGAGCTCTAAAGGCAAAGGGAATCTCGTGAAAATTGATGGCAAGATGAATGCATCATGCTGTCAGAAAATACTGGCAGATAATTTGCATTCTTCAGCATGATAGCTACACATGGGACGCTCTTGGACTTTCCAGCATGACGATCCAAAGCACAAGGCCAACTTGACCCTCCAGTGGTTACAGAAGAGAAAGGTGAAGGTTCTGGAGTGGCCATCACAGTCTTCTGACCTCAATATCATCGAGCCGCTTTGGGGAGATCTCAGATGTGCAGTTCATGCAAGACGACCAAAGAATTTTCAGGAGCTGGAGGCATTTTGCAAGGAAGAATGGGCAGCTATACCACCTGAGAGAATTAGGGGCCTCATTTACAAAGTTAGAAGACTGCAGGCTGTTATTGATGCTAATGGGGGCAATATACAGCATTAATAACTAAGGCTGTGCACACTTTTGAACAGTTTCATTTAATTTTTTCCCCCTAATTACCATGTTTATTTGATGATTGTGCCATTTGACATGACCTACAGTTGGATATGAATCCAATAAGAAATGAGACAAATGTGTTTTGCCTGGCCATTCATGTTTTCTTTTAAAAATTTTACCTATTTTACAAATTCAGCACAGTATGCAAACTTTTGAGCACAACTGTATGTAGTCTGTGTAGCATGGTATATTTGGTATGTACAGTATGATGTGTGTATGTGGCCTGTATTGCATGATGTGTGTGGTCTGTGCACCATGGTGTGTGTGGTCTATATAGCATGGGGTGTGCGTGTGATGTGAACAGTATGATGTGTCTATGTGGTCTGGATTGCATGCGTGCTCGTGTTTGTTTTCAGGTACATTTTGTAACTCTGTTCCTTACAAGGGAGAGATGTTGCCTATCTGTTCTGTGCCTTTATTTTTGATGCAGTGAGAAGCCTGTGGGAACAGTACAGGGGTCAGAGAAGATATAGGGCGAGCCTATTACTCCCTCTAACCCTCATACTCAGCCACTAATGGCTTGTACAATGCGCCTCTGGCCAGCGCAGACCCACACCGTGTTTCTTTGCTTCCGTTCTCTTATCTGGCGTTTCTGGAAGAAAACAGCCTTGTCTAAAGGGCTATTTTTAAACCGCCGTACCGCAGCGGGACGCACCGTCACTCAGTTCACAGATGTTCGGGGTTGGGGTTGTAGCGCCCGCTGTTTTTTCTGAACAAAAAGTGGTAGTCTGACTCGTGCTGAACTTGTAGAGCGAGCGCGAAGCAATTTCTGCGAAGCGAAATTACGTCCTAAAATCATTACTGAAAAGGTCTTTCGTTGTGGGCGCTATCGGAGAGCTTACTGGCTTGTCATGACTTAAATACGGGCTTGTCTTATCCACGGCGCACTTTGAGCAAGCATATGCGGCGATATCTGCACCTACAAGTCTCAAAATTAAAACAAGGGGACTATACCGTAAAATCCTGAACCACACAACTCGTAGCGACTGTAACACTGCCTCTGGATTTCATATTTAATATAATTTTATTTTCGCGCTAAATTAGGCTGCGAGAGCCAGCGGAGTCTTCAGTCGCGCTGTGCTGGTGCTTTAAGTGTGATTGAGAATTACAGGTCTCCCTGGAGACGGCTCGTCTCGTCTGTAATTAGTCGATCAGCTGTGCGTCCGGTTGTTGGCAGCGTGAAGTTTGCGCTAAGGCAGTAATGTTGGACCTCTCTGTGACAGCAACCGACGACGTGTACAAGAACCGGAGAGTGCCTTGCTGACCGGATCTTGCCGGATGTACCGGATCAATGGCCTCCTGCGCGGGCAGCTCAGTGATCCGTGAAGCCAGGTCATGGAGACTGCCATGTTTCAGTATGCGGCTTTGTACACATCAGTGCGCGCACGCCGGGGCTTTTAGATGAATAGGAATGAAAATAATTATATCTTATTTTGTTTAGCTTGGTCCCAGAAGACTAATTAGTTCCATGCAAATAATTTTTTTTTTTTTGGCATTTGGAATTAGTTTGAGCATAATTGTGGTATTTTGTGAGGGTAATTAAAAGTTTTTTTGAGATGGAATGGGGAAATCAACTTGTCCTGACAGTGGCTCAGAGGCTGATGGAGGCTAAGACGTTATGTTAGTTGCCCGCACTGCCGATGACCAAAGCTGCACTAAGATTTTCAGGGGCCCGGGTCTGAGTGTACCTTCGGGGCCCTCTGTATGTGGTAACACAGCAAAATTAACATCATTTAATTCATTCGGACATAAAATTACAGCATGATAAAACCAGTCAGACCAAAACACTGGACGATAGGCTACAATAAAGCCTCGTACACAGTCAGTTAAACTGATATGTGACAAAAGTCAGCCTTGAGTTTCCAAACACTGTGTACCATAAAATCATTTTAAGCTATAGGACTCCCCGAGCAGGACTACAGGCCTCCTAACATTTTCACCTGATCTTTGTGTCTCTAGCTATGTAGCTTTGGCTTTTAAGTTCACTTTTGTCTTGCCCTCTTTGTAAGCCTATTCATCACATTTCCTGGATAGTTTTCTAATATTTAGCTTGGAAGCAGGAAATGTCAGGGAGCAGTTCTGAAGAGATCCTCATTCTCCAGCTGGGTCACATGACCTGGTGATTGACAGAACTGAGACATCCCTGAGAATATATATTTTGAACTGAACTGCCTCCCTCTCTTTTGCCTTGTTGCCATAACCTGTTCCCCAGATATACCTTGACTACTGGGTGAGGGTGCACCCCCGAGTCCAGATGGCCACCCCCCTTTCTGGAGCTCGGCCAATCAGCCCTCGCATCAGTTTGCTCACACTGCCTGATGTCGCACCGTATCAACCATTTGAAGAATCAATTTTTTTTGTTTGTCAGCATTCCAATTTTGTGTTCTAAAACCTCATCTCTTTCCGTTACCCGTAGAGACTGTGACATCATCAGAGCATTACATGTAAAATATTCAGTTGTGCGCGTTCCAATCACTTGTGACCTCACCACTTATAATGTCAAGGCTCGCCGTTTGCTCGCAGCTCAACAGGGCGATGAAAGCAATGGTCGAAAAAAAGCCGTCATCGCATCTGGACCTGTTTCACGGGCGGATGGAGCTGAAGCGAGATTAAAAAATGTTTTGGGGTTTTTTTTTTCATTCTCTTGAAAGTTGAGTTGACAGAAACAGGCATTCGGCTCATTTTTCAGCGAGAATCTGCCCCAGGGACCATTCTCATCTCAGGGTTTCCACACTCTCTCTCTGTCATCGCTTTCATTCTCCAGATCGTCCAAAAGCGGACCGTGAAATTAGATTCACTGTCTCCGTGTATTTTCAGCGGCCTCGTCGAAACCCCTCTATAGAGCTTGAATCGCGTACAACGGACGGACCCCAGCTAGCACAAAGCGTTTTCTCAGTGCTGCTGCAATGCTCTGCCAATGTTGTAACGTTGACAAAATGTTCCGGGGACATTGGGAGAATGTTTCGCCTCACAAGCAGCATTCAAACTATCCCAAAGCATCATCAACATGGATACATAGGTGCCAGTGTTTTAGGGAAATATGGAATTTGTGTATGTTTATTGGCCATCTCACTATGCCCCGACTGGGAGATCGGGTTTGGTAATCGGTCCGTGGATGAATAGATGGACGGACAAATTTTTGGGCCCGGCTGTTATTGTGTAAAAGGCACCATGTGCCGTGTTGCATAAATTGGATGCAGTTTTGTGCTGCTTTCGTAAGGCTATTTTTTTCTGCGGCTTTTTCGTTATTAATTCCTGTTTATTTTCTCCCACCCTTCTGTAATACATGAATCACTGAAATCTCTGGAGGCTTAGCTGTTAAATAACAGGGTGGAGACGTGCTAAGGAGTAGCTTTCTTGTGTGTGCACGTGTGTGTGTGTGTGTGTGTGTGTGTGTGTGTGTGTGTGTGTGTGCGTGTGTATCTGAGAGTCAGCCTGTGCATGCCTGAGTGTGCATCTGTCTGATTGTGCGTGAGTCCTTGTGTGTACCTAAGTGTGTGTCAGTACGTGTGTGTATCTGAATGTCAGCCTGTGTCTGTCTGTTTGTCAGTTTGTGTGTGTACTTGAGTGTCACTCTGTGCATGCCTGAATGTGTGTCAGTCTGAGTGTGTGTCAGCACATGTGTGTATCTTAGTGAATGTGTCAGCCTGTGAGTGCATGAATGTGTGTCTGAGTGAGTGTCAGTACCTTTGTGTGTCTGAGCGAGTGTTTGTGCTAGTCTGTGTGTGCTTTAGTGGATGTCAGTCTCTGTCTGTTTTTTTGTGTCTACAAGTGTGTGAATTTGTGTGCATGCATGTGGATGTGTGTATGTCTGAGTGTGCATGAAGGAAGGTATGTGTGTGTTATTGTGTTAGTGTGGTGTATATGAGTGTGTCTCGCTCACTGGTACAGAAACTAGATCGCTGGCTGGCTCTCGAACCCTTTTAAGTGGGGCATTATGCTCCCATCTCTAAATAGTCTTTTCCCCGCCGGTCTCAAAAGAGAATTAAAAGTTATGAAGTATTGCGAACAGACTGCCGCCGCCTTGCCTGGCCAAGGTTATAACTCACCTCCAACTTCTGAACATTTATATCTCCACAGTCCTCTCATTCTCTCATCATTCTCTGTTATCATTTACTGAAAGTGTCCGGAGCTGATTGGCCCAGACCCGACTGAGTGACACGTGAGGCTCCACCCCAGTGCTGTCAGTCATTATTCCTGGAGGGCTGCTGTGTTTGCAGGCTTTAATTTCGGCTGATTACCCTCAGCCCTAATTAATTCATTGAGTTAATTAGCTGTTCACAATTATGACTGTACATAGGGCACTGTACTTGTGGATTCTGGGGGACCATGTGAAGCCAGGATGTCTAATTTATTGTGTAAACAATGCAGCAATGATACTGAAGCGAACTGTGAGGATCATAACACATCATAACAGTACTTAAGGCCCCTTTAAGGGGAAATTCATAGGCTAAGATATACAACTGCAGTGTACATTGATTGAGTTAAAAACATTATATGAGTATAAATACAATTGAAATTCAGTTGAAATCTCAAAATGTTGAAGCAAGTTTCTTTCTCTCTCTCTCCCCACCTCTCTCTCTCTCTCTCTCCCTCTCCCTCTCTCTCTCTCCCCACCTCTCTCTCTCTCTCTCCCTCTCTCAGGTGCACCCCCTGTTGATGCGTGAGCGTCGCTGTGAGTCCCACAGGAATAAGCTCCTGCGCCGGACCGTCAGTGTGCCTGTGGAGGGGAGGCACAACCCCGAGATCGGTGAGAGACTCGCCCTGGCCGCTGCCAAAACTGTGCCGCATTCTGCCAAAACTGTGCTGCATTCTATCAAACTGTGTCAGAGTCTACCAAACTGTGCTGCATTCTGTAAAACTGTGCTGCATTCTGCCAAACTGTGCTGCATTCTATCAAACTGTGTCAGAGTCTGCTAAACTGTTCTGCATTTCGTAAAACTGCGCTGCATTCTGCCAAACTGTGCCGCATTCTGCAAAACTGTGTCAAAGTCTGTCAAACTGTTTCAGTCTGCCAAACTGTGCTGCATTCTGCCAAACTGTGTCAGTCTGCTGTACTTTCACATTCTGTACAACTATGTCACATCTGCCAAACTTTGCCGCATTCTGCGAAACTGTGTCAGTCTGCCAAACTGTCACATTCTGTAAAACTGTATCACATTCTGCCCAACTGTGCCGCATTCTGCCACACTGTGTCAGCCTGCCAAACTGTCACATTCTGTAAAACTGTGCTGCATTCTGACAGACTGTGTCAGTGTCTGCCAAACTGTCACATTCCCTCTTTCAAACTCAGTCACATTCTGTAAAACTGTTCCAAATTCTGTCAAGCTGCACTGCATTCTGCCAAACTGAGCCGCTATCTGCCAAACTGTGCTGCATTCTGTCCAACTGTGTCAGTCATCCCCCAAACTGTGTCACATTCAGCCAAACCATGCTACGTTCCACCAAACTGTGCCAGTCCGCCAAACTGCATCGTTGCGCTGAACTGTCATATTTTGCCAAACTCCATTGCGTTTTGTCGAACAGTCACATTCTGCCAAACTTAACCATGTACTGCCAAACTTTGTCACAGTTTGCCAAATTGTGACGTTCTGCCAAAAGTTGCTGAGTTTTGCCAAACCATTCTGCAAACTCTTTCATGTTTTACCAAGCTCTGCCACATTAGGCCCAACGCTACAACATTTTGCCGAACTGTCACATTCCTACAAACTCCTCTGCACTCCATCTGACTTAAACACATTCTGTCAAACTGTGTCATCTTCTGCCAAACATTGCTGCAATGGGATGAAATTTAGCACATTTGGCTAAACTCCCCCCAAACTTTGAATCATCAAGTTTCCATCAGACTCCCTCAAACTCACTCAGGCCCAGCCAAACACAAACCCATTCTATCCCTTTCTGCCAAACTCCAGCATCCCCCTCAGGTTCTGCATCCTCTCCAAAACTCCATCAAACTTCTCTACAGCCCCAGGTGACTCACCCAAAACCACACACATACTCACATTCTGTTAAAACGGAAGTCATTTTGGAGTGGCTGCCTGTCTGTGCAGAGGAGCACATACTCTCAGTGAGAAGGACCAGGGAAAGGGATATAATGAGCCATCTTGGTTCAGCTCTACAGTGGGAAAGGGCTATAATGAGCCAGCCCGGTTCAGCTCTACAGTGGGAAAGGGCTATAATGAGACAGCCCGGTCCAGCTCTACAGTGGGAAAGGACTATAATGAGACAGCCCGGTCCAGCTCTACAGTGGGAAAGGACTATAATGAGCCAGTCTGGTTCAGCTCTACAGCGGGAAAGGGATATAATGAGCCATCTTGATTCAGCTCTACAGTGGGAAATGATATAATGAGCCATCTTGATTCAACTCTACAGTGGGAAAGGGCTATAATGAGCCAGTCTGGTTCAGCTCTACAGTGGGAAAGGGATATAATGAGCCATATTGGTTCAGCTTTACAGTGGGAAAGGCATATAATGAGTCATCTTGGTTCAACTCTACAGTGGGAAAGGGATATATTGAGCCATCTTGGTTCAGCTCTACAGTGGGAAAGGGCTATAATGAGACAGCCCGGTCCAGCTCTACAGTGGGAAAGGACTATAATGAGCCAGTCTGGTTCAGCTCTACAGCGGGAAAGGGATATAATGAGCCATCTTGATTCAGCTCTACAGTGGGAAATGATATAATGAGCCATCTTGATTCAACTCTACAGTGGGAAAGGGCTATAATGAGCCAGTCTGGTTCAGCTCTACAGTGGGAAAGGGATATAATGAGCCATATTGGTTCAGCTTTACAGTGGGAAAGGCATATAATGAGTCATCTTGGTTCAACTCTACAGTGGGAAAGGGATATATTGAGCCATCTTGGTTCAGCTTTACAGTGGGAAAGGGCTATAATGAGCCAGTCTGGTTCAGCTCCACAGTGGGAAAGGGATATAATGAGCCAGTCTGGTACAGCTCTACAGTGGGAAAGGGCTATAATGAGTCAGCCTGGTTCTGCTCTACAGTGGGAAAGGGATATAATAAGCCATCTTGATTCAGCTCTACAGTGGGAAAGGGCTATAATGAACCAGCCTGGTGCAGCTTTATAGTGGGAAAGGGCTGTAATGAGACAGTCTGGTTCAGCTCTACAGTGGGAAAGGGATATATTGAGCCATCTTGGTTCAGCTCTACAGTGGGAAAGGGCTATAATGAACCAGCCTGGTGCAGCTTTACAGCGGGAAAGGGCTGTAATGAGACAGCCTGGTTCTAGTGCTACTGTTAGAAAGATGTATAATGAGACCCCAAGAATCAGAAAAAAATGTTATATTTATTATGTGTATGTGTGTAAGATTGCCAAAGGGAAAGCATTACTCAGAAGCTGGAAAGAAACATATGAACTCCGAACTCCTCCACTTCGATTTTTTTTAATAAGCTGCTGAAAGATTTAGCTTTTCCGTTTCTTCCTAAAAAGGACAACAGAGACGTTTCTCCTTCTTCGGTAGCTTAATTTGCCCAAAACTCTGCAGTGAATCAGTTTCACGACCATCTGTAGCCCTCCTCCGGAGGCTTTATTTTCTCGAGTTCGCGTTTAACTCTTTGAAGTGAAGATTTCTTGCTTCTTTTTACCTCTGAGTAAGTGATCTGGATGGCACCCAGTTAACGAAAGGAATCATTGCATGCGGCCGTAATGAGACTTTGTTTATGTGCCTTGTTCCGTGAGAGACGTTGCTAACAAGCCATTCTGTAGTTGGCACTTGTGTAGGTCAATGATCCCGTTCTCTGTTCAAGTCAATGGTAACGGCGATATAAAATTTCCCCCCAAGAAAAAGTACACTCGATGCGTTTTTTTTCTTTTTGGTCAGACTGCCTCCGTATGTGCTGATTTGTAATGCTATTGTGCTATTTGAACAACAAAGAAGTGTTTTACGGGCTAATCAGGCGGAGTTTAACTTAGTATAACTGCATTATAATACATGGGGCTATTCTTTTCACACGGGTATTGTGACCCCCAAGTTTGCCGATTTGACTTTAAGATGTGCTGTTTCAAGTGCGATCTGAATAACCCCATGTTCAATATACCAGTACTTATCATATATCTAGTTAATTATTTTGTCAATTTGTTTCATCAATTATTGTTGTTCTGTTATTCTTTTGACAGGAAAGAGTGATGAGAAAATGTTTTGGTCACATGACATTACTGGGCATTATGGAGCGTCATTTGGGTCATAATGCACAGTAGAGAATGTGTAATGCATGCTTCAAATAAATCATCATATCGTGGCTTTACAAGCTTACAAGTGCAAATATTGGCTAGGTATATGATAAAATATAATATCACTCGGACTCGGTGAATAACTGGAGCACAGCCTGGCTCCAAATTGTTTAACACAATGCTAACCGCAGTTCCATGCGCTGAAATCGTTTTCGCTTAGCACGAGGAATGGCGATAACTAATGTCACGGTAACTTGGACGGTGCTTTTTATTCACTCTGTGCATCAGTGTTAGAATATTCAGTTAGGGACATCCTCATTACATATTTGTGATCTAAAGTTTTACACGGTCAATACAAGTATTCAATTAATTCTTTACTGTGAACATTTATTTTCTCATCTCTTTGTCATTCTGAGATTGAGGACTGTCCATGTGCTGTTTTTCAGGATAATTCTAACGGAAGCAGTCAATACGTAGCGAAGCCACTGCTTCCATCGTTTGTATCTGTGTTTGGTAAGCCTTCACTGCAATCTCTGCCTCTAAATAGGTTTTAAGCCCAGAACAGCTTTTCATTATGATTTTCGGTAATGACTTTGGAAGCAAAGCAGGGGGTTCATGAGAATAGAGGTTTTTTGCAATGGTGAAATTTCAAATGGAGGGATATTGACTAGAATCCAACTCGGTCTCCTTTGAACTGATAAGATCTACAGGTGTGACGGAGTTCCATGATTTCAAGTTTATTCTGGTTTAAAAAATGTCTTATAATTTTTTTTTATTGAAATCTTATTATGAGGTTTAAAATCTATTCGATCTCAAGTGTGAAAATATTAGCCTGATTGAAGTTACTGTCCTTGATAAATTACATTTTTCTGACCCATTAGAAAATCCTCAATTATATCACCCACTGACCCAAAAAATATGAGAAGCACAATTTTAATATGTAAATGTAGGCCTAAAATGTGTGTTGAGATTGTCTTTTGTTTGTAGATTCTGGTATTTGAAGTGTGGGGATGGTGGGTTGAGAGTAGAGTAGCATCATTACTCATTACATTACAGTAGCTACCATGTTTGAGTAAAACAGGTCACTCCTCTGAATCAGTCAGTTACAATAGGTGAAGAATCCAGATGTTCCTTTCATAGTATGCTCTTACTCATGTCCAAAATACTTTTCTGAATTTCTATATATAAGCTGCGGTATGTGAATAAGGGGCGCATTTTAATAATGAGGGAAGCGTAAGTGTGCTTCATGGTAATGGTCATGTTCGTCACTTTGTGAGTGTGTGTGTGTGTGTGTGTGTGTGTGGGAGAGACAGTGTTTTAGCTGTTTCTATTTATAAATGTACTCTTGTACTTTTGTCGATTGTTCAGCCGCTGCCCTGTGGGACTGAGTACACTTGGCTTTTAAACTGCTTGAAAGGGTGAGGAGGCATTTGTGTGGCATATGCTGGTGCTCTATTCAATCCTCCACATCAGGGCTCAGTTATCATTGCTCTGTTACCATGGGCGCAGTTAGCTGGAGCACTATTAGTGCAGTCAGCAAGGGAACTGTTTGCGTGGACACAGTTAGCTTGGCTACTGTTAGCGTGGGTGCAGTTAGCACTGGCAGGATTAGCACTGGCAGGGTGGGCACAGTTAGCAGTAGCACTGTTAGCACCAGCAGGATTAGCACCGGCAGGAGGGCCACAGTTAATGCAGGCACAGCAAGCATAGGCACTGTCAGTATAGGCACAGTTAGCAGTATGGGCACAGTTAGCACAGGCAGCTGGGGCACAGGTAGTGTGGGCACAGTTAGTTAGCGCAGCCACTGTGTGCATGGACACAGCATACGCACTGTTAGTGCGGGCATGGTTATCAGTGGAAAATTAGCACAGACAGTGTGGGCGCAATAAGTGTGGGCACAGTTAGCGTGGGCATTGCTAGCATGGGCACAGTTAGCTAGGGCACAGTTAACGTGGACGATGTGGCCAATGGCTCAGGCAGCGTGTGCTCAGTTAGCATGACCATTGTTTGAGCTGACACTGTTAGCATGACCATTGTTAGTGCTGGCAAAGTTAGCAAGAGCATGGACCCCTTTTTCTTTGTGCATCACAGTAAGCTGCTTCACTGAGCAGAATTACAGTGGTCCTTCTGGAGAAGCTGATTGGCTGGAACTAACTGCGCATGCTTCTGTGTGACGGTCATTGGGGGTGGTCAAATCCGACCCAATTATACACATTTGAATTCAATTCCACTCCTTTTGAGCCATGGAGATGAAGAGGTTGCTCATTCTCTCTCTCTCTCGCTCTCTCTTTCTTTCTCAGGCACACACTGACTGGGTAGCGGAAATGCCCAATACTGTCTTGAACCCCGCACTAATTTGGAAAATGATCTGGCATTTTGCTTTAGTTTCCTGTTTGGGATATTTGATGCTAGATTAATACATTATGAAATCATAAGCATTCATATTGATTCATTAGACTTTTTTTTTTGGTTGTGAAAATAAATTTGTTGCTAAGAATCTAATTTCTTAAATATGTAGCACTACTGTAACCATATATTATTACAAAACAACCTCCAAATAAGAACGTGCACATAAGACACTTGGGTTTGATGTTTCACAATGGAATAACCTTGACTTTCACCTTTAGCTTAGCGCGTGAGCGTCATGTTAAATTCATACTGGATCAAAAGCGACTTTTCGTTAGGCATTCACAGCTGGGCACGTCAGCCTCGTCACAGACACTGGGCTGAGAGGAGTTCAGCTCTCCCCATCCGTTTCATCCCTCCCTTAGCTGGATTTATCTGTCAGTCTCCCGTGTGTGTGTTGACAGGACAGCCCTGGTGCGCACACGAATGGTTAGCCGCGGCTACTTTCCCTGCACCGGTGGGCCATTGCAGGTACTGGAGTTTGCAGCTAATGTGCTGCTACAACTCCTCAGGGAGAGTCCATTCGCTGAATCGAAATGCGTTTATATAACATCAGTTTATAGCCCCCCAAAGGCCCGTCAACGCCAATGACGATGACTGTAACACAAAAAAATACACGCACTTGCATGCAGATACTAACACACACACACTCTCACACCCAAATGCACAGTGCACACACGCACATGCATATACAGATGGTTCAGGTCCCCTCAAGGTAGGCCTCTGATCCAAATTATAAAGTGAATTTAAAAAAAAAAAAAAACGCTCATCAGTAATTTCATGCCTATCTGTATAAATGCACATGCCCCTCCCTTCTCCACTAACCACCGCATACAGTGCAAGAATGATTAGTTTAATACAATAAACAAAGCCTTTTCAGAATCGAATTTTTATCAAGTTTTTTGCGTAATGCAAAAACATAAATAAGTGCACTACCTATTGTCATAAACCAACAGTGTGTAAAATTTTCTGAAAGCCACAAGTGTAATGTAATCATTTTATATATAGAATAGATATGAACAACATGTATTCAAAAAATGAAATTTAAAAAAAAATTTTCTGGAGATCCTAGCCTGTGATTTTTGAGGATCCTCAGTTTTGGCAGTTTGGATGGACCCCACTGGTTTGGGTGAACCCCACTGGTTTGGTAGCGCCCCCTAGTTTGCGATGGCTGCCCCTGACAGTGTGTGGGACTTGTGATTTATGGGGAAGATTTACGAAACGGTGAACAGGAAGTGAAATCCCTGAGGCTGTGGTGGTGGCCTACCTTCCTCTTTCCCTAAGGAGCTCGCGGCCATAAATAGCGCAAACACAAACAGAGACTATTATAACCGCCATCTCCAAGGAGCCTGTCAGGTTTTCATGCGTAGATGAACCTGAACGCTATAAAACTCTTAGGCATTCTGTCCTTATCAAACACACAGTGCTGATTGTGTCAGATCCTAAGTTTTAGGTGATACTTTAGTTTTAGTCCCAGTATGAATTTGAAACATTAGTTTAGTATAATTGGTGTCGACCGATTTTGAACCTAGAACGTGACCTTAAAGGAAGGGTTTTGGATAGATTTTTGACTTAAAACCTGACCTTAAAACTTCACCTCTGGAACCAACTTCAGTGGATCTAAGAAATAAAACTTATTTTTATTGACAGAATATTGTTACCATGGTTACAGACAGGTTGGGCAAGTGACCTATATTCTGAAAGCTTTAACAACAGATGATCTCAAATGCACTTATGACTACTGGAAACTCAGAACTGTTCTGCTCAGTTTTTGCAACTCAGAAAATTTGAGATTATGTTCATCAGGAAAACCCAGGAGGGCAAGGGTGCAAAATAGTTCGAAATTAAAACATTACATGAAAATGATTAGTTTTCAGCAGAGCATGAACTTCGTTTACACTAAGATTTATGTTTCCTTATTGCACGTCTCAAATGTGCTTATTTCATTTTCATTTGCCAGATGTCTTCACGGTCAGCAAAGACTGTGTTTTGCTGCGCTTCCACCAAACGCAAAACGAACTCTTCACGCGACCAGATTACATTCAAAGTCAATGCAAAGACACGAGCACACGTGAAAAGACGCTGGCCGTTTCTCAATACAAAGAATGCTAAGAACAGACTCGCATTTTTGGGAGGAACGTTCTCGCTAGTTGTTCTAAGAGGAGTGCACTTCCAAGGCTACAAGCACTCAGAACGCTGTCGACGGTTTGAGACGATGCGTTCTCGTTGGTATTATGCAATCGGTCTCTGACAAGTGACGTAACTCCTGCAAAAGCCGCAGTGCATTTTGGGTCATGGCTCCATATTGGTGGGTATAAACAAAACAGCGCGGACCAGGGGTGTGTTTCCCAAAAGTCTGTCCATGCACAGTCAATGGGTCCAACTATGTAAGTTAGCATCTGTGATTTCGCGAAACGAACCCCAGAGTTGGGGATTGCCTTTTGGATGAGAAATGGGACACTGGCGTTGCGTTAAAGGCTGCAACAGTAATTCAAATGGTAGAAAAGTTGACCATGGTGTTAGATTTTTCAGGTTTCCCACCTGGAGAAAAGGCTCTGGGCAGCAGGTAGAGGAGATAACAAAGAGACGTCGGGCTGCGTGGGTTGCTGCGGAGAGACGCAAGGATATCACTTTTGACAAAATATCTCCACATGTGCGTGTTTGCTCTCGGCATTGTCACAAAGGTTAGTTAAGTTAGTCATTAGTCTCGATCTTTTCTGAACTGAACTGAACTGAACGCAACCCTGTCAGAGCAAACCATTGATGATATTGAAACGTAGCCATGGTAGCTCCGTGTAGTAGACGTTCTTGCTGGATCCGGCAACCTAGCTGGCAACCTCTCGTCTGGGGGAGAGGAGGAGGGGATACTGCGCTCTGCACTATTTTGAATGTGATTGCACTACCAGTTTTGGTCACAAACTTACATACTGCTCCTTTAACGTTAACGTAAGCTGAACAATAACATCAAGGACATAACGTTAGCTCCAGTAACTTTACAAGACAGATAATCAGCACATAGTACCGTCACTTAAACTATAAAAACTCTTACTAACTTTAGCAATGGTCATATTGGTCAACTTGCTCGTCACTCTTCTGTGTGGATAGCCCACTAAAGTCCATACTCTAAAATGCGTAAAGAATGAATGGGGACTCATTTGACTGATGTACTGTCTCAATTACATTTCATATTGCCATAATGGCTGTGCTAATGTTGGAACGGTTTCCACAGCGTCTCAGCATAAAGCCAGCGAAACGGACTAATAATGAATTGCTAATGTTAGCAATGAAGAGCCACGGTTTTTATTTCTCAATTTGTCACCTAGTCAATTCGATGACCCACCTGCATACGCACTAACGTACCATGGACGAACATACATAACGTTATTCGACTGTAGAGAATATTTGAAATGTCCATGCCTACATTAAATGGAATTAAGTTAGCCAAACTTAGCTGAATCTTACCTGCCCAGGAGAAAATGTGCAACTTCGGCGTCGGTCTTCAAATTCTTCTCTGCTTTCAGCCGTCTCCATCTTTCAAAGGCATGTCCTATACAGATCCTTGTTTTGTTTCTGACTTTGTCACAACGTATTTCGGGATCATAACGAGGCCTTTTAGGTTTAGTAACGTCAGACATTTGTGCTCCAAAACGCTGGAAGCTGCAGCTCAGTGGTAACTGGTAACCTGGATGCCGAAATGCTACTGACTTCATGATTGGGAGATAGGTGGAGGGCGGCGCAACAGGCCAAAACACAAAATGACAACATCAACATTAGTTGTGGGCAGCAACTTCGCTTTTGTAATGAGAATATTCTGGCTGGACTACTGTTGTCAGTGATATAAGTATTTGAAATGAACATCATTCATTAATGTCTGGTGATATATCAGGGCCATTTCATGATTAATCAACATACATTTCTTACACATTGCTCCTTTAAACTGGCGAACAGCACACGGAAGGAGAAACTGGTCTGTCTTTTTACAGAGCCGCAAAAATCTGCTTATGTACAGAAACACGCACACACACACACACACACACACACACACACACACACAAACTGTACAAGTGTGTTCATTTTAGAAAATGCTTAGCCAAGAGCAGTTTAGAGGCACTTGTGCTCTACATTTATTTGACAGCTCTAGTTGCTTTTCAGATGCTGTTGGGTCGTATGGATCAATATTGTTTACAGTGGCCAACTTGGCCAAATACCGGTCCCTGGCATCTTTGTTGAGTTAGTCACGGGATGGTTTTCGCTCGTTTTTCCTTCTGCTTCTCCATTTTTCAGTTTTAAAAATTGTAAAACAACTTAACCAACCTACTCGTCTCATGTTTGCTCTGTTTGTTTACCTCTGGTAACCATCCAAAATGGCGCTGGGGGGCGAGTCACTCACGTGACTGACAAAGACCGATATGCCAACCAGTGAGCTGCGACTTCCTCCGCCATCATCCTTTTTTTTCCCCAGTAACGTTATCTGTGGGGGAAGAGGGGTCTGTGAGCGTAAAGCTGGATTTATGCTTCTGCTTCGACTCCACGCAAAGGGCACGCCGTCGCCTCGACGCCGTAGTGGACCTTTCGAAGTTCTGCGTTGAGGTCGTTTGTGTCGTGCTGTGCCGCGAAGCAATTCACCGTCAAACCGCTCGGTGGCGTCAGGTTTCCAAAGGACCTGTCGTGGAATCACGTGAGACTCGTTGGTAGAGTGTTCACGTTACGTTATGGGCTGTATTTCATTCCGTAGGGTATGGGTAATAATCCCTACATCCTGCACCCTGCGAAATCACTTCCCTTCGAAATGAAAACAATGAAGGGCAGTTGGGAGTAGGGTTTTCAATTAACGGTCGTTTGGAATGTCCTTCGACATATTTCACGGCTGCTGCTTTCTGCTTAAGCAAGTGTAAACAAACGCAGCCAGTTCACGGGAGAACTGTTTTCACTGGCCATTTATCGGTTTAGCGGTAGCTTTATAAGCAACCGCATCGCTTTCATAAGGCGACAAATAGCCGCGGTACGACATAACTAGCGATAGCCAGTCGACTGTAGTAAGCCATCAAGCTAGGTTCGTCAGCTTTCTGTGAGCTAGGTTGCTACTAGCCACTGTTGTAATTTTCTTGAATGACGTTGAATCACACACATCACTAGGCTCGGGTCGGACCAATCAGTGCCCTTGCGGTCTGCGTCGCTTTGACGCGCAGTTAGAAAACTTTCGAGGTGCGCAGCAGGCACGCAGAAGCTCTGCGGTGGGAGTTCACGTCGCGGCAGAGGCTCTGCGTAGCGACAGCGTCGGTTCGATGCAGAAGCATAAATCTAGCTTAAGCCAGTTAAGGTGCTTAGCTTAAGCCTCGGTCACAACCGAACGCACGGATTTTTAGGGCCGATTCATAGTCGACGCGAAGGCATGTAAAAGCGAACCCATCGAGACGCATCGCGACGCATTGGCCGCCATGATGCGTCCGATTGTGTAGTCTGATTTTTCAATACGCGACGCAGCAACGCATGTAATACCATCCGTCGCCAACGGCGGCGGTAATGTATGTAATGTACTTAATATGAACTTTTTATCCCACATAATAGAAGAAGACTGTACTGGGCAGAAAAAAGACTGATACCGTTGGGTATTAGTGATAGTGATAGTGCCACTTCAGCAGTAATACATTTCCACTGGTAACCTTGCAAAATTAGATTCAAATTAGATTCTTGGGCGATACGATGGCGTTCGCTTCGTTTGTGCCGGTTAAAATTAGCCTTGATGATTTAACCAGTGACTGCCTAACGTTAGCCTAGCGTCCGGGCATCTGTCAGCCTATGGACCGGTCGCGCTTTCTAAACATCAACATATTCACGATCATACGCAAAACAGGCGAAGTATTGGTATTAACCTGTAGCTAGCTATGTGGAAGAAATGCAATCCATGTATGGCGTAAGGTCGCTATTTTTTTTCCAGCTTGTTTTTTTCTTCCTTTAGCTTGAAAATAGTCAGGGACGTCCAGTGGTACACATACCCTCAGCACTCACCTCCGTGGAAGTTTAGCTTTCCATAAATGAGCCAATTACCTCATCTACAGCCCAAATTTTGTTTTACACCATTTGTAAGCCCATTCTATTATAAAACAGCGTTATGATTAATGATGCTGGCTTAAAAAGTTATGGCGTATGACATGGATCTCATTGATAATGTCAGATGCAGTCGTGAAATCTTGTGTATAAATTAGGCCAACGCGAAGGGTTTCTTATTTGAAGTGGGCTATATTCTAGAGACGACCAACTTGACTAGTTAATTATAGCTGGCTAAGGTTTCATGTTAAGGTAAACCGATAATAGCCATTAAACGTTCACTTATTATTCACGATATATCCATCGCAACGACAGCTAATGAATTCTCTTGCCAAAGAACTTGCTAAATGTTTGCTGCGCTGGAAAGATAGACTCAGGGCCAGTCAGCTATCCAGTTAGGCCTGTTCTATAGAGATCAGTGAATATCACTCGGAATGTCAGCGGAGGTGTCACCGGTGACGTTGCTACCCCCTATTGTGTGAGGGGTGTATTGCATTTCACGCATCGCCTGCCCGGCGGTTTATGCGACACTATGTACACTATGAAAGGGAGTGCGTTACTTGCGTCGCTAGCGTCCCTTGCTTGCGTGACTCGCGTCGACTATGAACCCAACCTTAATCGTGCGTTCTCTGCGTAGGTGAGAGTCGTAGAGGACGTGGAGGTTTATATAAAAGTAGTAGTCAACTCATAAGGCGGGAGTAATCGTGCCGTGCTGCCCTTCAGGGCGACGAAATAAGTTCGCAGCAACGTTCTTGCCATTTAGCACCTGCGTGCTTCGTAAAGATAGTTAGGAAGACGTGCGGCAGTCCTGCGACAGCTGCGCACACCTTCCTAAACCACAGCCATCCTCGGAAGTTCCATTTATTTCGTACGTTGTGTGTGCGCCAGCCTTATTTCACAGTCGCGGGAAACTTGCAGTCGACTTGCGTCTGGGACAAACGGTTTTATTTCCACGACCAGTAAAAAAAACGCACGTCTGACCTGCGTGCTCCTTGCGTCGGGAGCAAGGGGAACTTGCATCCTTGGCCTTCCTCTGAAAATCGTAGATTTTTTTGTGCATGATCAAAATCCATCGTACGTACTTACGGGCAGCCTGCAGGCTCAAAATTTCGCAAGAAGAACCTGCGTGGCCCGTGAGTTCCTTGGCGTTTTTTGCTGTAGATAACGCCGTGGAGTGGAAGTAAGGCCGGTTATGACCGAGGCTTTAGCTACGTTCCGCCGGCTGTTGCGGAGTTTCTCTACTACAAAAACAGTGCAGCATATTCGACATAAAACATTAAAAGCAGCCAATATTCCAAATGTACTCAGATAACGGTTCCTCGCCTTAAAATTAAGAGTATTTAGCCAAGAAATAGCGAATGAACATTGCAACAACAAAAGACTTAAGCCGCTTCCACACTGGACATGAAACAAATTTTTCGCACTACAGATTACATTCAAAGTCAATGCAAAGACGCGAATTCGTGTCTTTGCATTGACTTTGAATGTAAATCTGTTGTGCGAAAAATTCGTTTCGCGTCCGATCTGAAAGCAGCTTTACCGATCCTGCCCTTCCCTGGTCGTTCTTCGGGGCGCCCCGCTCCCGCTTGGATGCCGAAAAGAATTCTGGGATATGCGTGCTGTCAAGTTCACACAAGTTACCATCCGATGCATCCTCGGAAAAATGGGCGTGTCAAGAACACTTCCAGGACTGGTAACCGTTCTCGTCAAGATGCGAACTTTGAATTGAGACAGTACGTGGTCTCAGACGGATGACGTTTCTCAAGTTCACAAGAACAGAAGTAGAGAAGAACGCATACTGAGACACGGCCGCTAGTTTGTGCCTGGCGATACGAATCAGGTGGGAGACGCGGCGCGAGGCGACGTGAATGGCTCACCTGAACGGTGCGAATGCAAGAAATTGACATTTCGTTCCGCATCAATATGATATTTTGCGAAAAATTCGCGGGAGTTGAGCAGTGTTCTGAATAGCATCATTGCTACTACAGCAGCATTGGATAGCTAGGCTACCTAGCTTCATATTCATACTGCAGTAGCTGCATTGCTTGAGATGATGGGAACGCCAGCAAGCTAGCAGCATCAAATAACCTATGGATCAGAGTTTCACAACAAAATAGTGGTCTAGCTCAACATTGGATATGACAATATCATCAGTTTTGCAAATATTTTTATTGTCAAGCTGGCACAATTTTCATGAAGTAAAATGTTTGTGACATTAGCATAGCAACATTAGCGTCAGTATCTTGTTGATGATTTTTGGAGATTGCAGGAAGTACTGCCCCTTTAGTGTAAATAAGGCTTAACTGGCATTGCTATTGGTCTGCGGTGTGAATTAGCATGTCAATCCTCTACTAGAACGTTAGCCAGTCTATACGACAGCTAAAACATTAGCCAGTCTACGTGACAGCTAAAACGTTAGTCAGTCTACGTGACAGCTATAACGTTAACCAGTCTACATGACTGCTAAAACGTTAGCCAGTATATTCAACAACTAAAACGTTAGCCAGTCTACATAACAGCTAGAATGTCAGCCAGTTTACGCGACAGCTAAAACGTTGGGCTTCCTCCTCTGAGCCCACTGGTAATATCACACTTTATCACAGCTGTCAATCTTAACAGCTAAAATCACTGCAATACATCATAACTATAGCCTACATCATTACTGCTAATTTAATCGCTATATATTGTGGCGCTTTGTCTAATGAGCTAATATCACTGCTATACATTATAATTCTCTGTTAGCTCACACACTGAATTTTTCTTTTTCTTTATAACCCCTGCTTTAGTGAACAAATTGCTTCTTGTCGTCTCTTTTGTCTAATCAAGCTTGTGTTTTGATGCTGTTTTCCTGCAGTCCTCTGTTTGTGCATTATTTATGTGATTGCTGACACAGCGAATGTTGGTGAATTTTTAAGACGGGTTGATCCTGTCCAGGTATGGAATGTTGAATCATATGTGCTCTCAGATGCCTTCAACGCCTCCACTCAGAGAGAGAGAGAGAGAGAGAGAGAGAGAGGGAGAGAAGGGGAGAAAAAGAGAGAGAGAAAGAGGTAGAGAAGGAGAGAAAGAGAGAGAGAAAGGGTAAGAGGGAGACTTTTACTTTTGATGTTCCTTCATTGAACCAAATTATGGTAGATAATAATACTAATAATAATAATAATAATAATAATATTTTATTATTATTATTATTATTATTATTATACAACCCCAATTCCGAAACAGTTGGGGGAAAGTGTAAATTGTGAATAAAATCAAAATGCAATGACTTTCAAATCACACCAGCCAGTATTTTATTCACAATAGAGCAGAGATAACATAGCAAATGTTGAAACTGAGAAATGTTACAATTTTATCCACAAAATGAGCTCATCTCAAATTTGATGGCTGCTACAGGTCTCAAAAAAGTTGGGACAGGGGCCTGTTTACCATGGTGTAGCATCCCCTCTTCTTTTTAACGCAGAGTGGAGACGTCTGGGCATTGAGGAGACAAGTTTCTTGAGTTTAGGCTTTGGAATTTGATCCCACTCTTGTTTAATACAGGCTTCCAGCTGCTGGAGAGTTTTGGGTCTCCTTTGACGGACTTTTCGTTTAATTATGCGCCAAATGTTCTCAATCGGTGAAAGTTCAGGACTGCAGGCAGGCCAGTTCAGCACACGGACTCTTCCACTAAGAATCCATGCTGTTGTAATAGCTGCAGTATGTGGTTTTGCATTGTTCTGCTGAAATACACAAGGCCTTCCCTGGAATAGATGTCGTCTGGAGGGGAGCATATGTTGCTCTAAAAACCTGCTCTAAAAATATACCTTTCAGCATTCATGGCGCTTTTTAAAACATGCAAATGTCCAACACCATATGCACTAATGCATCCCCATAGCATCAGAGTTGCTGGCTTTTGAACTGAACACTGATAACAGGAGGGGTGGTCTTTCTCCTCTTTAGCCCGGTGGACACGACACCCATGATTTCCAAAAAGAATGTCAAAAATGGACTCGTCTGACCACAGGACACTTTGCCACTTTGCTACAGTCCATTTTAAATAAGCCTTGGCCCACAGAACACGGCGGCGCTTCTGGATCATGCTCAACAATGGCTTCCGTTTTGCATGATAGAGTTTTAGGTGGCATCTGTTGATGGCATGGCGGACTGTGTTTACAGACAGTGGTTTCTTTAAGTATTCCTGGGCCCATTTAGTAATGTCAATGACAGAATCATGCCGGTGAGTGATGCAGTGGCGTCTAAGGGCCCGAAGATCAGGGGCAACCAGTAAAGGTCTTTGGCCTTGTCCCTTACGCACAGAGATTTTTCCAGTTTCTCTGAATCTTTTCATGATGTTATGCTCTGTCGATGATGACAGCTTCAAAGCCTTTGTAATTTTACGTTGAGGAATATTGTTTTTAAAGTATTCCACAATTTTTTTACGCAAGCCTTCACGGGTTGGAGAGCCTCTGGCCATCTTTACTTCTGAGAGACTCAGCCTCTCTAAGACATCCCTTTTATGGCCAATCATGTTACACACCTGATGCCAGTTAACTTATTTACTTGTTAAATGTTCTTTCAGCTGATTCTCTTATATATTATTTTCTTTTCTAGTCTTTTTTTGCCTGTGTCCCAACTTTTTTGAGACCTGTTGCTGCCAGAAAATTTGAAATGAGATCATTTTGTGGATAAAACTGTAAAATGTCTCAGTTTCAACATTTAAAATGTTATCTATGTTCTATTGTAAATACGGTAACATATTGGCTCGTGTTCTGAAAGTCATTGCATTTTTATTTTATCCACAATTTACACTTCGTCCCAACTATTTCGGAATTGGGGTTGTACAATTATTCTATCCATCCACTATTAAATCTACTTATTCCTAGACAGAGTCATAAGGCACAGTTTGCCAGTCCTTCCCAGTAAAAAATAAATAAATAAATGAATAAAAAAATAAAATATAAATAATAAGACTGGCAGCCATTTTGTCAAGTGGCAGCCAGGCACCAGAGTGCCGCCCGGCTGTTCCTCTGATAAGTGGCTGCCTGGTTGCAACATATTTTTTTTTTTTTGTACAAACTTTTTGATACACATGCGCGGTCTTCGATCCGCTCTATTCCTGGCTACTTCATAAATGATGTCAATGCATTGCCAATCTAACCCTTACCCTACCCTTGACCCCAAGCCCTAACCCTAACCCCGAGGCTTGATCCTATCCCAAACCCTTACCCTAACTCCACAACCCATCTAAGTGCTCATGCACTTAGGTAGGTAAAGGGAGGAAAAGTTAGTGGAGAAAAAAATTTTGTTAACTAGTTCCGTCACAGGCTCTGATGGTGCTGTCCATAAGCAGGGGTGCTGAATTCTGCCTCTGGTGCTGTCCATGGTGCTGAAATGCCCTGTTTAGGAGAGATGGCTGCAGGAGTCAGTGTGCTCTGTCCAAACATGGGTCAGGGCCGAGTTTCACATCCTCAAACCTCATGGCTTGGCCATCTGGTAATGTGCCATGCTGGTTAAACTATGCAATGCAAAGTGAACAGCCGTAACAGGTACCTTAATATTTGTTATTTGCAATAACTGGGAGAACACTGTGATGGGAAATAGACTCTGATTGTGCAAGCACGGTGACAGTTAATCTCATGTAAATGGTGTAAAGGATTTTCCACTGCTTACAATACAACTGCAATAATGAGAGTGTCGATCAACTGCCTGATTGCAAATAATGGATCCTTATTCTCAGACGTGACAGGTAAAACATGAGGTAATTCCTCTGTGATGGATGAACTTCAATAAATCACAGGTGAAACCGTTATAACCGCTGTAACAGTTAAGGCATTATAACAGATTTACCAGCTAAGTGGAGGTAACAGGTCAAGAAATCCATTGTATGGGTAAGCCACTGCAGGTAAACTACTGGGGCTGGTAACCCCCTCTAAGAGGTATATAACTCTCTCCAAAGGACAGCGTAATATCTAGATGCTGGGTTATTGGAATGTATAAGTGCAGCAGAGAGGTGCATTAATAAACTGGGGCAGATATCGGATGTGCCGTCCTGCGCTGGTTCCTCAGAGCAGACAGTAGTATGGGTGCTATAGGCCATAGCACATCTTAGGAAGAGAATGGGAGGTCAAGGGGGAGTGGGGGGATTTTTGGAGATTGTGTGGAGATACTGTGTGCTCCGGAGGGCAACGGGGGAACATGGGGTTAGCGTGTGGAGCTTGTGCTGTATCTGTGAACGGAGATACAGGGAGCCCAAAGCCCTTCCCCACACGGCTGGCATTGAGAACATAGCGGGGCAGTGGAGTGTTTGGCACGGGGAGACAAACGGGTTCAGCACGCCCTCTGTCCCCCCTGTCTTTCGGGGGGGGAAACAGCTGCCAGCGCTGCGGCGGCATGCCTGAAGGATTATGGGATTGATGTGGGAGGAGTTTACTGCTGTTTGTTCCAGCCGCAAGAAACAATCCATGAATTAATGACATTACGCCATTGTCAGTGCAACTATATAGCTATAATATATGGAAACAGTGCTACTGCTAATGCTTACTGCTGCTAATGCTAGTATGGCTAACAACAAAGAGGGAGAGTGAGAGGGAGGGATGGAAGGAGGTAAAAAGAGATAAAGGGATAGTGAAAAGTGTTGGAGGTAAAGACAGGGTGAGGAGGGAAGAGGGGGAAAGAGAAAAAGCAGGATGAAGGGAGAGAGTGAGAGAGGGAATGGGATAGAGGGAGAGAGAGAGAGAGAGGGAAGGAGTCAGGGCAGTAAGCTCTTAATATGAGAGTCAATAATGAAATAATAAAGTGAAAACCCAGAAAGAGAGAGAGAGTGAGAGGTGCAGAGGGAAAATATAAAAAAGTTTAATAAAAAAGCGAAAAATATCGTTCTAGAGGGACTGAGCATCACACCATTGATCTGATGGTAACCATGGCAATAATAATGGAGTAGCAACAGTCTGTTTAACGGAGAGGAGAAGAATAGAGGCTGACACATCGGATAGAGAGATACCTGCACTCTTAAGTTCTCCTTTTTCTCTTCTCTCTCTAGCTGTTTGCATCCCCCTTTTCCCCCTCTATTCTGAAACCATTTCATTCCCCCTCTTCTCCTAAAAAGCATCACGGGTTAAAAGGTTGAAATCGTAGGCTTGCAGTTGCCATGGAAACTGTAGGCTCCTTCATCCCCCCCCCCTCCCCTTTCTTGCCTGAAAATTACAGAATGGTTGAATCCCAGTGCCTATATAAATCTCAGTTGGATTGACCCATTGGAGTATAAAATAGGGGGGAGGGGGGTGTCAGCAGAACAAACTGTACTTTGGTGATGGTCTCAACTGTAAAGAAGAAGGTGTGAAAACGAGGAAAGAAATGGTGACGGACAATGGCTTTACGTGTAATAGAAATCTTCATGGGAAAACCATTTCCTCCTAACAATGAAATGCATTTCATCTGGATCCATGTCATCATCTCAGTCATTTTCCCTTTGCTCCTCAGCCTCCAAGTTCGATGCTCCAGGGCTCGGATAAGTCAAAGCGTCAGAGATTTTAGAGCAGCACAGTCAGCACAGATCGGCCGTCTCGTTTCTATTCCCTGAAAGCAACAGAAGAAAAAAAATGAAAATTAATCGAAAGCTACGATATTTGGTGGCTGTATTTATAGCCACTCAGGACCTTCCTACACGCAGCCTAAAGTCCTTACTCGCTCTTCTCATCCACAGTGCAGACTATTAGCGTTTGGATGGTCGTTATGTTTAAAAAATGGCTGCAGTTCCTAAGACGGTCACCTTGTTTGGATGAAAAAATCCTCAAATTAAAGCTCACAGGCGGTACTTTAGCCTCATGCTCATTGGTTCATTTAAATTTGCTGGAATGCTTAGCCACACCCACAAAGTGTGACGCTGTCCATATACTTTCGAACTGCTCTTTTAGTATGCACCATAAACTTTTTGGACAAAGACATGGCTATGTACTTTTTTGTTTTCAGTTACTGTATGTTCTTCATGTAGGTTCTTGGCTTTTATATTGGTTACACAGCCAAGTCTAGCAAATAATTGTCCCTTTAAATTATTGTGGAGAATAATGTGCCTTATATTTCTGCATGTATTATACATTTTTAAATGATAATTTCTCGCAAGGGCTGATCCACTCTCGGCCCTCCCTCACCACCATGTCTGTTTTGAGTCCAATTTTTTTGCAAGCTCTTCCTCAACCAAGCTGTCCACCATTTTCTCTCTCTCTCTCTTGTTCCTTCTCTCTCTCCCTCCTTTCCTGTCTTTCTATGTCAGGAAGACAGGAAGTATTCAGTTTGGCTGCAGGCTTAGAAAAAGCAGCACAACGGTGGCTAGCCTCTTCAGTCGCCCTCAAGCGTTGGCTGAGTTTAAAAGGCTTTAGTGGAGTTACACTGCTGAAAATTCACCAGTCATGAGATAAACGCTCCTCTTACCGGAGGTATTTTGTCGTGATACAAGACCAAGCGCCTATATTTCACCTTCTCCTTCCTTTCCGACCCACCTATCCTTGGTCCAGACAGGAGAAGGTGTTGAGGAAAGGAAGTGTGAATTGGGAAATGTTACGCCCTTGCTCATTTGATGTCAGTTTGAAGCTGCATCAATCACAGGTGTGGTAAAATGTGTTGAAGAGGTGGACCCACATGTCAGTCGTTTGCAATGCTGCACACTAGTTATGGGCACATTTAAACCTATTCAGTAAGGCCAAGACACTTCCAAAAATCATGAAAGGAAAGGTATTTTAATATGTTATATTAATATTATTAAATTCTAAATCAAATTAGTGTTTGGTGTGACTATCCTTGGCCTTAAAATTAGGTGCACTGTCTGGTAGTTATAGAAATTTATACCATGATTGGCTTTCTGCATTTTCTAAGCATATTGGAGAGGTTGCCACTGTCTGAATTACTTACGTGCATTCAGGTAATCCCAGACAGCCATAATGATGTCAATACCAGGGCTCTGTAAAGATGAGATTATCTTTATCATTTGGAGACGCAATGGAAAAATGATCAGAGTGACATTTTCATGTTGTGGAGAAATGATGAATTAAAAATTCAAAACGATCTTAGAAACAAAGCACTGAAAAAATATGCAAAACATATAACATATATGAAATATTATAATAATATTTATGCATATTACAATAATACATAATATATAAAATATACAAAAATGCTAAATTTGGACTCTGATCGTTTTTCCTTTGTGGTATTCATTTCAGATACAAACCTTAATTTGTAAACTTTTTTAAAAATTTAAATTTACATTTGGTGCCTAAAATGTGCTTTTATCCAAAGCTCCACTACATTGGGGAAAAAAAACATCGAAGGCCAAATTTAAATAAGAAAACTTAGGGTACCTAAAACTTTTGTGCAGTACTGTATGTCACATATTTTAAAAAAGCAGCCATCTGCTTTTCTGGCCAAAGATATATTTGGGAAACTCCTAACTCCTAGCTCCGAACAGGGAGATGATTTGCATTGGAATGTCCTTGCTGGTGGACCTGAATAATCGATGACTGGGTCAGATATGGAGCGAGATGGGCACTCGGTAGAGTGCAGACCTCTGCCTGCGCCATCGCTTATGACCTTTTCTGCGATGTTGACCTTGACCGTTGTCCTTGACCGGTGAAAATCTTGTCACTCCTCGCTGGTGACACTTATGACCTTTCCACAAAGTCTCATAAAAGTGGGTCCAGAACTACTCCTGTAATCTTGCTCGGAAATGGACAGACTGTTACGACCTTGGGGGTGTTCTCCATGTGTTTTGTCTCTGCGGTGGTCTGTGTTTCCTGTTCCCCATGTAGGACCGTCATTGGCCAGCAGATGAAGGGCTTAATTGCTGAATTGGGAGCTAACCCTATATATATAAGGATGGCCGGTGATTGGAGGGGGAGGCCACTTTTTCCTGCTGAGCTATTTTAGCTCTCTTGTTGCTACCGGGTCGGTTTTTTCTTCTCCTAGCCTATAGTCGAATGGATGACTTTTCTTGTATGTTTAGATTAACGCTTCCCTATTTTTCCTAATAAATTACTATTTTTGCATTATAATTTGCCTGGTCTCCACTTTGTTCGGTCCAGCCGAACAGACAGACAGACAGACAGACAAGTGGGCAAAAAATGACCTCCTCCGTACTTTATTGGCAGATGTTATGAGGAGACTCTGATGAATAAAATTAGCAAATGCAGGAAACCCAAAGGCTGTGACTGCTGGGTGGTTGACCCTGGTAAAGCGCTAGCATGCAGTGCTCTGGCCTCTCCCCAACACCAATGGCAAGCGCCACAGTTCTGAAACTGAGTTCTGAGTGGAGGCCCATGCAGTTTTCAACGTGTAACCATCATTCTCTGGCCAATCACAGCAAACGGGGGTTTAAGGCAGGGGTCTCAAACTGGTCCATCAAAGGGCCGAGGGGCTGCGGGTTTTCTTTCCAGCCGAGCAGAAGCACACCTGAGACAACTAATCAACAGTGCAGGCTGAGATCAGCTGATTAGATTAATTGTATCAGGTGTGCTTCTGCTTAGTTGGATTGACGACCTGCCGCCCCTTCACCCTTTTAACGGACCGGTTTGAGACCCCTGAGTTGAGGTAAAATGGTGGAGATTGAAACTGTCGCAGTGATTCACATGGAGTGTGAGACAAGGGGTGCGGGGAACGGCGGAACCGAGGGAGGCGACGTCTGTCAAAATGCGTCACACGTCGATTTTCACCAATCTGGCTGTGTCAGCACTTACTGGGCTGTACCATTACCCTAGAGAGGGAGAATTTGTCAGTTACTCTGTGTGGACGACTGCATATATAGGCTGTACCATCATCCTGGGGAGAAGGGGGTGGCTATTTGGCCAGTCTTGCGGGTTAGGGTAGAGGAGTGCTAATAATGGACCACACCACTGGCCTGTAGAGAGGGGGAAATTTAACTAGCTTTACCGTGCATGGTTCAAAATGCAACCTGTCCTCCAATCGTGCGCCAAAATAGATTGTTTGCCGTGACTTATGACCCATAGGAGTGTTTCCTAAAATAGCACCCCCCACTGGCAGCAGGAAGGTAGAGTTATAGTTACAGTTCAAGTTAGCGTTACAGTTAGAGTTAGAAGTAGACTTAAAATTAGGGTTTGGGTTAAGGTTAGAGTTAATGTTAATGTTACGGTTAGGGTTGGGGTTACGGTTAGGTAAGGGATTTAGTGACGGAGATGCTGACGATGGAAACCAGATTGTCGTTATTTAAATGGCTGCTAGAGATCGCTTAACTCTTTATCGTAACTTTAGGTCATAATAAGCTGCTTGAGCAAACGACCTTTGCGGGCGCATTTTGTTGGAGGACAGCCACTCAAAATGTTACAAAGCGCGCCCCTCTTCTCAAGGGGAGAGATTCAGCCAGACATACAGGCTCTGATTGCTTTGGCATAAAACGGGCTATACCATCTCACCTGAGAGGGAAGACTCTCACCCATTCTCAGTGACGTGCGGTCGGAGGTTAGTTTGGTGAGGCAGAATCCTTCCCTTTGCTTGATTAGCAATCAGACGATTAACTAGTTTAGTAAGACTATTCGGCAGAATGACAGGCCAGTTTAAGTTTCCGTGGCGTTATTACTCAGTATATCGAACGTGAAATGCTCACTAGACAGCAAATTTGCGCGTACTTGCTTACAGGAAGCCGAAGCAATGTCATCAATAAATATTAAAACAATTCGACTTATGCAGAGTTCAATGCTTAATCAACATACAATGTATTCTCCTTTAAATACGCACTTTTACACCCAAAAAAAAAAGGCGGGCATTTATTTTCAGCCTTCTTTCATAATCCGATTAACAAAATGTTTAAAAGATATACAGAATTACCGAGAGCCGAGAATTTTTCCTAATTGATTATTCAGATTTCCATCCTTGCAGTCTCGAATTGAAGCGTATTCGTGAATGAATCTTTTTGTCATTATCTCCTCTATCAGTATACGGGCTTCCTATTGGCTTGGTCTTAATTGTTTTGATTGTCAATTAGGAGTAGTACGTGGGAACAGGTTCACAAAATCCAGTGATAAAAGTTTAGGTCACTGCCTCACCTCACCGCTTGTCTCTGCCCATTCTCACAAAACTGTGCCCTGCAACCATAGACTGTATAAAAAGATGGACGCAGCACCTGGGTCTGAGAAGTCAGGCCAATGCAGAAATCTCTAAAAATTGCATTCTATTTAATGGCCAGCAGATGGCGACGTCGCTGGTTGCAGACAGAAGTTCAATGCTATAGAAGTTTATGAGAAAATGACCCTACTTTCCCACCTGATTTATTATTTCAATAATGATTTTCCACATTATGGGATCTATCGCAAGTTTCAAGTCTCCTTCGATATATCATGATGTTTATTTTAGTAAATTATGGTCCCAAATAGAGAATAAAGGATAAAGCCAGAATATGCTTTAGGGGCGTGACTATCCTCTGGTCCTCGTCAGATACGGTCAGATCCACCCGTAGATCCACCCCTCGCTCTTCCCTGGATCTTCAATTCACGCTCTCGTCCAGTAGGAATCACATCCGGTTTCAAAATGACAAAATGGCGCTGTTCAAATGGCCAAAATTGAGGCTTCGTAAATGGTATGCTGAAACCAATGGGTGATGTCACGGTTGCTTCGTCCATCTTTTTATACAGTCTATGCCTCCAACATGGTGTAATGACGCCCCCACTGGTGGACCAGAGCACCTGCAGCCTGCGAGGCATAATTAGCAATCCTCACTGCTAGCTGTGCATTCATCCATCTCAGCGACCTCTGGGAGAAACAAAGTTAGCAAGCCCAAGTAGCCAAAACCCAACTTCCCGCTATAAGCTCACATCGTCTTGTCGAGAGATGTTGCTCAGTAACGCTCCTGTGATAAACACTGGGACAGATGTTTTAGCCTGTCCGTTTTATTACGACCTGTTTTAAGCTAAATATGTGGTGTGGAATGCTCTTAGATTTTGATTAGGGGGTTAAGCGAAATATCTCCCTCAACTCAGGTTTTTTAATTGTTCCTGAATTTTGTGTCAAAAGATCATACACCCATAACATTGGCTTTTTTTTTTTTTTTGCATGCGATCGAAATCGCAAAGTAAAGATGGTCTTAATATAGTATTGAGGAATGTTTATCTCTGTCCCATTTTTAATCTCTCCCCTCCTCTTCTGACGATTAGTCTATCACTTGAAGTGTTTACTTGAGGACCCTGTGCTAATTGGAATGAAGTTGGGTGTGGAGAGGACTTCTAGTGGCAGGATGTGCGTTTGGGTGTTTTGGCTGCCACGGCAGAATAATTCAGTTTTACGCTCAAATTTATAGAGCCTTCGGCGTGTGAGGAGTCGCCCGTCTCGTTCGGCCGAATTTATGCTCACAACTGTTGTGTAACTGTACTCAACTGCCCACACATTTCCCCTCTCCTGCTCCGCATCGCACTGGCTTGCAGCTGTGTGTGTGTGTGTGTGTGTGTGTGTGTCTTTCTATGTAAGTGTACATGTGTGTCTGTGTGTATCGGCATGTCTCTATGTGTGTCTCTATCTGTGTTTGTGTGTGTGCGTCTGTGTGTGGATATGTGTGTGCCTGAGCATGTGTGCGTATGTGTCTCAGTCTCCAAGTGGCTTTGTGTGTGCGGTTGTGTGTTTGCGTCTGCGGTCTCTGTGTGCCTGCGGGTATGTGTGTGAGATACACAGAGTGTGTGTGTGCGTGTGTGTGCGTGCAAGAGAGCAAATGAGCGAGAGATGGAATGAGAGTGTATATGAGAGAAAAGTCATAAGAGGCGAGGGAAATGGAGACTGTAAGTTCACTGGGCACCTTATATTCTTACGCTCCTCCATCCACATCCCTTCGCTTTCTCCTCGCACTCCCCGCCTTTCTTTTTCTGTGCCTCTCCCTCCCGCGCGAAAGAAACTGACAGCAGCGCGAGAGGAGGGGGAGGGAAGGCGGAGAGGGGCGACAGCGCTCACTCAGCCCGGCACACCTGCATGACAGCGCGCGCGCAGCCTCGTGCCACATTTGGCAACCGGAGCGTCAAGCACGGGCGCGAGGTCGGATTATTGAATATATACACAGAATTGTGAAAAACAAGATACATTATTAAAGGATGACAGCTCTTTTGGGACGAAAATACAGTGGTTAACACTTTTCCGGGACAAATTCTCCAAAACCTATCATTGCTGGTTTCTTTTGTATCGCGTTTGAGGCGCGCGCTCCATTTTACTTGCCTTTAGTTCGTTCTTGCCTCGTTCAAAGAGGACGATTCCGGAGGCGGTTCCCAGCGTGCGGCGATATTAGGGCGATTTATCCCCTAACGGACAGCGTTTCCTGGAGCCTCAACCAAAGAGACAACGCGTATCCGCATCCCGCCCTCTCCGTGTCGCAAGCTCTGGAGATCAATGCTTACTCTGGACGAAGGATGCACGCAAATTTTTTTCTTCTCGAAATATTAATGGACTTACCTGTCGTCCCTCCAGCAAATGCATAAGGGATGCTCCGACGCACTATCATAGTTGGCACACATCCATACACCGAGGAACTCGCTTCCTATCACAAGTAACATGCAGCATTGCCATCTAAAGAATACGTACCTTCATGCTAATTTTTTCAATTTGGCTCGCTGCAACTTAGTACGACTGAAGGCTCAAATTCAAGTTCAGTACTGCATCTCAGTGGCTTTTGTGGCGTATTAGCAGATGCGGTGACCGCACGGCGCTCAATACTCTATCACGAATTTTGTTCTTTTCATCGATTTATCAATTGTCTGAAAGCTCTGTTGGAATTTGCAATTTTGCGAAGTAGTCAATAATTATTTGCATTGCCCGTACATCGCTCGCGCATACTTTCAAGGCATAAACCAATACTAATTATAAAAACAATACATCCAAAACATGAGAGAATTTCGCCTCGGAAGAGATTCTGTAGGTTACCGAGGAAACGGCAGCGGGATAACTGTTCAGTTTCGGGATTGCGAAAGAGTCGGGGGCAGGGGAGCAGGGCAAAAAGAGCAAGGAGAGACAGAAAATACGGAGCTCTCAGCGGGACTGCCTGCGCGAGAGCAGCCGCTGCAGGTACCGGAAAGCGCTGCTTGGGGGCGGTGGAGAACAGAATTGAGTAAATGCGAGGAGTTATAACATTATCGGAAAGACTTCTATCAAACACAAAATCTGCGAGATATTATAGAGCAATTGTCAGTCCGAGTAACCTGTTTAATAGTCTAGTAAGTTCGTCAACAATATTTTTAAATGGAATATATATGGGCCTACGGTATTATATAGTAAGTGTATTAAGCTACCTTTAGATGTAGATGGGGATAAGAACAGATAATGGTGTAAAACTACAGTTTTATGTTTTAATATGCAACCTGCGAATAACTATATGGGCTATTTCAAAATGACAGCATATAAAATACTCATGCCGTATGCGGAAATTTGAAGTTGCATAGGCTACTAACCCAAAAACACGCTAATTCTATGCTGTTTAGAACAGGTTACATTTAAGCTTGCCCAACAAGCCTTTAAAGGCACGCAATTTTACTACTCAGTTGAACTAAGGGTATGTTGCAATTGCAGTAGGTTTGCTGACCAAAATGCCTGCAGAACTTGTGAGTAATCGTACATTTGTATCCAGCATGATCCATACAGTATTTTAAACGGTGAGCTAAAATGGTTTATTAACTCAAACATTTGGCACACAGTGCGTTTTATTTGTTATTTGAGGTGTATTAGAATTGCTGAAACTTGTTTGTATGTTTTGTTGTTGGTGGTGGTTTTTAAGCGTCGTGACTTGTGGAAATACACAATCTGCTGAGGCTATAACATTGGTTTTCAAGGTTGATTCTTCGAGAGCATTTCATTTAATCCTCGCATTTGAAACCAACGGGTCTTTCAATACCTTGCCGTGCATGTATGAAATACTGCAAGCAGTTTAGATTACGGGAGATATCCTGCGAATACAGCAGCCGCGTCCAACGTTGAACAGTTGTCCTTACAGATGCAACACAACAGTGTGCAGTAGGGTATACCAGGATTATATAGACTAATGGAGATCGTTGGAGTCAACTTTTAGGCTTCGGAAAATGCAAAATGTTTACATGACCGTTCAATTTACTCGCTTGTTCCTTTGTCATATCAATATTCGCTGACGGCGTGACACAGGCTGGTTTGCACGTGCTCGGCCGCGAGTCAAAGCAGACGAACATGCAGAGTGACAGGCGGCACTCGCTCGGTTTGATGCGTTAAAACAAGCGCCGCACCTAGCCTTCATTTCTACACGCAGGGAGACACTCATCACAAATTCTTCATACATGATCTGGCGTGAAGAGAACGGTTATACATTCAACGACGAATACGTCAGAAGAGGCAACGTCAGAAACGAAAATGTTCTGAGAGAGACGTTTCGGACGTGCCACAACGGGGGTCACTGGGGCGAGACCCACTTCGCGCCAAATCAAGCGGTGGCGGATATATACGAGTATCTGGGTACGGATTCCTCTGGAAACCACTTGTACCACGTGTCATCTCTAGGTATGAGCGGCAAACCATTCTATATCTGTTTCTGGCTGTCATATTTCGAATTGTTGCACCAAGAAAAACTTAACTGCATTCATCATAATGTTTCATGTTTCATTGCCGTAGCCTAAACCAGGGGTATCCAATCTCATCCACAAAGGGTCAAAGTCGGCGCTGGCTTTTGTTTCAGTCCGCCGCTAATACACCTGATTCTACTTTTCAAGGTATTGATTGAGCCCCTTGAAGTTAGGTGATTTTTGCGCTGTAACATTAGACTAACGCACATACCCGCACCAACCCCGGCCCTGTACAATTGAGATTGGACTCCCCCGAGGTACAAAGATGTATTCAACAGACTGTCTTTGGAAAATTACGGAATTATGAAGTATTCATTTCAAGTTTCACTTAAATCAAGGTGAAGTCAAACACTCTTTGGGAACATAGATTGTGACTGTGCTGGTGATGTGTGATTTACTTGCCTTGTGTGTATGTAAGACCTTGCTCGGCATATTAAAAATAATTACATGCATATGTGGACAGGATGTGGATCCATTGTTGTTACCCCCCCCAAACACACACACGCACACAGTCAAGCACTGAAATGCACCTCTCTGTGAAACTGAGGATATTTTCAGAAATGGAACTCTTGGGTTCCTGTGGACTGAATACCCACAATCGAGTCTCAGCTGCAGTCCTCCTATATTTTTAATTATTCACGATCCCTATGTGAGGAGAGAAAACTCACGTGAAAAAGATGTGTGCATGCCCATTTCATTCTATAACCCTTAACATGAATAGCCTTTTTGTGGAATGTTTCCCCCCCTGAATTTTTAAGTCAGTGTGCTGGAACTCCAGGATTGCTTGCAATCACCAGAAGTGACTGCTGCATCAGCATTTGAATGTTCGTGTTTGGACATTAAAATCATATATTCGCCATCTTGTATCAATAAGTGTTAGCTATGAAGAGGAAGGGGAGAAATAGCTTTTTTGGGGGGCAGTAGTGAGTGTTTTTGTGCTTCGTTTGTATAATGATGCGGGGCTTTTATATACGCTGCACCATTTCAAGCAGTTGCCAGTGTTACTGCTGATTTGCCACAAAAAGTACTTTACTCTGTGCAGAGGAGGTAAATCTACACTCTGAAAGTGTAAGTCCTGTTCAGTATTTTGCGACAGCTACCTTGATTTGCTGTTCGCCACAACTATTCAGTCCGGAGGTGGGATGACATAAAATTAGCCGACTGAGTTCATGCGTCAGAGAAACACAGGGCAGCGCTTTTATTGTTTGGCCGCTGGATTTACCACCTCTGACTGGTTGCATTGCGAGTGCTTGATTTTGTGTCCTTCAGTGCGCAGAAATAGTACAGTAAGACTTAACTCCTCGCCACCGGAAAATAGCTTTAAGAGTCCAGTGCAAGCATTCAGAGGGCCTGGAGCTTTGTGCACGCCCACTCTTTTCTCTCTCTCTCTCTCTCTCTCTCTCTCTCTATCTCTCGCTATCTGTCTGTCTCTCGGGGAGTTAGCTGGAAGCTGTACCCGCCCACACACACTTCAGCTTCACTTAAGATTTACATTCAGAACAGAGCCACACAAACGCACGTACGCACACACATGCACACGCATGCCTGCAGGCGCACAAACTTGCACGCATGCACGTATGTTCTCAAATACACATACGAACGCAAACATGTACACACATGCACTTGCTCATATGTTCACACATGCACATAATTGTGTGCAACTACATGGGCAAGCACGTGCTCACTGTGCACAAATGCACACGCACATCGTGTTGCTGCACTCACATTTACAAATCCATGCAACAACATGCGTGCACATGCATAAAAAATGCACATTCTTGCATTTCTTAAGTACACATGCACATGTATGCACATTTGTGTTGACATGCGCATGCGTGTATGTTCAGTATGCACACATACACAAATGTACGCAAATGCGTACATGTTGTGCATGCACGCACACACTTATACACATTCATGCATGCACGTGTGCGTAAACACATTTTACAAATATATGCAAACACTTGAAAATTAAAAAAAAAAAATTCCACATTACAAATGCAAACACTCCTACACATGCATATGTGTACATGCAAACATACTCAAATACAACATAAATGAAGAGTTTGTTTCCAAAATGCAATAAGTGCCAAAATTACAAAAAATTGTGAAATTACCATAGAGTGATAGCCCTGTGCTTCTTACACATGGTGAAAAAAATCCATTTTTAGAAATTCATACTATAAGGTGTATTTTTTCACGTTCAAAGTTTATGTTTTTCTATAAAATCCAATTGGCACCAACACAAAAAAAGATGATTTACTCAAAATGAGCAAAATGGATATATTTTGGAAACACACTCTTCAAATGCACGCGCTCATACAAATGCACATTGCTGAGATGAAAA